>OX422216.1:387607954-388036066 GCA_949130495.1 Sambucus nigra
CACTTAATCCCTCTGTAATAATTAATCCCATAATTATTTAAATCATAAAAAATATTGGGTATTACATTGACGGATTAGGTGGATGTAAGAAAAAAAACATCCTAATAATATGGGTTTTTGTCATATAAATAAATATTAATACATGATTAGTTCACACCTTCCAAACAATATCGATTGGTCCTAGTAATCATAACCATGTATTTTTCAATTTGTACAAAGACAACTTCACCCCTAAAAGAGCAATTACACATGATCAGGCTACCCGATTCTTCTTCTTCGATTCTTCTTTAGTTCAAACAAATTGCAGAGCTCAACTCACTACCTGAATCATCAAATGAAATCAACCAAGCACAAAATTTAAGCCTCTTCGAGTGATCCCTAGCAGACATTCATTTGATATTTTTTGAATTTAATTATTTGATTTAAATGGAATACAATCACATTTGTAAATAATTGCTCATTCTAAATCATAACTTTTAAAAATCCACAAATTTCACATTTTCAATGATATTCTCTTAATATTTAATCAAATATATCGCTCTAGATATCCAAAATAAGGAAATTTCTATATTACATATAAAAGTACAGTTTTCAAATCCTATTTTATCGTTTACATGTAATCTGTTGCATATACATTTCGATTATATGAAATACTTAAATTAAGATTAATCTTTGTGAATCTATGAGATAACTAATTAGGTTTACTCAGACTTGAGTGATTTTGACATTCCACACATATTTGTTTGTTGAGTATTCTTATTACAAATACATTAACTCCATTACATTAATAATAGTATAACTTTAACTATAAACAAACATATCTACGCAAAATACTTTCTCATTTATATTCAAATTCATTTTTATGTGTATTAACTGAAGAATCACTAATATAATTACTTGACAATAACTATTACTATCTGTTTTGTGTGAAATATAGTAACGAGGTTTGTTGTGTACTTTTGCACTAACTTAACTATGGTTTTAAAGTAACTCATTGTTTATGCATTCTCATGAATATTTTTTATGGTTTGATTGTGATTGCTATGAAGATCAATGACTGTTAAAGTCTCTAATATGGGATTTACTAACTCTTTCTCAATATTTTGGATAAATAACGTTTTTTGATCAATTTGAAATTTATTTTTATTTGTAATGAAAATTAAGTAAAATAATTTATTTGATTCATAAAGGAACTAATACAATATGATGTGTGTGATTATAATGATAATCTCTATTATGATTATCTATTACTTATAAATTCATTATAGTGTAGGTTATTAACAATAATTATTACATTATTTCAGTGATTGTTAAAATCCTAGTTATGTGTTTAAAAACTGTTAAAGTCACTATTTAGGCTATGAATTATGATTAAGGTCGCTATATTATATGAATAACTTTTCATTTAGATAATAGTCTGCTTTATGCACATGTCCTTTGTGATATGGCCATTTCATGGATGAAATTTAACTTGGGATCATTAAACTCACTGATCTGGGTTGTAGTGATTATTATAGTAATTATTCTGGATTACTAATGTTAAGAATGTCAATTACACACACTAATTATTATATTAGTAGACCATTCAAGTCAATATTTTTTATATATTAATTGTAAAGGACATTAATAATTATTAATTTATTTAAGTTCAAGCCGTGAAGACGTATATTGTTAAAATTCTAATAATATATTTTTTCTAGTTATGTTCCAGGTTCAATGGAAACAACATCTTCAACGTCTACACCGCTTAATGCACGTTCAAGCTTTGAAGACGAATTAGAAAATCAACACGCAGAAGAAAATAATTGAAATCAACAAAAGGAACAAGGAAGATAATATCATCAAATAAGGTCAAGTTCGTTACCTTTCAATAATGTAATTTTTGACTCCTATAAGATGACATAGGCCATTAAGAAATAAATAATTCTTAATGACCTTACCTTAATGAAGAAGATGCATTTTTGAAAACTCTATGAAAGAATCTATGACGAAGCTGTTGCAACTAAAAACTTTCAAAAATGCAACATCGACATATGCTCCATCATATCAACATACGATGGGGAGACAAGGATATTTAGAGTTAGGAGTCTTTTGATTGACATACAAGAAAAAAAATTCATACTATTTTTGGACTTCCAAAGGTGGAAAGATATTCAACGTAGCTCGAAAGTAAAAAGAAGACACTGCTTTCAGCAAAATATATTTTGGGAGTAGTAAGAAATTGACAAAAGTTATAATATATAAGGCAATTAAGAAAGCAGTGATCCGATCATAAAAGTTAATAAGAAGAAATCTCAAATGAACCATCAATACCAAGAAAACATAAATAAGAAGTTAGCAGATGAGGATATTCAATACGTTGAAGCAGATGCTAAGAAATGAATTGAAGAAGGTTTACTCAATCTAAACAAAGAGATTCGAAATCAAGTTGAGAATTAGTTTCAATATATGTTGCTTGCTCAAAAAGTTCTAAAAGAAAAAAGTGACAAGATTATGAAGATTAAATAACACTACAACATTCCCAAGACCCCCAAAGTCTAACACAAGACAAGGAAAGGGAAAGAAATAATTTTATGTTTTCTTTTTCTTTTAATTTCAATGTAGTTTGAGTCGTTTCTCTGCTCATGCTTCACTTTCTAGTTTTTCCTCTCTCCTTATTTGTCAACCTTGGTGGTGGGCGCTCTCATCCACCATTTTCTTATATTTTTCAATATATTATTGCTCATTTAGAGCTTTGCTTTTAAAAAAATAAGAAAGACGTAAAAGGGAAAATGTTAAGAGACCAAAAGGACTTTGTGAGGGTTGTTTGTATTCATTTGTGTTACACATTTCTATTCCCAAATAAAGGACCCAAACTGGCTTGCATTTTATTACCTTCATTGAAAACTTGAAGAAGATTTTGAGATACGATTGGGTAGAAACCTTGAAATCATTCCCAATGAAGTCTATCTCAATCCACTACATAAATCAAATAAAAGTCATTGGTTTTGTAATTATACTTCCTGTAAGTTAAATATGAGTTGATAAATTTAATGCTCTAATTTAGATTTAATTAAAATCTAATTCAATTTTATTTCAGTTTTAACTGTGTGAGTTCGCAAAAACAATCCAGAAGATAGATGTTATCAATGAAAAATATCCATCTTTTAAAACATGGAATCTTAGAGATCTCAACAGAAGACTTCAAGACATTCCTACTTCTGAGCTACAATTTCAACAGGTAAATCATTATGTTTAAGTCACTATTGTTTTTCCATATACACGTACACTATTGTTTGTCCTAAAGCCACTACTAACTACATTAATGTCACATATTTATTGTCAACAAGAACATGATGTTGAATAAGAAATTTGTTATGTTTGTTCCATATTGTTAAGAAAATAGTCTATTTTTTTGTTTGTTAATACTATAAAGATTACTGACGGTTAAAGTCACGGATATGGTATTTGCTAACTCTTAAAGTCACTAATTTAAGATTTACTAACTTTTAAAGTTACTAATCTGTTCAAGTGTTGTTAATTAAACTCAATATATGTCATAACTAACATATTTTAACATTTTATAATTCATTATTATTTGTAGTGAATAATAAGGTAATTAAAAAATCTTCTCTATTATAAAGTAACTAAGGATATGTTGTGTGTTATTATTAATGATTATGTCTATCATGAATATTTGTTTCTTATAAAGTGATTATTTTTTATTAGAAATATAATTACATTTTTTTATTAATTTTTAAATTCCCAGTTAAAAGTTTAAGAACTGCTAAAGTCACTATTTAGGCTATGAATGTTGATTATAGTCATTATATTACATAAATAACTTTCTAATACACACACACACACATGCACACACACTCACACATTCTTTTTCATTTGTATTGAGTCATAAAGTAACTAATATCAGTTCTTGTGGGTGATAAATTATTATTATTGCATGCCGTGGGTAATGAATAAATTGGTCATGTTTATTCCCTGTTATTAGGATAATAGTCTGTGTTATGCACATGTTCTCTCTGATATGTCTATTTCATCAATGAAATTTTTTTGGGAATCAATATAGTCACTAATTTGGACTATAGTGATTGTTATAGTAACTATTCTACATTATTAATGTAAATTAACTAGCAGGTCATACTGACTATTAAAGTCAATATAAAAAAGGTAATATGATGAGAATTTTATGTTGAATTAAAGATGTCACTATAATATATGTTTAATTATATTAGTTATGGCTAAAGTTAGTAATGTGTTATATATAAACTATTAACGTCACCACTTTTGAATATAGTAAATGCAAAGGTCACTCAGTCATAGTCATCGCCTCTTTACCGCTAAAGGCAGTCCTCATAAAAGCCAAACTATCTGAACGAATTTCCAAATGGTCGGTAAAACTTGGAAGGTTCGATATCCACTATCAACCAAGGACTTTAATAAAGGGCGAAGTACTTCCTGACTTTATTTTCGAATTCACGGGAGGACAAAGGCCCAACGACATGGACTTCACCGACTAAGAGACTAGCCAAGAGCTTGACCAACTTAGGAAGGGGACTCCCATTGTATATGGAGTGCCTCATTCAAGATAAAAAGCAGTGGGGATTGTTGTTATTTCTCCGGAGAAGACCATGATCTAATAGATGATTAGACTTGGCTTCAAAGAATCCAGTACTAAAGTCGAATATGAAGGTCTTATTGTTGGGTTGCGAAACTCCTCACCCCTAGGATCAAGTCACCTTAATGTCTATTATGACTCAAGGATAATATCCAATCAAGTGTTAGGAGACTACATTGACAAAGATAATCAAATGTCAGCATATCTGCAGGACGCTCGAGACATAATTACTAGGTTTGAAAAGCTCCACATTCAATAATTCCCAAAATTCATATTGATGCCTTAGCCACTCGGGGATCAGCAGTGGACTTAGATCTTAAAATAACCATCGAGGTAGAGTTTCTCGCTCATCCCAATATCACTAGAGAAAGGTTGTCGAGGAAGTCCCCAGTATCCAAGAAGCTCCTAGTTGGATGGATCCGATCACGATTTACTTGTAATAGGATGCCCTATCGTCCGAAAATAAATCGGCCCATTAGGTCAGGGTAAAAGATCCTCATTTTCACTTATCACCTAAAGTTAATCTATATAGGAGGTCTTTGAGCGGCTCCTTCCCTCAACGTATGCCCCAAATGATGTCGACCAAGTCCTGTATGATGTTCATGATGGTATATATGTAATCCATACTGGGGGAAGATATTTGTCATTCCGCCCAATTAAAAAAGGTTATTGGCGGCCATATGTGAACAAGGATGAAGTCTCCTACATCATAGGATGCGAGAAGTGTCCAAAGTTCTCGCCCAAGCTCTATGAGTCAAAAAATGACTTAAAATCATTAAATAGTCTATGGTTGTTTTCTTAGTGGGGTTTGGACATCGTAGGCCCATTACCTACGGCACCAAGAAATCACAATTATTTCCTATTCGGCACAGACTATTTCAAGAAATGGATTGAATTTGAACCATTGGAAAACATCAGAGACACTAATGTGATTAGATTCATCCGGAGGAACATAATAACCCATTTTGGCTTGCTAAGAACGATCATCATGGATAGTGGGATACAATTCAAAACTGGTTCGTTCTAAACCTCAGTGACATCCACAATATAAAGATCACTTCAGCTCAGTAGCCTACTCTTAGAGCAATGGTCAGGTCGAGGCTTCCAACAACATAGTGCTCTATGGAATAAAAAATACGTTGGATAAGGAAAAAGGTGCTTGGGTGGATTATCTTCCCCATGTACTTTGGTCATACCGTACTATGCTTAGAAGGTTAATGAGGAAACTCCTTTCACTTTAGCCTATGGTATGGAGGCCATTATCCCCTTTAAAGTTGGCTTGTTAGCCGTAAAGACTATAGTTGTCGACCAAGACACGGATTTAAAAATCATAAGGACCGAGCTGGACATTGCTGATGAACTTAGAGAACAAGCATTAATCAAGTTAATGTCCTACCCACAATAGTAGGCTAAGTCATACAACTAAGGTGTCCACCCAATAAGGTTCCAGGTCAGGGAATATATCATGAGGAAAATTCTTAACAGTGCGAAGAAGCCTTCAAATGACAAGTTAGGTCGTAACTGATAAATACCGTTAAAAACCATTAGATATGATCTCATGGGAGACTACCATTTGGAAATAATGGGGGGAGGTCCCTAGGGCTTGGAATGCAACCAATCTTAGGAAGTTTTATGTTTAGCAAGTTTACTTTTTGGAAATTTCATTTCTAGCACAAATTGAGTTTTGAAATTTTGTTTCCTAGGCACTTTAAGTTCAATTAAATATAATTTTCTTAAATATTATTCCCGATGGCATAGCAACCCTTTTATCTTCAAATGATTGTTATGACCGATCATAAGTTATTAGTCAAATATGAATGCCTTGCCATAACTGCACTTATTGAAACTTTATGATTACATATTTTCCTCATAAAAAACAAGGATACATCAAGAATTACCATGCAAGAAAAAGACCTAAGGGGAAACCTTAGGCACTAAGTGATTCGACTTTTGTCGACCAAGAAACCTGAATGGTTGGATGGCCTTATGACCAGATAAATATTTTCCCATAGTTTGTCCTAGGCATAAGATTGTGTGATGAAATTTTCTAAAAGGTAAGGAAAACAATAAAAATATGCTTGGCATAAAGGTGGAAAGATTAAAAACATATAATTAAATAACAATTTCATAAATAATTCATTTTAAAAAAAGCCTATATTGGCAGAAGTGCAAAATAGGCATCTCTAATGAGTTATCAGTTCGTCAGCTATAACTCTTCGTCTATCATCAGGGTTAGGCCCAAACTCATCATCACTATCATGTGCTGACAAGTAATCTTTCTCCAACTGCAAGGGAACATCCTCGAGAGGAATCCAACTTTCATCACTTTCAAATGGAGGGTAACTATAAGCAGGGAACTCCACTTGGTACTAGTGGCAAAGCTGTAAGTCTTTATAGACCTCTATAAAAATTAAAGCATTTATCCAACCATGCTTATATGCCACCTGCATAGCCTCGTCAAGCTAAAGGGGGATATCCACCCATCTGTTATCATAACCAATAAACCCAACTGTGCGAGGACCCCTTCTAAATAGATACTTTAACTTTATTATGTCGTGGCCCACACTCATCTTGATCGTTCCATATCTTTAGGTGTACTCCTCAGCTTCGCCGATCTTCTCCCCTAGAGAATTATTTTTTCTCAATAATAGCTGAGAAATACCGTTGATATCCATATCATCTTTTGAAGTGCTTACTAAATAGATATAAATGAGTCAAGATCCTAGCTACGAGCATCCTGACCAAGTACTATTTCTAGGTTACCAGTCTATAAAAACATTAGGACCTATATAGTCATATTTTCAAGATACAATAATCAAAAGAAAAGCATTCATGTATAAAAGAGATGATTAAAAAACATTAAGGGAATAATTTATCACCTGGCAGAGAATGACATAGAAATAATAAAGGATTTTCCATTAGATCAAAAAGTGGGGAAATCCTTTATAAACACTCAAAATCATAATAGTTAGGGGGCCTAAGCTAATTATAACCAGCTTTGACCTTCCTTTTCCTTTCCTTTTCCTTCATCTGATCTTGGAGTTTTGGGGCCTCTCCTTGATCGGCATCCTCCATGTCTTGATCACCCATGACCTTTTCTTGGCCAATGCCTCAGGTCTTGTCTCATTTTTCCTCCCTCAGTGGAGAACCTAGATCATGCTCCCCAAATTCAGATGGGACATCGGTCTTGATCACGTTTACATCCCAGCCTTTCTTAAAATTTTTATTTTGAATGAAAGCCATTTGTTTCATGGCCTGAGCAAAGGCCTCTATGTACCCCTGATCAAAGGCCTGATCTTACACAGACACTTCTAAGTTGATGTACTTCTTCACGTCATAATTTTCCTCTTCGTCGATGACAAGAGACTCTTTAGACTTATCCAATGCCTTCAGCAGGTTGTTTTTGGTCTTGACCTATTTAGGACCCCTATCAAGCATGACATCAATGTCTTCCCAAAACTACAATGACAAGATGACCACGAGCCAACATAGTGATCAAATTAAGGAAGTAATCAAACCAAAGGTTATTAAACCTACTAGAGACAACGCCTGTATGGCGTCAGAAGAAAGCTGATCAGAGGTCATCCTATCGACCAACTCTTGATCTAGTGCTAGAATCCCCCCCCTCCCCCCCCCCCCCCCCCCCCCAGCAGAATAGGGGATAAATATGGGTTTTTGTCCACCGATATTTTTTTGTGGCCCTTCACCGTGATGGGGGCATCCACCATCTTAGTGGGAATAATAACTTAAGAAGAGGGAATATAATACCCCATATTTTTAGAATAAAATATTACGACATAAATAAATTTAATAATTTTGAATTAATTTTGGGAATAAATTAAATCATATGGAATTTAAATTAAATGGGTAATTTTTTTTAAATGAAAATAAATATTTATTCATGATTAAATAAATATAAGACTCAATTTGGCATGATGAGATCACTAGTGAAGGATAAATCACACGTTAACAAAGTTATGGGCGCGTGTCGTTTAAATACAATAAAAATGTCTAAGGGGAATGAAAATAATTGGGGTGCATTTTGGGAGGCCTTATCGGCTCGTTTAGACATTTTGAACCTTTAAAAATTGTCTTGGGGCATAGGAATATAAGTTGGGAGTCTTTTGGGCTAGTCTGTGTATGGATTCGGGCCCATTTGAGGGTCCAAAAATGGGATAATATGCCTAACTCGGTAATTGGGATCAATATAAGATTAGGAGAAAAAGTAATAACTCCCCACTACTAATCAAAACATAACCCTAGAAGCCCCACGTCAAGAGATAAGGGAACAAAGGCCTAACAGGAGGAAAGTAAAGAATTCAAGGAAGAAATCACCAATCACCATAACCAAGCAAGAATCTTCTTGCTTAATTTATGTATTCAATGTAGAGTTGATTTATTGTAGTAAATGACCTATGATTTCTAGATTTTTTTTCTTAGGGTGAAATTGATGATTAAAAGGATAGGAATCAATATCATGTATGTAGAAAGGCTAAATCGGATGTAGGCAAATTAACCTAGATATTAGGGTGATTGAAATTGAATTGAATGGTTAGAACTCATGCGCTAGAAAATTTTAGTTTTATTGGAAATCTTGATGTATATGTAGAGGGTTTGAATTCATTATTGAAAGATTGATATTGTAGAGAATTAGCCCCATGTATCGTGTTGAAGTATGACTTGGATCTAGGTAGATTAACAGTAGAAATTGTGGATTAGAACCATTATAATTGTTGTGAATTTTGGGACTTAAAACTCCTTATATATGTTGAATTATGTCATTTAATCTTCCAAGATGGAGTATTAAGCCTTAGGAACCTATAATTATGATAATTGAAGTAAATTAACCATGGCAAGAAACCTTGAGAGAAATAATAGGAATTTCGAAGTTGAAAAAATGAAGCAGATCTAGACTTCTGCCTAGGTCTGAATCGATTTGGCCTTGGAGCGAATCAATTCGACCTGGGAGCGAATCATTTCGGCCAAGGACTGAATCGATTAGACTTTAGTGGCAGGCCAAGTTCGGGCTGGGGAAACGTCGTGACTGATTTTAGTAATCTACTCGAGGTGATAATACCATGTTTGGGCATATGATGCGAGGGAAACCGAGTGTTCGTGTAGAGACACTGTCGTTGATTTTTTCTCCCGCTATACATGCAAAACCTAAGCTACAACTACACTTGATAAGCGAGCACAGCGGTAAGTCAGGTATCGTAAGAAATCCACAGGTAGTGATTGAATTTTAGATCTTAATTGATTTATTATTTCAAGAATAAAAGAGTAAAAGGTGATATAGTTTCGCTTCAAAGAAAAAGAAAAAATTAAGAAGTTAACACTAAACAAAAATTAATAAAAACGAGAGTCGGGATCGCGTACCCGCCATGGGCTAAATAACTAATAATTTGAATTTCGGTTCGAAAATATTTAATTGATCATTTTTAGTTAATCGTAAACATCACACAATAAGGAATTTAATCCAAATTTGCGAGATTAAACATTTAACGGAAAATGGTCACACGCGGATTAAATTCGAAATATCCCTATAAACACTAACATTGCGTGACAAAGAAAGTTAAACGGATAATAATTTGACTTTAATATGCGAGTTTTCAATTCAATCCAATTTTACACAAAACCTAACTTTCGAAGCTCGAAACCCATTAATGGCGGACACACGACCCAAACCCTATTTAACTAAGGGCTACGCATGAATAAACTAATATAACACTAACTAATCTACAACTAATCTAATTAAGCAAGAAATAAATAACTACAAATAATTTTCTAAACAAGAAATGGAATGACATCAATGGAAATAAAGAAAGAAAAGGAAATGCAGCTATATTAATGGAGAAGAAGATGAATAGTGTTACTTACAAACCCAAATGGTGCAAACCCTAGAGAGAGAAGCTCCACCACCAAAAATCCCCTCCTCTAACCTAAAATGAATTATATGAAGTCTAAAAAATGATCTCACCCTTAATAAATTCTTTTACCCCAAAATAACCCACCAGACCCCACTTAAAAATAGAGATTTTCGGACTTTCACCCGAATCGATTCGCATCCTCCGAATCGATTCGCACTTGACAGTGTTGAATTCTCAGCTTTATCCAACTTTACGAAAAATGCCGTAACTTCTTCGTTATAACTCAGAATTAGGCACGGTCAGACGCTAAACGAAGATAACTCAGAGGGATGAAACATCTAAGAAGCATTAGGAAAAAAACTCAAAATATGAAATGATGAAAATGCCCTTGAATGTGCCCTTAAGTGTGAATTTGAAGTAAAAACCATCCAAAAATGTAATAACTCCTTCGATACTACTCGGATCCATGCACCGTCGGCGTCCACGCGAAGAGAAATCAAAGGAATTCAACTTCTATGAAGAGCTCGAGATTCAAACCCGAATGTGAAATTACTCAAATGCCTCCGAAGCTGCAAAAGTCGACGAAACTTTTTCGGAAAGCTTTCAAACTTCATACTAAGCATCCAAATACCTAAAAAAGCTCAATTAACCCCTGCAAAGCATGTATATATAGAAATCCGATGTTGTCTAGTTAACAAGCATACGTATAGGGATTAAGATACCCAAGGGGGCTAATAACGCGTAGGTTAACGGGTGAAATACACAATATTTTCTTCATATCAGCATACGAGGATTTTATTAAAAGTATTGGTGTATCAAAATTTGAATAAAGGGCTACACTAACTAGTCAATTAAATAGTCTTATGAAAAATTAGGGGAATTAATAATAAACGGAAGGTTCGATTATTAATTATGGGAAGCCATTTCGGGAAAACCTTGGGTAATTATAGAGCAGTTACCTATACTTATTATATTGGAATAATAATATGTATCTCTGTCTATCTGTGTGGGCATACCAATGTTCGTGGCTTGGGGCTTCATGCATTCGGACTACGTAGCACACGTCGGCGTAGGTGGGCTAGATGATGTGTAGGTCATTTAAGTACTACATAGTAGAGCCTTGTACGAAAGGTAGGTGCTCATGTTGGGAGCCTTTGTTACCTCTAGGTATGGGATGTGAACTGGTATACTGCGTGGGAACCACCCCAACTTATGTGTGTTTTATGATGTCCGCTTTGGATAAGAGTTCCCTCCGGACTTACGAATAGAGCACGAAGGAGACACTATGGGTAGATGCCTTAAGTGTCACATATATGAAAGGGCATGTATTTAATTATATTGATTAAATCAAATAAATTTAACTGTCTAAGAATGTAGACAATAATTCATAGATCCTTATGATTTGCAAAATGAAATAGATGTTGTGTCACATTTATAAGTTGCAGACCTAGAATAAATTGGGAATAAATAAGATGAGTGTAGACAAATACGGCTCAGCATGCTAGATACACTTAATATTTCTTACATTTAAACTATCTCTGTCACTATCAAAAAAATTTGGGATTTGTTTCTATTACTTGGGAAATATCAAATTTTTAGCTGAGAGGTGAGATGTTTACTGCATGTGAGTGATGATGGAAGTTTGCTTCCTTTGAATAAACAGTAATATTGCATTTTAAATTAAATAAGTTGATTCTTGCAACTCTAGGGCGCTGACCCAAAATTTAAATGCCCCCCCCCCCCCAGATTTTTTCAGACAGGGATAACAGGACTAAAGGAATATCGGACTTATTGTCAAGAGCTATTCCTCAAAGATCCATTCACTTATTCTAGATTACTTTGATACTTTCCTTTCCAGTCATTATTTATTTTGGATTAATGTAAGGGCATAAGCCCAGAGTTACTTTTATTCATGAGATGAGACAATATTAATTCATGTTGATTCTATTTTAAATCGGATGTGGATATTGGTTTTCTTTATTATTCACTACTACTTAGTTAAGTTTTAATTGAAATGTGATTTATTATATGAAAGTTTCTGATAGTCAGTGCTAAGAATGATATAAGTTGCATAACAAGCCCCATCTTCGGCGTATCATGCATGGCCAGCCTTTACGTGAGAAAATGGAGGTTGTTACAGTTAGTATCATAGCACGGTTCTAGAGTCCTTAGGATCTGTGTTTGAGCTCGTAACATTCTATATTGCATCCATTTATCTAGATCCCTATGATTTGGAATCATTGTATTCTTTGTGAGTCATTACTACCCGTTCGGGCAAGGGTTCAGCTTTGGATAGAGAGCCATCGAGACCCCATTGTGGGTCACTTGCTAGAATTACGAGAGGCTTAGGAAATTTGCTGCCTATAAATTTAAAAGGAAACATTTAGAGAAATCGAGGAATGTGATACTGAACAATAGCATTAATTAGTAACTTTGTTTCGGGGGAAGTCCAAAGGGAAGTTTCCCCACATATTATTACTGTAAATAAAAAATAAAGAACAAGGTAGAAAAGAGATCTAACTTTTTTAACAACGTGCCACCATGGAAAGGTCGATGATAGCATTTATTAAATGACCCACCATTTGAGGGGTTCCAAGTGGGTAGTCAATGTAGAGGATATAAAAGTTTCGATGGTCATAATAAGTATGGCCGGCAAGGCCAGGACCCAAAGCGAGAGGCGCATCGGGTTACAGAGGAATTTATTTGTGGAAAAGGGACTAGTGATAGTATCAGGGATAAAGGATGTGTTTTCTCCTTCTTTGGAGTATGTAAGATATATCTTGTTGGATACGTGGACTTAGTATTCATTTGGGTTGTGTTAGTACATTGGAGAATATGGACTTCGTATTTGGGATAGTGTTTTACATTGGTTCACCGTGGGTGAGAAGGGGTAATCTTAGATTGATAAGTAGATGTATAAAAATGCCTACTGGGAGGCTTATGCTTATTTTAGGTGGGAATTGTTAAGCAATGTCAAAGTAAGATAATTTTCCAGTGATGAAACCTTCCTATTTGTGTTAAGAGCATGCAAAAGCTAAAATAATTCGTATTTTAGAAATATTTTGTTCTTTTGGGAGTATTAGGACTAGTGGCAGTCCCAATTACATTATGAGGTGTGTGATACCCCATATGTTTATGGAATTTAATTATGGGATTAATTAAATTAAATTGGGATAAATTAATTTAAAATTAATCCGGATTTTAAATTTAATATATATTAGCATGACGAGAGTTAGTAATTATTGGTAAGAATTATGTTGAAAATTACTTAATGAGTAAAGTGATATATGAGATTGAATTTAATAAAATTGTCGTGAGTGAATAACACGAGAGTATAGAAATTAAGTCGGGAGGCGCGTGTTAGTCGTGTCGGGACTAATTTAAGGAAATAAAAAGTAAATTAATTCTAAATCGCTCGTATGGTCATTTAGAGTGAGCAAATGTGTCCGGAAGGGTCGAGATAGTCAGAAATGTAAATTCGAGAGCTTAGTTTGGGTCTCGGGACATTTTTAGGCCTAACCGACAACTTGGGAGAGCATTTTAGTAATTTCTAATTTTGGGCCTTAATTAATGACGAAAATTAAAGGGTTATGTCTTATGAAAGTTGGAGTCCTCGAGGGCTAGAAACACTTGAGCTGTAGAGAGGTTAAGGAAGAGAGAAGAGAGAAGAGAGAAGAGAGAAGAGAGAAGAGAGAAGAGAGAAGGTTTACAAGGAGGAGAACCATCAATCGTACACCATTTCCATTAATTCCACCACCAACGCGTAGATCAGAGAATAAGGAGAGTAGATATATCCATCATCTTCTACAACTCAAACCATTGATTTCCAGGAAAGTATCTATCTTGTTGTTCTTGAGTTGATATTTCATCCATGTTAGAGTAGGAATGATGATTATAAGTTTTTATAGAGATTTAACGTAATTAGAAGAATGGAATTCATATTTGAATGGAAATCATGTTAGGTTGATGTTCTTATCATATATAGAGTATTTATCACGAATTTGAATGATGATTAGAGAATGAAATCTAGAAATATCATGTGGATTCTTGAATTAATATGGTAAAATAGGGTTGGGGACCAAATCATGGATTATACCGATTTAATGATGATTCTTGAAGAATTAATGAATGTTTTACTTTAGAAATCATCCACACCTGTTTATATAATGTTTGCGTTGTTTGGTTGGGAGTTTGGAACACTTTAATGGAGGTTTTGATGATTAAAATGGAAGAAACCCGTAGACATTATTTGCAGAATTTCTGGGCCAATAACTGATCGATCGATCGATCGATCGACCCTTTCCTTCAATCGATTGACTCCTCCTAGAATTTGAATCTTTTTTCATTTTTAATGCTTAATACAACCCCAAGGAAGAAGGACCCTTAGACATAACTTAAATACTATGATGGGATTTGGAAAGGACCAATAGGGTTGTAGACAAGGTTTGAACAGTACGATTTTGTATGAGATTTAAACAGAGGGTTCACGATGGTATAATTGGGGGTGAAGATTTTTCGTATGCTAAATTAGGCCTTATGAGAATTAAGGATGACTTGGACCAGTAGGGTAGCGTTCTTTGACTTAGAGCCCTATTATTAGGAATGTTACTTCATCTTTACGTACTAATGGTTATGTACTTCTTCTATTAAACTTTATGTTGAGGGTGGATTGATATAATTCATTTTAATATCAGATGTCACCTCGAAGAGAAAATCAAAGTTGTACCGCCCAATAAGTGAATGTTAGACAAGAACAATAAGTACCTCAGGTACCCCAGGAAAGGGTGTCCATCACTGAGATAGTAGGTATTGTGGCATACGCAGTTACCATCGCAATATTAAAGTACCAAGATTGTTGTTTACAACTTACATGATGCAAAAGCACAATGGGGGTTAGACCCTCTAGTGGTACAAGGGTTAACAATAAGTGGGAAAGACCGTTACAATGACGACAAGTTCTTCAGAGTCACCAAGACCAAGAGGACAAAGGAAATTGCGGGAAGGAATAAAACCATTGGGGTCAACAAAACAAATGATAGAAAGGTGTTACAAAAAGGTGTTTTAAGTTTGGAAGAAATGGTCATAGACGTCAATCGTTCCCATAACGATCCGGGGGACAACCCTGGTGAAGTCAGCAAGTCCATCGGGGCCAGTATCATGCTCAGCAGGGCCATCGTAACGGAGACTTAATGGGTAAGTGTTTTAGTTGTGGAAAACGGGTCCACATGCGTTGGGATTGTCCTTAGAAAGGCAGAACCCCACATCAACTGTAGGGAACTTTCCCGAAATTATATAATGCCCAACATGAGACAGTAGGGATATTTATTCCAGCAGGACCGTATCCACAACAACATAGGGAAGCTTCAGATGTGCGTGATTGTAATGCCAAATATGCAGTTGAGCCATCGGTACCACAGGCACCACCAGTAATTGGAGGTACGATATGTTAATATGATTATCTACTATGAGTAGTGAGGAAAATTTTCTTGTGACATAGATGCATTAGTGCTGTTTGTAAACGCACTAAATGTATTAATTTCGTAACTACTAAGATCGGTGATCATGAGTAGCAGGGCCTGTTAACTGTGACACCCCGCCTAATTAAATACCGGGTGATCAGTCCTTTATTAAATTATAATCAAGGTGAACGGTAGGTTCATTCTCAGCATCACTATCGCAAAAATAACTTTTCCAATTAAACACATTAATTAATTAAGCCAAGTGAGAAAACCATTTTTAGACTTCAATTTCCCAATTTAATTTAAAACCAATATTTAAAACTTTTGATAATTAATAGTTTAAGAGTCACACAATAATAACAAGGATATAAATGATCATTCAAGAATTTTTCTATCAATAGTAAATCCCAACTTCAAAACACCAAAGAAAAATATTATGACAGTAGTAAATCCCAAAGTAAAACTACTGAAAGTAAATGAATTACAATCCATCACAAAAACAAACTGAATAATGAAAAGGGAGACACATGCCCAACTAGATAAAGTAGAACTAGAAGTGGAATCAACAATGAGGTCGTCTAAGCAAGAGGCTTGCAACCCCCACCTAAGCTGTAGTGTGTTCCCTACGGAGGATCCTATGCAAGACGCCCCTGTGGCTGGGCACCTGTAATATATACATATATATAAAAGAGAGAAGAGAAAATAGGAAACGGGTCAGAGCCCGATTGTAAAAATAGTTTAAAATTAGTTTAGCAAGTATTTAAAGTGCTACCGGCTAATGCAACCAACATATTAGTGCGACACTCCCTTGAGAAATTCTCACCTCTCTTCTAATGTGCACATCAATCGCACTAATTCTTCTCAACAGTTTAACTTATCTTATCTTAAGTTGCTCGTGAGGTTTCAAACTGACAAATTCAAATATTTAAGAGGTTAAGTTTATTTTAAAAGCAAAGTTCTCAATTAAACCTTATTTAATAATAAAGTTTCTCAGTAATATATCATGCTTTTCAAACACTTATACCCAAGTTAAATTAATTATTCATTTCTTACATACCATAATCACAATAGGTAGTTTCCAATTTCCAGATTTAAATATATATATTAAATACTCATAATATATATATATATATATATATATATATATATATATATATATATATATATATATTCTAATAACACCCCACATAAAATCTATGGTGCGGGCATACTCTGCTATCCAGTCCCCGTATCACTCGTACTAAGGGAAATACTAGTTCGGAATCACTCTCGAACTGTATTAACACAAAACACATACAAAATGAGGCGAAGCATATTTCCATGTCACTAAGAGAATAGCACATACCCTCACATCTCTTAGTAACGTCTGACTATCGATCCGATAGCCTGTACCAAGGATTTCTATCTTCTAGGGTACGAGTCAATATCCCCCATAAATATCCCATTGAGATAAGACTGTCCCAGTGCGGTAACCTCAGGGATAGCAAGTAGCGTGGGCATTATTTTTACACGTATATAGTATATGCATAAACACAGTCATATATATATACTACTATTACCATATCAAATTTAGGTACACTCTCACGACCCATAATTATGATATTTATCCTTATTACTCGTTAATTAGTTATCACGTATAACGGTTTTTCTCTTATTCAAATTTGTGGGAATATTCCAACTTATTAAGTGACACTCGGAGATTCCTATCCTCCTAAGTGTAATTTCAGTAGGTACTCATTTATTTTACAACGTAACTTCCTTACGAGTCTCACCCTTTAACACATATTCCCATTGTCCCTTATGTGTAAAACATCCTCGTGAAAGATTAATCTCGCCTTACGTTAAAGGTTCCATATTTTTAATAAGTCCTACTAGTCTTCTTTATATCCCAAAATGCTCTAACATTAATATCCAAGAATGTCTAATCATTTAAGTTGGAACAACCTATAAAAAGGGGAATATGAGTTATGCAGGAGGGGTCGATTGATCTATGTCAGGTGTTCAATCGATCGATGCTACAGGGTCGATCGATCGATCAAGCAGGTATGGCAGACCTGCAGATTTTCCAGATTACGGGTTTCCTCTTCCAAAATCATCCAAAACGATATCTTTGATTACCAAACTCCAAATAGTTTATACTACAAGTATTATAACCTCAAATAAATGATTTTCTACGTCAAGCATGCGGATTTTCATCTTGAAAAACGAATTAAAATGGATATAATTCATAAAATATCAAGAACCCTAATATTTCTTTTGTCTAGTTCTTTCCCATTCTTTTACCAGATTTCATACTCTTTATTTACTGTAATTTCGTGGTTCAATCTCTACATATGAATTGAGTTTCCAGAATACATCTAATACTCATACAACATGCGAATTTAATTCTCCAAAATGGGTTCTTCTTTCGCATAAACTAGTCCTAATCAATCCTAGGCTAATATGATTGGAGCATTAACTTAAATAGAGCAAGATAGATACTTGCCTAGGAATTTTTGTTTCTGATTTGTGGATGAAATCAGTGTGGTGGTGATCCTTGTTGCGCGATCTAACTTTTGGCGGTGACAGCGGTGCAAACGGAGGAGTTCTTGGCCTAGAACTCCTTGGTAAGCTCTCCCTTTCCTTCTCCAATGGCCGTCTTTTGTTTTTGGTTGTGTTAACCCTAGAAGACAACCCTAAGCATCTGATATAACCTAGAAAATTCGTAGGTTTCCAAGCCCAAAAATACAAAATGCCTAAAATGCCCTCCCGGGGTGTTAATTAAGCCTAAAAACGCCCCGATACCCAAACTAAACCCCCGGGTACATTATTTTGACTATCTCGACCCTTCCGGACACTATGGCTCACTCGAAATGACCATACGGGTGACTTATAATTTATTCACTTTTATTAATCAAAATTTAGTCCCGAGACAACACGGGCGCGTCCCAACTTAAATTTCCAAAATTGTCATTTTATTCACTCGTGACATTTAATAGAACCAATTTTATATATTACTTTGCTCATTAGTAATATTCAACAAGTTTCCAATAATTACTAACTCTCGTCACGTTAGTAATTAAAAAAAATTAATTTCCGGATTTATATTAAATTAATAACTCACATCAAATTTAATAAATCCCCAAATTTATAAAGCATAAAAATACGGGGTATTACATACTTCCCCCCTAATAACGGAATTTCATCCCGAAATTCGAAAAATAAGGGATACCTGGTAAGAATAAATCTGGGTATTTCTCGCGCATATCTGCCTCGCGCTTCCAGGTGGATTCCTCCACATTATGATGCTCCCACTGGACCCGTACAAGTGGAACTACCTTCGACCTCAATCTCCTTTCGCTTTGGTCTAGGATAGCCACTGGTCTTTCCTCGTAAGAGCTGTCGGGCTGTAAGTCAATTTCCTCAATCGCGATATGGGTATGGGCCATGTCATCCTGAAGGTATCATCTCAATGACGAGATGTGGAATACATCGTGAATGCGATGTAAATGCTCTGGCAGCCCTAATCTGTATGCTACCGGCCCAATCCTCTCGATGATAGGAAATGGTCCCACGTACCTCGGGGCCAATTTACCTTTCTTCCCGAATCTCATCACTCCTTTCATAGGAGATACACGTAGTAATACTTGGTCCCCCACGTTAAACTCTCTGAAGAACTATTTTGCATCAGCGTAGCTTTTCTTCCTGTTCGGGGCTACCCGAATGCGACTCCTGATAATCTCAATCCTCGCGGAGGTTTCCTAAATCACCTCTGGTCCGAGCAACTTGTTATCCCCCACCTCTAGCCACCACGTTGGGGAACGGCAAGGCCTTCCATACAAAGCCTCGAATGGAGCCATGCTAATTGTGAACTGATAAGAGTTATTATAAGTGAACTCTACCAGTGGAAGATGTGGCTCCCAACCTCCCCCAAAATCAAGGACACACATGCATAGCATATCCTCCAACATCTGATTAGTACGCTCTGTTTGTCCATCTGTATGTGGGTGATAAGCTGAACTCAACCTCAACTCTGTACCCATGGCCTCCTGAAAGCTCTCCCAGAAACGTGACACGAAGATCTTATCTCTATCTGGCACAATATTCTGGGGCACCCCTTGTAATCTGACAATCTCAGCAATGAACAACTGATCATACTGACCCGTGGTATAGTCTGTCCGTATCGACGGAAAATGAGCCACCTTGGTCAAACGGTCCACAATCACCCAGATGGAGTCGTGGCTCCGCTTTGATGTAGGCAATCCCGTAATAAAATCCATATAAATACTCTCCCACTTCCACACGGGTATTTCCAATGGCTGAAGCAACCCTGATGGTTTCTAGTGGTCCACCTTTACCAGCTGGCAGGTAGAACACTTGGACACGAACTCAGCAATGTCCTTTTTCATCCCACTCCACCAGTATTACCGCCTCATATCCATGTACATCTTATCTACCCCGGGATGCACCGTAAATCGGGACCCGTGAGACTGGGTCATCACTTCATGACGTAAGTCATCTCCTTCTGGGACCACCAATCTCCCATTAAACCTCAAACCCCCATCAGAGCTAACAGAATAGGACTCACCACCCTCAGCTAAAAGTCGTACAATCTCCTCCTAGCAAAACGAGTCTGTGGTCTGTGCCTGTATTACCCTCGTAACAATCTCGGGTGTCACTATCATGAGAGATATGAAGGAACGGGCTACTGTGTCCTGGTGACCCAATTCTTTCCACTTTGCTTTCCAGATGTCTGCTACATCGTCTACCGGTCTACGGCTCAACGCATCGGCAACTACGTTGGCCTTACCCAGATGGTACTGTATGTCAAACTGATATTCCTTCACAAACTCTAACCCCCTGCGCTGACGCATATTCAGCTCTCGCTAAGTGAATAGTTACTGCAGTGACTTGTGCTCTATGAACAAGTGAAATTTCTCCCCTAATAAGTATTGTCTCCATATCCTCAATGCAAAAACAACCGCTGCTAACTCTAGGTCGTGTGTGGGGTAATTCTTCTCGTGAGGCTTAAGCTTGCGGGAGGCAAAAGCTATATCCTTCTCCTCCTGCTGAAGTACTGCCTCGAGTCCCCGTAAAGAGGCATCGGTATAAACCAGATACTCTACGCCCGGCTTAGGTAAAACAATGACAGGTGCTGAAGTAAGCTTGTTTTTCATCTCATCAAAAGCCAATTGACAAGCATCGTCCTAAACATATAGTACCCCCTTACGAGTCAGGTTCGTCAATGGACCCGCTATTTTGGAAAACCCATAAATGAATCTCCTATAGTATCCGTCTAATCCCAAGAAACTACGTACTTCCATCGGTGTCGTGGCCTGTCCCCACTCCCTCCCCGCTGACACTTTACTCGGGTCAACTGCTATCCCCTGTTCAGAAATAACATGCCACAAGAACTGTACTTCCCATAACCAGAACCCTCACTTCTCGTACTTAGCATATAACTGATGCTCTCATAGAGTCTAAAGAACCTGCCTCAAGTGATCGACATGCTCTTCCTCGATGTGTGAATATATCTAGATGTCATCTATGAAGACGATGACAAACTGATCCAAGAACTCTCTGAACACTCGGTTCATCAAGTCCATGAATACGGCTGGAGAATTTTTGAGTCCAAATGGCATCACTCTGAACTCATAGGATCCATATCTCGTCAAGAAAGCAGTCTTTGAAACATCCTGCTCCCTAATACGTAGCTGATGGTATCCTGAACTCAGATCTATCTTCGAAAAGAAGTTGATCCCCTCAGCTGGTCGAACAGATCATCGATTTGAGGCAACGAATACTTGTTCCGTATCGTGACCTTGTTCAGTTCCCGGTAGTCCACACATAGCCTCAGTGAACCATCTCTCTTTTTCACAAACAACACGGGAGCGCCCCAAGGTGAGGGACTCCTACAAATGAAACCATGGCCTAACAATTACTCTATTTGATCCCGTAACTCACGCATTTCCGTCGGAGCAGTACGGTATGGAGCACGTGCTATCGGTCGAGTATCCGGTAATAAATCTATGACAAAATCTATCTCTCTACTTGGGGGTAGGCCTGGTATCTCCTGAAATACATCAGAATACTCACGAACAACTGGGATCGAGTCTAAGGGAATCACGACCTCCTTAGAGGTATCCTCCTCTATGTTATATAAATGAGCGGTCGAGCCTCCCTCTGGGCGAGGCATCGCCACTACAAACATCTCTTGCCCCGGAATGTCAAAGATAATACTGCCACCGAAACAATCTATCATGGCTCTGTAAGTCGCGAGCCTATCCATACCAATAATAACGTCGTGCTCATGCATATTTAAGACTAGCATGTCTATTGGTAATACCAAGCTACCAATCTCTACTCCCATACCCCGGCATATAAAGAAAATTAACTATCCATTTCCCAGTGGTGAGTCTACACACGCTACAGTGCTCTCTGCTGTGGCTAATAACCCTAAAGCCTTTGCAAAATGGGTAGCTATAAAATAGTGTGTCGCTCCAGTATCAAAAAAAACTCGACCCATAGTACCATGGATAGGAAATATACCCTTAATCGTGGGTGGTGCCTGTGGAGCTGCTGCCTGGTGGACGTTATAGACACGTCCGTACTGCAACTGTCCCTGCTTCACTGGAGCGGCTGAAATGGCTAGTAGGGTTGGTACCTGAGCTGGTGCTGGGAGGGCGGCTGGAAAGAGTGGCGTCTGTGGTTTATTACGGGCACCCTGCTGCTATGGGACCCTATCACCCTCTGGATAATCCTGGCGCTTGTGGCCATTTTTACCACACCCGAAGCATCGTCCCTTAAAATTTCCTCCCCTCTGTCCCTGCTGATTACGGCCCTGCTGGCCGTTACCACCCCGGCACTGGCCCTGTTGAAATCGCTGTTGGCCCTGATGGACCTGCTGCTGCCCCTGAGTCTGATGATGTTGGCCCTGCTGGCCCTGCCTAAATCCCCCAAATCCCTGCCTGGAATCACCTGATCGAAAACGCTTGGCAGGGTCCCCCTGATGGGAACTCTGCTCATGCTGACGAGTCTTCCCCTGAGATGTCGGTGCTCCACTAGCACCACTACCCCCTGTCCTGCCCTGCTGGATGGACTCTCCTGCTCGCTTGCTTCCCTGCAGATGGAAGCAGTGATCCTGACAGTGTAGTAAGGCAGCATTTTGTACGTCTGTGTAGGTACTCAGAGACAGATTTCCTATAAGGTGCTAACGGATCCTCCAAGCTAACCCGTCCACAAACAATAGTATCTTCTTACTCTCAGTGGGTGCCTCATCTGGCACTATAGTGAGAAGTCTTGTGAACTCCTCTTCATACTCAGCAACAGTAGAATTTTCCTGCTTCAAGTTCAGTAACTTCCACCTCATCTCAGTTTCCACAGTGGATGGAAAATATTTGCGGTCAAACCTCTCCCAGAATGACTGAATCGGGATAATATCCCTCTCCTCCAAGGTGGTGGTGGACTCCCACCACTGTAAAGCGGCCCCCACTAGATTAAAGGAATCCAACAACTGTTTCTGCACGTCTGTGCACTCATACATACGCAGATGCCTCTGGATATCTTTCTTCCACTGGCTGACAATGATGATATCTGAACTACCCGAGAACTCAGGGGGATGCTCCTTATGAAAGGCATCCCTAACCCGCTCCCATGCAGATGGAAGCTGTGCAAGTACTGGCGCCACTACCTGAGCTTGGGGTGGAGCCTGCTGTACTACCACTAGCGTGGCATTTACCTCCTGAGCAATGATGACGGCTAACTCATTTGCGTTCATCATTCCCTGAGCCGGAGCTACTGGCTGCTCGGCTTGGGCACGCCTATCCTTTGGGGCACGTCTCGGAGGCATCTGAAACGTGAAGAAATTTATTAGTCTATAGTAATTATCAAATCTCAAATAGCTGAAGACGTAATCATAAAAGTAATAATGCAACAATCCTAAAATAGGGCTCTATAACAAGAACGCTAAGCTGAAAGCGAAATAAGCCGTACAGATCCTAAGGACACTAAAACCTGATGCTCTGATACCACCTGTGACACCCCGCCTAATTAAATATCGCGTGATCAGTCCTTTATTAAATTGTAACCAAGGTGAATGGTTGGTTCATTCTCAGCATCACTGTCGCAAAAATAACTTTTCCAATTAAACACCCTAATTAATTAAGCTAAGTGACAAAACCATTTTTAGACTTCAATTTCCCAATTTAATTTAAAACCAAGATTTAAAACTTTTGATAATTAACAGTTTAAGAGTCACACAATAATAACAAGGATATAAATGATCATTCAAGAATATATCTATCAATAGTAAATCCCAACTTCAAACCACCAAAGAAAAACATTCTGACAGTAATAAATCCCAAAGTAAAACTACTGAAAGTAAATGAATTACAATCCATCACAAAAACCAACTGAATAATGAAAAGGGTGACACATGCCCAACTAGATAAAGTAGAACTAGAAGTGGAATCCACAATGAGGTCGTCTAAGCAAGAGGCTTGCGACTCCCATCTAAGCTGCAGCGCATTCCCTACGGAGGATCCTATGCAAGACGCCCCTGTGGCTGGGCACCTGTAATATATACATATATATAAAAGAGAGAAGAGAAAATAGGAAAAGGGTCAGAGCGTGATTGTAAAAACAGTTTAAAATTAGTTTAGCAAGTATTTAAAGTGCTACCGGCTAATGCAACCAACATATTAGTGCGACACTCCCTTGAGAAATTCTCATCTCTCTTCTAATGTGCACACCTATCTCACTAATTCTTCCCAACAGTTTAACTTATCTTATCTTAAGTTGCTCGTGAGGTTTCAAACTGACAAATTCAAATATTTAAGAGGTTAAGTTTTTTTTAAAAGCAAAGTTCTCAATTAAACCTTATTTAATCATAAAGTTTCTCAGTAATATATCATGCTTTTCAAACACTTATACCCAAGTTAAATTAATTATTCATTTCTTACATACCATAATCACAGCAGGTAGTTCCCAATTTCCATATTTAAATATATATATTAAATACTCATAATATATATATATATATATATATATATATATATATATATTCTAATAACACCCCACATAAAATCTATGGTGCGGGCATACTCTGCTATCCAGTCCCCGTATCACTCGTACTAAGGGAAATACTAGTTCGGAATCACTCTCGAACTGTATTAACACAAAACACATACAAAATGAGGCGAATCATAGTTCCAAGTCACTAAGAGGATAACACATACCCTCACGTCTCTTAGGACCGTCTGACTATCGATCCGATAGCTTGTACCAAGGATTTCTATCTTCTAGGGTACGAGTCAATATCCCCCATAAAGGTCCCATCGAGATAAGACTATCCCAGCGTGGTAACCTCAGGGATAGCAAGTAGCGTGGGCATGATTTTTACACGTATATAGTATATGCATAAACACAGTCATATATATATATATACTACTATTACCATATCAAATTTAGGTACACTCTCACAACCCATAATTATGATATTTATCCTTATTACTCGTTAATTAGTCATCACATATAACGGTTTGTCTCTTATTCAAATTTGTGGGATTATTCCAACTTATTAAGTGACACTCGCAGATTCCTATCCTCCTAAGTGTAATTTCAGTAGGTACTCATTTATTTTACAACGTAACTTCCTTACGAGTCTCACCCTTAAACACATATGTCCATTGTCCCTTATGTGTAAAACATCCCTGTGAAAGATTAATCTCGCCTTACGTTAAAGGTTCCATATTTTTAATAAGTCCTACTGGTCTTCTTTATATCCCAAAATGCTCTAACATTAATATCCAAGAATGTCTAATCATTTAAGTTGGAACAACCTATAAAAAGGGGAATATGAGTTATGCAGGAGGGGTCGATCGATCTATGGCAGGTGTTCGATCGATCGAAGCATCGATCGATCTATGCTCTAGGGTCGATTGATCGATCAACAAGGTATGACAGACTTCCAGATTTTCCAGATTATGGGTTTCCTCTTCCAAAATCCTCCAAAACGATATCTTTTATTACCAAACTCCAAATAGTTTATACTACAAGTATTATAACCTCAAACAAATGATTTTCTACGTCAAGCATGCGGATTTTCATCATGAAAAACGAATTAAAAGGGATATAATCCATAAAAATATCAAGAACCCTAATATTTATTTTGTCTAGTTCTATCCCATTCTTTTACCAGATTTCAAACTCTTTATTTACTGTAATTTTGTGGTTCAATCTCTACATATGAATTGAGTTTCCAGAATACATCCAATACTCATACAATATGCGAATTTAATTCTCTAAAATGGGTTCTTCTTTCACATAAACTAGTCCTAATCAATCCTAAGCTAATATGATTGGAGCATTAACTGAAATAGATCAAGATAGATACTTGCCTGGGAATTTTTTTTTTCTGATTTGTGGATGAAATCAGTGTGGTGGTGATCTTCGTTGCGCGATCTAACTTTTGGCGGTGACGGTAGTGCAAACGGAGGAGTTCTTAGCCTAGAACTCCTTGGTAAGCTCTCCCTTTCCTTCTCCAGTGGTCTACTTTTGTTTTTGATTGTGTTAACCCTAGAAGACAACCCTAAGCATCTGATATAAACTAGAAAATTCGTAGGTTTCCAAGCCCAAAAATACAAAATGCCTAAAACGCCCTCCCGGGCTGTTAATTAAGCCTAAAAACGCCCCGAGACCCAAACTAAACCCCTGGGTACATTATTTTGACTATCTCGACCCTTACAGACACTATGGCGTACTCGAAATGACCATACGGGTGACTTATAATTTATTCACTTTTATTAATCAAAATTTAGTCCCGACACGACACGGGTGCGTCCCGACTTAAATTTCCAAAATTGTCATTGTATTCACTCGTGACATTTAATAGAACCAATTTTATATATTACTTTTCTCATTAGTAATATTCAACAAGTTTCCAATAATTACTAACTCTCGTCACGTTAGTAATTAAAATAATTAATTTCTGAATTTATATTAAATTAATAACTCACATCAAATTTAATAAATCCCCAAATTTATAAAGCATAAAAATACGGGGTATTACATTAACATCTCCTGTAAGATAGTGAATGTGTGAACAAATAGAAAACCCAGAGTGTATATATCCTAATACTTATCACTTTGGAGGGATAGAAGGACATAATGCATTACCACACGGAATTCACATTGATTAGTGATGGATTGAGTAACGAAAAATAGTTAATGAGGACATCGTATTCAATGTCCAAAATAGTATGAACCTTGTAAGATATTACCTAAAAAGGGTTAGGACATACATGCATTCATACATATATATACAAGATAATAGACTACGAAAAGTACATTGTCTAATTATGTTCAATTTTGGAGTATAAGAATGTCTTTAATGCGACCCAAAGAGGGGTTAAATTTCTATCGAGCATGGAGTTTAACTTGTTATTAATTAGCGTTGAATGCCTAATGATAGTGAGAACACTGGTTAGCACATCATCTTTCGTGAAAGAAGGGTAAAACATTATGACAAGAATTGAGGATGGGGAGTACGAGTCAAGTAGACATTATGACAAGAATTGGACGTTAGTACACAGATTTTGTACCTTAGTCCTGATAAGTAGACATTTCCGTGGCATTAAGAAATGGTTGTAGTACTATCTAAAGCCGATAGTCGGTGCACCTTACCAAACATCCCCAGTTAAAATGGGGGTATTACGGGTTCAGATTGACCTCGCCTTGGGGTTCCCCCGTGCTGTTCGTTAAGAAAAGAGATGGGACATTGAGGTTGTGTGTGGACTACTGAGAGTTGAATAAAGTCATGATATAGAATAAGTATCCGTTGCCCCGAATTGATGACTTCTTTGACCAGTTGAGAGGAGTTTCCTTCTAATCAAAGATAGACTTGAGATCGGGATATCATCAGTTACGGATTAGGGAGCAGGATGTGTCGAAGACTGCTTTCTTGATGCGATATGGATCCTACGAGTTTTGGGTTATGTTGTTTGGGCTAACTAATGCTCCCGTTGTGTTTATGGACTTAATGAACAGGGGATCAGTTTGTCATTGTCTTCATAAATGACATTCTAATTTATTCCCAAACTGAGGAGGGGCATGCCGAGAATTTGAGATGGGTTCTTTGAACTCTACGAGCACATCAACTATATGCTAAGTATGAGGAGTGTGGGTTTTAGATGCGCGAGGTACAGTTCTTGGGACACATTATTTCCGCCAGGGGGGATATCCGTAGATCCGGGGTAGGTGTACGCGGTGAGGGAGTGGGGGTAGCCCACGACACCATCAGAGATCTGTAGTTCCTTCGAATTAGCAAGGTACTACAGGCGGTTGATTTGAGGATTCTCGAAGATAGCGGGTCCATTGACCAATTTGACTCGCAAGGGGTTACCGTACACACGGGATGATGCTTGTCAGCTGGCTTTTGATGGGATAATGGATAAGTTGACTTCAGTTCAAGTTCTTTCTTTACCAAGGCTAGGAGTGGAGTACCTGGTGTATACTGACGCTTACCTACAGGGACTTGGTGGAGTACTTCAGTAGGAGGACCAGGCTATAGCTTATGCCTCCCATAAGCTCAAGCCTCACGAGAAGAATTATCCCACCCATGACTTGGAGCTAGTAGTGGATTTGCTTGCCTTACGGATATGGAGACACCACTTATTAGGGGACAAATTTCGCCTGTTCACAGACCACCAGTCACTGCAATACTTGGTCACTTAGAGGGAGTTGAACATGCGACAGCGCAAGTGGATGGAGTTTGTAAAAGATTATCGGTTTGAGATACAGTAGCACTCGAGGAAGGCTAACGTAGTTACCAATATGTTGAGCCGTAGGCTAGTAGGTGAGGTGATAGAAGTGTGGAAGGAAAAATGGAAAGAGTTGGGACATCAGGAGGTAGTGGCCCGATCATTTATGTCTGTCATGACAGTCACACCAGATATTGTTATGAGGGTGATCCAGGCCCAATCCGCTAATTCGTTTTGCGAGGATCAGATTGTATGGTTTCTAGCTGAGGGCGCAGAGTCCTACTCAGTGAGTTCGAATGGGGGTTTGCGATTTAATAGGAGGTTAGTTGTCCCAGAGGGGGAGGACTTACGTCATGCAGTGATGACAGAGTCACATGGATTTATATTTGCAGTACATTTCGGAGAGGATAAGATGTACCAGGATATGAGACGACAATACTAGTGGAGTGGGATGAAGGAGGACATTGTGGAGTTCGTGTCCAAGTGTGCCACCTGTCAGATGGTAGAGCTGGATCATCAGAATCCACCAGGGTTACTTCAATCGCTAGAGATTTTTATGTATAAATGGGAGAGAATTTCCATTGATTTCATCACTCAGTTTCCTATGTCAGAGCGGGGTCACGATTCTATATGGGTAGTGTTTGATCGATTGACCAAGGTAGCCCATTTTCTACCGATATGGGCAGACTAAACTACGGGATAGTATGCCCAGTTATTTATTGCTGAGATAGTGAGGTTGCATGGGGTTCCCCGGGATATCATGTCGGACAGAGACAAGATTTTTGTCTCACGTTTCTAGGAGAGCTTTTAGGAGGTTATGGGTACCGAGTTGTAGTTAAGTATGACTTATCACCCAAAGACAGATGGACAGACTGAGCATACTAATCAGATGTTGGAGGATATGATACGTATGTGTGTCCTTGATTTTGGAGGGGGTTGGGAGAAGTACCTTCCACTGTTGGAGTTCGCCTATAATAACTCTTAATAGTTTATGATTGTCACGGCCCCATCTGAGGCGTTGTACAACAGACCTTATTGTTCTCCCACTTGTTGGTTAGAGGTGGGGGACAACAAGTTACTTGGGCCAGAGGTGATTTAGGACACGTCAACCATGATTGAGTTGATCAGGAGTAGCATTCGGGTAGCCCAGGACAGGTAGAAAAGCTACGCCAATGCAAAGCGGTTATTTAAGGAGTTTAGCGTAGGGGACCAATTTTTACTAAGTGGCTGCTATGAAAGGAGTAATGAGGTTCGGGAAGAAAGGGAAATTGGCTCGGTGGTACGTAGGACCATTTTCCATTATCGAGAGGATCAGACCAGTGGCATACAGACTTGGGTTGCTGGAGCACTTGCACCGTATCCATGATGTGTTCCACATTTCATTATTGAGGCGTTATCTTCGGGATGATTTGTCCCACACTTACATTATGATAGAGGAGATTAACTTACATACCGACAGTTCTTAGGGGGAGAGACTAGTGGCTATCCTAGACCATAGCGAGAAGAGATTGAGGTCAAAGGTAGTCCCACTTGTACGGGTCTAGTGGGAACGTCATAATGTTGAGGAGTCCACTTGGGAGGGCAAGGCAGATATGCGCAAAAAGTATCCAGATTTGTTTTTACCAGGTATGACTTATATTTCGAATTTCGGGAACAAATTTCGCTATTAGGGGGAAGTATGTAATACCGCATATTTTTATGGCCTTTAATTATGGGATTAATTAAAATAAATTGGGATAAATTAATTTAATATTAATCGAGATTTTAAATTGAATATTTACTAGCGTGACGAGAGTTAGTAATTATTTATAAGAATTATGTTGAATATTACTTAATGAATAAATTTATATATGATATTGAATTTATTAAAATTATCGCGAGTGAATAATACAACAGTATAGAAATTAAGTCGGGACGCGCGTGTTAGTCGTGTCGGGACAAATTTAAGGAGATAGAAATTAAATTAATTCCAAGTCACCTGTATGGTCATTTCGAGTGTGCCAATGTGTCCGTAAGGGTCGAGACAGTCAGAAAAGTATACCCAGGGGTTTAGTTTGGGTCTCGGGACGTTTTTAGGCCTAACCGACAACCCGGGAGGGCATTTTAGTAGTTTATAATTTTGGGCCTTAATTAATGACGAAAATTAAAGGATTATATCTTATGGAAGTTAGAGTCCTCGAGGGTTAGAAACACTTGAGTTGCAGATAAGTTAAGGAACAGAGAAGAGAGAAGGTTTCCAAGGAACATAATGTAGATATATCCATCATCTTCTACAACTCAGACCTTTGACTTCCAGGCAAGTATCTATCTTGTTGTTCTTGAGTTGATATTTTATACACGATAGAGTAGGAATGATAATTATAAGTTTTTATGGAGATTTAACGTAATTGGACTACTAGAATTCATGTTTGAATGGAAATCACGTTAGGCTGATGTTCTTATCATATGTATTTATCACGAATTTGAATGATGATTAGAGAAGGAAATCTTGAAATATCATGTGGATTCTTGAATTAATATGGTAAACTAGGGTTAGAGACCAAATCATGAATTGTACCCATTGAATGATGATTCTTGGAGAATTAATGAATATTTTACGTTAGAAATCATCCACACCTGTTTATATAATGTTTGTGATGTTTTTTTGGGAGTTTGTGACGTTTTAATGGAGGTTTTGATGATTAAAATGGAAGAAACCCGTAGGCATTATTTGCAGAATTTCTGAGCCAATAACCGATCGATAGATCGACCCTTTCTTTTAATCGATCGACTCCTCCTGGAATTTGAATCTTCTTCCCTTGTTAATATTAATTCAACCCCAAGGCATAAGGGACCTTAGACATAACTTAAGTACTATGATGGGACTTCGGAAGGACCAATAGGGTTGTAGACAAGGTTCGAACAGTACGATTTTGTATGATATTTAAACCAAGGGTTCAAGAGGGTATAAACTGGGCTGAAGATTGTTCGTATGCTAAATTAGGCCCTGTGATAATTAAGGATGACTTGGACCAGTAAGGTAGGGAGTGAGCCCCTACTGATTTTATATTTATCAAAAGGATACACTTCGAGAGTCGAGAAGTACCTAAGAATTTGCAGTAATTGAGGAAAAAAAGAATGAGTTAATTATACGTAGGATTCGGGCGCTACGTGCCACGTATGGTTAGAATATGTTATGGGTAGTGGGTGTACATATCTGAATAATTTGAACATATATATATATATGAGTGCATGTATATATATATTCGGTGATATCGGTATTCCTATGATTGAAGGTGACATAGACAATGGAAGTCCCTTTTAACTGACATAGACAACAAATTCAATGAACATTCTTATTATGATGAATCACCTTCAATCATAGGTGTTGTCTCTTCTTGAATTACTTATGAGAAGGTTCTCTCTTTTGTATGGAAATTCATCATAAGCTGGTATGGTGCTCCCTACACCAATATCACCAAAAATGGGAGACAACTTGACAACATTTGAATAAAAAATTCATGTGATTAATTTAGAATTAAGAATTATTTCTCTGATCCTATACATCCAAAGAGTAATAGGGCAGTGAAGGTCACCAATCGGACGATACAATATGGGTTAAAGACAAAGATAGAGAACATTAAGAGTTTGTGGGTCAATTGTTTTCTCAGGGTTCTATAGGAATACCGAAACGCCAATTGGTAACCCCTTGGGGAAACACAGGTAGCTTTTAGGTCACATAAGTACTTGTACCCGTTGAACTAGAGTTACCTAGTTTAAGATTTTACAGATTTGAATGCGAACTATATGATAACTTGATGAAGGCCATTTTATACACTATAGAAGGGAAGAGAGTGTAAGTGTCCATTACAATTATCTCCACACAATAAAAGGTTTTATGATAATACAATCGGTGAGTAAGAAATCGAACGTTCAAAGTAGGTGATCTTGTTCTCCAGAAGGTGATCCATTTAATGAAGAGTCCCATCCATCGAAAATTGTCATATAACTGGTAAGGCCCATATATCGTCACTTGTACCGTTCGTATAGGAATATATAAGCCAAAAGACTACGAAGGAAGAACACTTCCTCGCCCATGGAATATAGAGAATCTATAGATCTACTACAAGTTAATTGTTAAGCAACAAGAATATTATTTACCACTTAGTTTATTTCTTTATTTAATAATATAACAGCGCATTTACTTTTTTGGTTGGGAACATTAGCACACACCTAGTATTGAAACTATAATTTTAAAAATTTAAACATCTAATTTCAAGATTGTGTTCATATATTTACTTGCCTAATTTGTTTGGTAAATGCGTATATAAACAGTAACACCAGTAAAAATGGTTCAGTCGAAGCTAAACACTGGATGAAATATCGAAACCCTTTCTTTTGAACTCACAAGTCTAAAAAATATTTGGCTAATCACCGAGTTATTCTGTTCGACCCCATCAACTCTGATCTACGTCGTCCTATGTGTGAGGAAGAAATATATATCCAACACCTATATGTTAAGAATGGAATGTTAGTGCACTCAGTTAATCAACTTTGAGGCGAATGAATCCAACCGTAGTCTTTAAGTGTTTTTAATTAAAAATAAATTCGTTAATGGTCAATCATTTAAATATACCTAAAGGTAATTTAACACACTAACAATCGATCAACCGAACGCCTCACCCTAGTAAATTTTCAAAGATTATTTAACTCACAAGGTTACTTGACTTACCAACAACCGGTTAATTGAATGTTTCAACCCAGTCACCCTTCAAAGATTATTTGACTTAGTAATATCCAATCAACCAAATGCCTTACCCTAGTCAACCTTCAAAGGTTGCCTGACTTATTAATAGTCGATAAATTGAATGCCTGAATGTAGTCAACCATGAATGGTTACTTGATTTACTGAAGGTCGAACAACTGGAAGCCTCAGTCCACTCGAATAAATAATCATTCATTCATACATATGGAAAAGAAAAATCATGTAATTAATTCATGCAAACACATGTAAAAAGGAACAAGATGCAAGTAAGAATATCACAGGGGAATCATTCATCCAAATCATTCAAAATAAATTATAGTGGTTTTTAAATATTACAAACATATTGTTCAAATGAATCAAATAAGAAAAGTGTTTACGGAGCTGGGGCCGAAGGAGATGGTAATAGTCCACCCAATACCTCACGCGTGACGAGCATGGGGTCTTCAACGTTGGATGATTCAGAAGGTGCCCAAGGCTTAATTATCAGCCCCCGAAATTCTTTGAGTTCGATCAAATCCAGGAAACATGGAGTAGGCATAGGGTCCTCATCGACCCCCTCATAATTATTTCAGTTATAATAGGACAAGTCCACATGAAAAATGATCAAACTTGATCCTGTTTTGAAGCTTTTTCAACCCATTCATAAATTATTCTATATTAAAAAATACTAGACATCAAGAGTTCATAATGGATATAAGGTATCGAATTTGAATGAGAGGTTCTTGAGACCTTTCATCCTAAACTACTTATTTCAGTTTATTGTCCTTATATTGAAGCCTCTTTTTTATCATGAGATTATCGGTCAGAAGACAAGTGGCTTCCTACTCAGTTATGACCTTAGTAGTAATGGAAACATCCTTATCTTTACTTTCCTTCTAGAAATCAGTCTAGGTAGTTGGAAGAGATCAGTCAGCTACCCTCGGGAAGTCTTTCTCCTTTTATAAGTCAACATTTTATTGGGGATGCAAGTAAGAATAGTTGGAACATTAGCACACACCTTCAATCTATGTGACCTTCCATTGTCTATTGTCTATGAAGTAATCTATGTCAGTTAAAATGGACTTCCATTGTCCTTTTTCAATTTAGAATGGTCCAAAAATTTCCATTCCCTATTAAAAAAATATCCATAAAGGCACAATCATTGAGAGTTCTCCGGTCGGAAGTTGATGAAATTTGTTGTGCATTAGAACCAGTCACATCTATAAATGTAGCTTTCGACATCTTTGGTCCTGATCAACCTATTATATTTTTTAGTTAGTTCCCTTTTCACTAATATTCCCCTCCCCCGTTTTCCTTCTTTCACACTACTTAGGACTATGGTCACATGTGTTGGGTGAAAGCAGTGACAGTTCAACCGCATATACCCACACCAATACAATACTACATCGTAGAGTATTTACTTAACATATTTTGCACATATTTTATTTTCTTGCAAATGATTATCCCGAAGAGTCACATCTATTATCTATTTCCCAAACTTATCCGTCCATCTCGACCTCGATCTGCTACATGGACCTTTTTGACCTCTTATAGCTGAAAGAAAGTTTGGTTAATAAACTCCATTAGGGGATTCCCTTCATCTGACAATGCTAGTGTGGCCAAGTGATTGACCTTTTGTTTCTCCTCTCTTGGTATGTGGATGACCATGAATGCATTTAAACGACTTGCTAACGCTTGAAACCGCTTTAGGTAGGTCGATGTCTTATTCCCCTTAGTTTCGTATTCCCATATTTCCCAGTCGACGATCACTGAATCGCTGAAGAATTCAACTTGGTAAGCCTTGAGGGATAATGTTAGTCATACCCCAATGACCAGTGACTGAAACTAAGCTTCATTATTGGATGCTTGGAAGTTAAACCTCGGGGTATATTCCATTCTTGAATTATTTGGTGTATCGATAATTATCCATGGTACTCTTTTATCTTTGTTAGATAAACTGTCCACATGGATGACCTAAATTAGTTATTGAACATTCGACCTCTGAATGTATTTGATATCCTCTAGGTTGATAAATTCTTTGAGGGTATATTCAATGTATTACCCCTTCGGAGATACTCGTGGCTTGTAATTGAGGTCCAAGTCCTCTAGCTCCACTGACCACTTCATCAATCGACTAGAGACCTCTTGTTGGTAAATGACCTGTTTAAGAGGGTGGTCAGTGAAAATGACCATAGTGTGGGCATAAAAATATGGAATCAATTTTCTAGCATAAATTATGAGTGAAAATGATAGGTTTTCAATCTTGGGGTACTTGGAATGGACCCATTTGAATTCCATGCTCACATAATAAACCAACCATTATATCGCATTGTTGTCCATGATAAGGGCTGAGCTGACATTCAATAATGAAATATCTAGGTAAAGGTACAAATCTTCATATATAATTTCCTTGGAGATGAGTGTGGCTTAATCTAGGTATGTCTTTAACTGTTGGAATTCTCGTTCACAAGTATCCATATAGGAAACATCTTTCTTCAACTTTTGGAAGAATGATAAACATCTATATATCTCTCTACTGAAGTATCCATTCAAAGATGTAACACGCTCGGTCAATGATTGTACCTCCTTACTCTTTTTGGGGCTCCTTACGTTCATAATCTATTGAATCTTCTCAGGGTTTACCCCTATCCCCCAATAGGTAACCATCAAACCTAAAAACTTCCTAGAGGATACCCCGAATGCATATTTTGTTAGGTTCAACTGCATTGTGTACTTGGTGAGGATAGTAAATGTGTCCCTCTAATCATTGATGCATCCATATTGGTTTGAACCCTTGATTAACATTTTATTTGCATACACTTCAAACATGGTATTGACAAGCCTGTTGTATTTACATTATATACTTTTTATCCCCAAAAGGAACTACCTTATAGAACTAAGTTCCTCAATCGGTTATGAATGATGTTTTATCCTCATCATCCGGGTGCATTTCGATTTGATTATATCCAGAATTCGTATTTATGAATGATATCATCTCAAGGTCTTCCATTGTGTCAACCATCGCATCAATTTTAGGAAGTAGGTAGTAGTATTTAGTTTAAGCCTCATTTCGATGCAAATTGTCCAAGCATAATATCCATTTCTTATTCGTATTTCTTACTACCACAACATTGGACAACCACTCAAGGTACTTGAACTCCTAAAAAAATGGAGCACCAAGTTACTTTTCTAGTACTGCCTAGTTCCTCTCACAGGTGAAGGCTTATTTTTGCTTTACTAGGAGTCTTGACAGATAAACTTTCAAATGATGAGTCATTACAGAGGCAACCGTGCCTGATATATCTTCTTGAATCAATGCAAACATATTTTGACATTTTCATAGAATGCAACTATCTCTTATCTCGCATGGTCGGTCAAGCAAGACCCTATATGTACCACCCGTTATGACTGTGTATAGAGAGTGGAAATTGGGATTAGATATTTAATCGATGATCCTTTAATTAGATCTAACTGATAGATGTGAAAGAATTTATTTTTATTCTTCAGTGATCTAAAATAACTACTAACACGAGATCGCCTTTTTCATACTATTCTCGTTTAGTTTAGTATTGCGAACCAAAGGGTTAGGGATTTGAATGAGTGCATCGCATACAATCGGCGTCGTGTTTTATGTCATATTAGGATGTTATATGTCAACGGTGATATCACTATTAGAGACTCTAGTTGGAATGTGGAAAACCTTGGGCTCTTATCCATGGTTAGGGTTATGTCAATCGCCCATTCAAGGTGTGTTTTCTCCCCTGCAAAGACCAGAAGTTGTACTTTATTGGCCTTCGTTGAGCACCTTCTAACTGTATTTTTTTAATCAATTAGAGTAAATTATGTCTATCGACTTTCCATGTCTATCATAATTTTCTCAAATGCCCAGATGGACATGATTTCCTCAAACAAAAGTGGGTCATCATGTGGCCTGATCAAGAGTCATGGTAATCTTTCGAGGTAAAAATTGTACTATCTCAATTTTCTTGGGGCTTTGGTGTTTGGACCTCCAACAATTCCAAATTTTTACCATAGTACGCATTGAGGGCAGAAGCACATCCCACTCTGTCCGTGAATAACCCTGATATCATGCCAATTCATCGAACTATCATTGTAGCCACGATTCACTTCGGTTTTTCCTATCTACGATCGAGCTCTCTCGATTGGATTTGATGGAAATTATCTTTCCCTTTTTAGTTTGGTCATCTATGATTCTGGTTCTTCTTTCCACGACCTCCCTTTACTCGTATTCTTGGTGGAAATTTCACTACTGGTTGGATTTCCATATGTACATTTAGTTTTTCATCTTGTTTGTCCAGTTTAACATTTTTTTAGTCTGTCATGGTCGACAAGACCCTCCCCATCATCATTTTAAATGTAGTGAACCGATCAAATTGCATTTTTTCCTTTGAAATGTTTCCCTATAGGCCTTATATTTTCTTGGACCATTTGTCCCTTGTTATTTTTTCTCAGGACTCCTCTTCTTCTTAAGGTTAAAGACGGCTATTGATAGTTTCTTTGGCATGAATATGATTCTCCAACTTCCTTTGCATATCATGACACTAAATTCTTATATGGATTTGTAACTGAGGTCAAAGGGGAAAGAAGTGGAGACCATTTACCAATTGATTATTGAATTATATAAGGAGAAAGACCTCTTGATGGCAACAGACTGAGCTTTTCAAACTTCCTAGACCGAGTAAACTAAAGAGAATGATGATCATTACTATTAAGGCCACAACACTACAATAATTGTGGCTTTTAGCAAGGAAAAAAATCGTTGCAAAAGGTATATTTTTGTTGCAAAACACCTTTTGTAACTTTTTTTTTCCTTGTAGCATTCCTTGCATTAGCCATCAGGCTATATGTTGATGTAAAAAACTATACTTCATCTAATTAATTAGTTACACATAAATATGAATAAAGAAATAAGAGAAGGTATTTTTAAAGTGGTTCAACCCTTATGAAAATGGCCAACATCCACTGTCTTGTATTGCTGGGTGTTTTGCCTTGATCTCAATTATGATCGCAAGTGATCTATTATCCTGTTATAGAGGGGGTTACAATGTATTTATAGCCTTTGGGCTGTCAATATGAATAGAAAATATGTCGTTATTTAATAGACATATACGTCTGTACATAATAAGAATGTTCATTGAATTTGTTTTTATCGCTTCATCTTCTTGGCTAGATGTCCTGTACGTTGAGTATATTGCCACGTTTGAGTAGCTCGGCGTGCTGAGTAGCTCAACATGCTGAGTAGCACGGTGAATATATTTTATGCCACGCAGGATGACACGTCTCTTCATATAATTGATCCACGTCCGTTGACTAATTTTTGTATCAACAGAAGCCCCCAATATTTCACAGTTGATGTTGGATATGAAAGTATGGAACATTATTCCCAGAGGTTGCTCGATCACGTTTACCCAGTCTCATTAGATCTCCAATACTTATGACATTTAATGATTTTGAGCGTGAAATGGCAAAACGCATAAATATTTTAAATCTTCAATAAAGCTTGGGTATTTGCGTCTTTTTCATTATTTAGCCGTCGGAAACGCAATCGTCGTCTCTAGTGATCATTACTTTTTTCCCTTCCCAAAGCAAAGCATTAAAAAGTGGTAGAATCAAATTGTCTTCTACCTTTTGCCTTTTAGATTTCAAAACCTATCGCCTTCTCACTTTTTCTTCTGACGCTCGTTCCTTCTGTCATCCGCCTTAGTATATTTTTTTGTAAGAACTTCTTCTTTTTTCTTTCTTTGCTTTATCCACCATGGTTTATCTTATTGAATCGTTGGATAAGTTTCGGGATGATTTTGCAATTCCTTCTTGGGTTATTCTAGAAGAACCTCCTTGCCCTTCTGATTTATTTTCTTTAGCGGAGGGACACTGGTGTCCCTCTATTTTTGTAGCGGAATGCGGTTTTTCTTTCCTGTATAATCCCCTGTGTTTGGAATTTTGCCAATATTTTGATATTGTTATTGCAAGAGTAGTTCCAAATACATGAAGGGTAGTTACTAGAGTACATAGGTTGAATCAAATTCATGGAACTCATTTAGGGATTCCTGAAATTATGCGCTGTTATAAATGGGTTACTAGCGATGCCACTTTTTATTTTAAAACTAGGTATTCTCATAGAGCTTTAGTGGCCAATCTCCCTGATGCTAATAGGGACTATTTTGAACATGGGGTTGTGATGAAAAATTGGCAACGTCCCCCGTTAAAAGGAAAATATGTGTACCAAGTTCCCAGATGTCCATTTTATGGCAATGGGATAGGTTGTTTTTAGTTTTTCAATTTATATCTATTTTTATTCGATAAAATATGTCACTAACACTTATTTTTTCTTATTGTAGTTGACAGTAAAAGGAAATCTCCAAAAGAAAGTGATATTAATATAAAGGATTTGAAACTCATCTGGGGTTTGCATCAATTAGTTGCTGGGGAGCACGTAAAAGATGCTTCTTACTTGTTAAGATACAAGAACACCACTTCTTCTTTCATTTCTTGTCCTCTTGTTCCTCCTTTGGCGATTGACCTTGACCAAACACCTGCATCCTCAGCAGCTGTTGAAGAATCTTCTTCTGACTTAGGCACTTCTATTATTGACCTGATGACGAAGAAAAGGAAAGTGCCTGACCTCTTTACAAAATCTGCTCCTGGTACTGAAGGGCCGAAGAAGAACAAAGATGAAGATCCAACTAACAAAAAGGATGTTGTTCCTCCTGCCAAAGATATTAGCAAAAAGCCCCATGTTGCCCCTAAAGAGGTAGCACCTTTGATTGAAGCTTCTGTTATTCAAGAAGAGACAACACCTATGATTGAAGGTGCTCCTTTGAGGAGGTTGAGGAGGGGTCTTGCTAAAAGACCAGTGGATGACGTTGCCCAACCTACTGGAGTTGGGATTGCTTCTTTGAGGGATAGTTCTCCAGCCATCCTTACCCCTAGATTGGCTAAGAAATTGATAAAGTTGGGGACTCTCCCTAATTATCAAGCTGTTGAAACTTCAACTGCTCGGGATAAGGTTACCGATTTAGCAGCCCATCACCTTGCATCAGTAAGTAGTCATTACACTTATCTTTCTAACTCTTCACTTCCATGTTCATACTCTGATTTGTGCATTTCTTATTCTTGCAATTTTTGATGTACTTAGATAATATTATGGATAAGGATGAAGCAATTAAAGCTTTAACCTTATCTAGTGGAGTAGAGGAAGCTCTTGTTGGGTTGTCAAAATTTTTGGGGGAGTCCCGGCAGAAGTACAAAGAGGACAAATCCACTTGGGAGAATAAATTCCAATCAGCTGAGACCGCTCGTCAATAAGCTGATATAGCTCAAGATCAAGCTGTAAATGCCTTCAAGGAGTTGGAGGAAAAATTAAAGGTTGCTCTTTCCAGCAAAGTGGAAGCTGATGGAAAAATTGAAGAGGCTGAACATAATAAGAAAGAGATTGAAGAGAAGGTGAAGTCTATTGAAGATCTTCTTAGGGAAAAAACTTCCTCGGAGAGAGCGAAGAGGAAATCTCCTATGAAGAAGTCCTTTAACTCTGGCTGGGACAAAGGATGGAATAAAGCTTTGGCTTCTGTCTCTCCCAAGATGGATTATGCAAGTTTGAAATACTCTAGGGATGGATGGGTTACAGCTTTAAAGGATTTGAATGTTGATGATGATTCTAAACTATTTCAGAAACTCCTCCTACTATTGGAGAAGAAGAAGATGATGAAGCTCCATCTGATGAATCTTCTATGGTGATAGTAGAACAAACACCTACTGTTACCATTCCTTAATCCTTCGAGCACGTTCAACAGTCAATAAATTCTATTGAGAAACGCTAATTGCCTTCTGAGCAACCAACTCATTCATCCAAATCGGTAGAATATGTTGTAGGAAATAAGGAAAAGGTGTAGAGTTATTCGTCTCTTTAATTATGTTATTTTTCTTTTTTTCCCTTAACTTTCATTGTACTTTCTCCTCCCGTGATTAATAAAATGGACTTTGTTATCTATTCTAAGTTTTCTCTTTTACTTCCTCGTTCTGTATCGTTGTTGATCCATTTTTACTTTTCCTTACTAGTTTATTACCATGATGAAACTCTTATTAGCTCATGATACAGAGTTGATGAGCAAATGTAATGATTACTTCAATGTTAGTCGGGAAGATTTTATTGAAGCACAAATAGTTGATATTCTCGGGCCTGATGCTTCAGAACGAGCAATTGATGCTTATCAATATTTAAAATGTCTGCTTGATCGAGTTGTAGCGAACAATGTGTCTTATTATGAAATAGTAGAAGATCGCCAAGGAGTAATTAAAGAGCTTCAACTTCAGCACAAAGAAACCATTGCTATTATGCATGAAGGTTATGAGAAAAAGTACCAACAGTTTCTTGCTGATTGGAGTTATGACAAATTTATTGCAGCCTATAGGAAGAGAGAGAGTGTGCTTAAGCTTGAAGTTGAGGAGCACAAAAACATTTCCAAGCTGTTAGAGGAGGAAAATATTGCCTTGCGAGAAGAACTGAGACAAATAAAGTTTGCCTCTTCTTCTGGAGCTCTGGTCCCGGTCAGCGATGAGGGCTTTTCATTTTTGGAAACTAAAAATGCTGTATTGAGAGAAGAACTGGAGGCTTTGAAACAAGTCAGACCTATATCTTCCTCGCGGGGTATAGCAAGAGGTGGTCGGAGCAGCATTAAAGAGACTAGGACTCAACAAGCCTTAGCAAATCAGGCTGTTCAGATGAAAGAAAAAAATCAAGCCCTGGTTGAGATGTCCCGAAAACTTCAAAGTCTTACCGAGCAACTTTTCATTCATAGTTTTGCGTTGGAAAGTAAAGAAAACTTAGTAAAGAAACTTCATCACCAAGTTAAGAGATTGACTTATCAACTTCACAAGCAGCCTAGAGAGTTTTGGATGGAGGGATATAATGAAGCCTTGTGCCATCTCGATGCCAGGTTGAAGCAGTCAAACAATGAGGGGTACAAGTATGGATGGATGAATGCTTTAGCTGTGATGCACGATTAAAAAAAGAACTCGTTGTGTGATTGGTATGATCCTGGACTACTTGATCTGTTGGTTCCTCCTTTCAAACTAGACGTTAGCCGGATTCCAGTCAGTTCCATTCCTCAGTGTTTGATCTCCAAACACCTTGGTGATTACCAGCTTCATGAAGATTTTGAGATATCCCGTCCTCCACATTTACTTGACTGACCAAGTTCAAGAAATACCAGGATGTTGTAGGATTTAAATTATATCAATTTGCCTTTTGCTTTAGATGATCCTCCAGCTGTAATGGAACCTGTACCTAAATCGAAAGGAAAAAAACCAATAGAATAGGAAATTTGTATTCAATGAATAAAATCTCATCTTTGTGTAAGAGAAATGAAATTATTTTCATCCCATGCTCCTGTTTAGTTGTAGCAATCTTATCTAGATTACCTTGGTGCCTAGGTTGTGGATGCCCCTTGAGGTCACCCATCTTCTTTCCTAGTTTTGGATGCCCCTTGAGGTCACCCATAATCAAACAGGCCTTGCCTTGTATGATTGGTATGCCAATATTGTTGGTTAAGTTTATTGATGCCGACCAACCTTAGTTGGTGGTTGTTGATATCTGACTAACCATAGTTGCTGGTTGTTGATATGCCGACCAACCGTAGTTGGTGGTTGTTTATTCCTTCTTGCAAAATTCAAGTGTAGTGTGTAGCACGAGTACTCCAAAAAAAATTGAACTAAAAAGAATATAGGGAAAACATTATTTTTATTCATATTGAAAGAACAGAATACATGTGAACCTACATTACTGATAATATTTATGCCGATGCTCTGCATTCCACGCATTTTTGAATTCCTCCCCCTCTAAAGTTTCTATTATGTAGGTTCCAGGTCGAACAATCACCGTTACTTAATAAGGACCATGCCAATTGGCCTCCAGCTTATTATGCTTCTGAATAACCTTCTCGAGTACATAATCTCCCTCCTTGAGATCACATTTCCTGACCCTTTTATTATATAACATGGCAGTCCGTTGCTGATAAGCGGAATTTCGGATTATTGCATCTTCCCAGACTTCTTCGAGCATGTCTAAATCTAAACGTCTCATCAAATTGCTTACTGGAGTGCTGAAATTAAGCACCCTGTGAGTAGGTAGACCCAATCCAGCGGGTATGAATGCTTCACTTCCAAAGGATAACATGTAAGGATATTCCTCAGTTGCTGTTCGAGGAGTTGTTCTATAAGCCCATAGTACAGAATGCAACTCGTTAATCCAATTTCCTTTCGCATCATCCAGCTGTTTCTTCAACCCATTCAACACAGTTCTGTTAGTTGCCTCTGTTTGCCCGTTGCTCTAGGGATGGTCTGGTGAAGAATGAATCTTTTGAACATTGGACTGTTTACAATACACAGCGAACTCCTCATTATCAAATTGGGTACTGTAATCAGTGATGAAAGCATAGGCAGACCATATCTGCAAATAATATTCTTCCAGATTAACTCATAGACCCTTTCATATGCCATGTCAATGATAAGTTTAACTTCTACCCATTTTGTGAAATAACCAGCAGCGACTACCAAATATTTGAATCGTCCTTTAGTAATTGGCAGAAGCCCAACCAAATCTATTCCCCACATGGAAAATGGCCAAGGGGAGGTAATCGTTGTTAATAATGCCTGGGGAGTTCTTCGTATGGTAGATAACTGTTGACATTTGCCACATTTCTTGGCATAAGCTGTGCAGTCAGCTCGTATTATTGGCCAATAATATCCCTGCATCGTTATCCTCTGCAAAAGAGTTCGACCTACTACATGAGCTCCACAAGAGACTTCATGAATTTCTTCTATCAGATCTTTAAATCATGATGGATGAACACATCTCTGTAGACCTGCTATCATACCTCTTATATATAGAACTCCATTGTTTAATACATACGTAGCAGTTTTAAACTTGAGCCTCTTGGCTGCGAGCTAGTTGGCGGGTAAAATGCCTTCTTTGATATACGCCCTGATGGGATCCATCTAGGAATGTCCCATATCCAAAGTGATCAACTTCACCATCAAATCATCATCAATGCTTCGGTCTGTAAGTATCTCAATCGGAATCATTCTTTGTATCTCGGTGCAAGTAGCTGACGCTAACCGAGCTAGTGCATCAGCCCTCGTGTTCTCCAGTCTTTATATTCTGATCACTTGGACCACTACAAAATTGGATATAATCTTCATAGCTCTGGTGTGATACCTAAACATGAATTCTCCCTTTGTCGCATACAACCCGAGAATCTGATTTACAACTAGTTGTGAATCACTAAACACCGTAACTTGCTTTGTATTCAGTTTTTTGGCTAAACTGAGGCCCGTAATCATAGCTTCATACTCAGATTCATTATTGGAAGCTTTGAATTGGAAATGGAGAGCATATTCTATATCCAATCCATCTGGGCTATTAATAATTATTTCGGCTTCGCTGTCTGTGGCACATAAAGAACCATCAACATACAAATTTCATACGGGGATACAGTTATCAAACCCTTGATATGACAAAGTCCCGTGATGGAAGATTTGGTGTTTCCTTTGATCATCCCTCAATGTTGGGCTTTCATCAGAGGATTATTATTGCTCGATCACCATTCCCTCCGGTATGTTCGCTGATGGGAGTTAATCGGGGATGGTTTTCGATGATCCTCTAACATCCGCGGGTTGTTCGATGGTAGGCCCCTGTTGGTCGAAGGTATATGGGTAAGTAAATTCAGCAATGAAATCTGCCACTGTCTTCCCTTTTAGAGAAGACCTTAGCTCATAGACGATGTCATATTCACCTAATTCCATCGCCCAATACATCAATCTTTTAGATTTTTTCGACTTGTGTAGATCCTGTCTGAGTGGCATGTCGATTTATACCACTATCATATGGGCTTGGAAGTATGGTTTCACTCTCCTGCTCGCCTCGATCAATGTTAATGCCATCTTCTCTAATTTTTGGTACCTAATCTCTGCTCCTCGGAATGCCTTGCTTCTATAATACACCGACTTCTGCACTCCATCGTCTATACTTATCAACGTTGAACAGACTGCACTTTTTGAGACAACCATGTACAAGTATAATTTATCTCTCACTACCGGCTTGGACAGCAAAGGGGGTGTCCCCAAATATCTCTTCAACTCTTGGAATGCCTTCTCACACTCATCATTCCAATCGAAAGTTTTTCTGAGTGTCTTGAAGAATGGAAGACATATGTCAATTACTCGCGAGACAACCCTATTGAGAGCTGAAACATGCCCCGTGAGGCTTTGTACTTCCTTCTTCGTAGATGGAGATTATAATTCTAGCAAGGCTTTGATCTCATCAGGATTTGCCTCGATGCCGCGTTGATTCACAATATACCCGAGTAACATGCCTTCTTGTACGCCAAAGACGCACTTGGTTGGGTTTAGCTTCATCTGATATTTCTTCAGCTGGTCAAATGTTTCGCCCAGATCAGCGATGTGGTCAACAACTTTCTTGCTCTTAGTCAGCATGTCATCGACGTAAACCTCTATATTTCTGACGATTTTCTCTGCGAACACTTTGTTCATTAGCCATTGGTATATTGCACCTGCATTTTTAAGACCAAAAGACATAACATTGTAACAGTATGTTCCCCTTGGGGTGATAAAAGAGGTACTTTCCCTGTCCTCTGGCTTCATCTTAATTTGGTTGTAGCCAGAATAAGCATCCATGAAGCTCAGTAATTCATGCCCCGAAGTAGCATCTACCAGCTGCTCTATTCGGGGAAGAAGGAAGTGATATTTTGGGCAGGTTTTGTTCAGATTTGTGAAATTCATGAACATTCTCCATTTATTTTTCTTTTTTTTACCATCACCACATTGGTTAACCAATCAAGGTATTTGACATCCTCAATAAAAGAGGTTTTTTACAGTTCTCTACTTCCTCTTGAATAGCTTGATTCTTCTCTGGGATAAAGACCCTTATTCTCTGCTTCACCGGTTTGATCTCCTTATTAAGATTGAGTTCGTGGCATAATAAGGTTGGGTCTATCCTCGGCATATCTTCATGACTCAATGTGAAAGATTACTTTCTATGCCTCAAAAACTCCACCAACTCTTGCTTTATTGTTGGATCAAGTGAAGCGCCAATTTGAGTTGTTCTTTCTGGTCATTCATCGTCCAAAATAATGTTCTCTGTCGCTTCCATGACCTGACCCTTCACGAGCTCTGATTCATCTCTGGGGTCCCGTGTCTCAATCTCTGAATCTTCGGATCCATCCACTTGGTAACTAGTGGTCTTGTTCCTGGTATCCTCCAACTCTTCTTATTCGACAGATGAATAGTATCATTCTTGAGCTACTTTCTGATCGCCCTTCACAAGTCCCACACTAAAGTTGGTCGGGAACTTCAAGCATTGATGTATCGTGGATGGCACTGCTTTGAACTTTTTTAGACCTACTCTTCCCATGATTATATTGTAGGCTAATTGGATGTTTTTATCCATTATGAAAAAATGTACTTTTTTTATTCTGTAAGCAGTTCAGGCACCAATAAGCATATCCAACTTGATCGTCCCAAGTGGAAAGACGTTTTCACCAGAGAAACCGATAAGGGGCCTGTGGTATGGCTCCAACAGGGCGAGTGTCAAGATTAAACTGTCAAAGTAAGGGTGCAACATGATGTCTGCCGAGGTACCATTATCTACCAATACTTTTGAGATGATTACATCCTTCATCCTCATCTTGATCACCAAAAGATCATCGTGAGGATATAAGACACCTTCCAGATCACTTTTGGAAAAACGGATGACTAGTTTATCCTTATTGACCTTCCTCGGACGATCTTCCTCTGCCAGATTTATCCGATATATGTAGGAGCAAGCTTGGGCCTCATTGAGGTAAGCTTTCCTTTCAGCGGTATGATCCCCACCTCCTGCATCTCCAACTATTATCATATTACAGTGAAATGAACCAAAGAGGATTGAAAATACCTCACGTTCAGGCTATCTAGTCTTTTTTAGAAGATTGGGGTCATCCTTCGAGTCATCTTCATGGTCCCTTTTCTTTCATCTCTTGATCGGTGAGGAGATTTAGACATTTTTTGTGCTCTGTTATTGGTCTTCTCACCATTCTGGCGATTAACAAACTTGTTCAATTTCCCTCGTCTAGTGAGTGCCTCGATCTCATTCTGGAGAGCTATGCACCGATTGGTCATGTGATCGTGGTCTTTGTGGAACTCGCAATACTTGGACTTATCTCTCTTTTCGGGGGCTCCCCTCAATTTCCCCGGCCAATTCAAATATTCGTTATTTTTTATCTCCTCCAAAACATGGTTTATGCCTACCAATAAGGGGGTATAATTTTCATACTTCCTCAAGTGCTCAACTGCTTCCTTGCCTTTCAATTATTTTCTTCCTCCATTATGCTTATGATCCTTCCTCTACGACTTTCCTTCAGCTTTAGTTTCCTCTTTTGCCTCAACATTCTTCTTCGCAGCCATAGCTTCTTCGGCATTCATAATCTTGGCTGCTTTTGCCATTAACTCTGCCATGGATTTGGGGGGATCTTTGGATAAAGTGTAATACATATTATTCGTTAAAAGGCCACTCATCAGAGCTGTAATGGATGTCTTCTCTTCGTAGTCGATTACCTCTAGTTTCTCGTTGTTAAAATGAGTGATGTAGTCCCTAGTGCTTTCTCTTATTTTTTCCCTTATGCTCAACAGATGGGCTACCCTCTTGACTGGATTTGCACCAAAGTATAAATTCCCTATGAAGAGCTCAGCCAACTGATGGAAAGTTATGATTTTCCCCCGAGGAAGGCTGTTATACCATATTTGAGCAGAACCAGTGATGGTTCCTGAGAATGCCATGCACCTTATCTCATCTGGGATCGCATAAATATCTGCAGTAACTTGGTACTACTCTATGTGGAGAACATGATCAGTCTTCCCATCATATTTTGGCGTAACTACGGGAGCCTTGAACTTTGAGGGTGTGGGAAAGTCCACAATTGCTTGTATAAATGGAGATCTTTTGATAAAGGTTCCTTGAAGAAGGTTTCTGTCCTTAGCCATTTCCCCTAACCTATCTTCCAACCTCTTAATGGATCCCTTCCATGCATCATTTCTAGCCTCTGATCTATTTTCTTGAGTAACAGATCTCACTGAATTCTCCTTTTAGGATCTTTCTATACGAGCTGCAGGACGTGATTGGGCAGAACCTTACCTTAGATCATTTGGTCATTGAGAATTTCTCGATGCAATCTGAGTATGTTTTTTATTCCTCTTGGGGACAAATGGTCAAAAGGGGAGACTCTACTCAACCTCTCCAGAGCGCTTATTCGTTCGGGAGTTATAGTAACATTTTCTTCAGAGTCCATAACTCTTATGGGAGATGTCTGGCCAGGCTAATAGGAGGGATCGCTAGAGCTCTCAGTATGATGGAATTTGGTATGTCTGGATAACGAAGCATGAGGGAATATAGTACGTTTGGATCATGAAGACGACAAGTGCCTATTTCTCTGAATGCTTCACTGGCCTGACTGGATAGGCATTACGTTTTTAACAGTTTGAATGAGTTATTGAATGGTCTCCTGTATAACTGTTTGTCCTTTGGCTAAGTTTGCCACTATTCTGGTGAGATCATGGACAGTTGGAGGAGCGGACTAGTTGGGAGGAACTCCGTCGTTGTTCCTATTGCTAGATTTTGGGATCTCACCAATGTATGATGAATTTTTTAGTGAAAAACTCTATGTATAGTCTTTTCCCACAGACGGTGCCAATCTGTTGATGTAAAAAACTAGACTTAATCTAATTAATTAATCACAGATAAATCTGAATAAAGAAATAATACAAAGGATTTTTAAAGTGGTTCGACCTTAATGAAAATGGCCTACGTCCACTGTCTTGTATTGCTGGGTGTTTTGCCTTGATCTCAATTATGATCGCAACTGATCGATTACCCCATTGTGGAGGGGGTTACAATGTATTTATAGCCCTTGGGCTGTCAATATGAATAGACAATATGCCGTTATTTAATAGACATATACGTCTGTACATAATAAGAATGTTTATTGAATCTGTTTTTGTCGCTTGATCATCTTGGCTAGATGCTCTGTATGTTCAGTATCTCGTCACGTTTGAGTAACTCAGCGTGCTGAGTAGCTTGGCATGCTGAGTAGCTCGGTGAATATATTTTATGCCACGCAGGATGACACGTGTCTTCATATAATTGATCCACATTAGTTAACTAATTTTCGTATCAACACTATAGATCTTTTGCAAGGAAATTTTGTCATGGTCGCTAAAAATATTTTGCAATGAAATTTTTCGTTGGGGAAAGCAAGATATTTTGTTGCAAAAAAGTTCTAATGTCTTGTCTAAAAAGCTTTTGCAATGAAGATTTCGTTGCAAAAAATACTAAGAAATCGTCGCAAAAGATAGTTTGAGAGAATTAAAATTCCTTACTAAATTTTAATTTTAAATTGCTAAAAATCTTTTGTAACACTCTTTTTCGTTGCACAAGAGTTCTCGAATTTTGACTAAAAATCATTTAAAACGAATATTTCGTTGCAAAAGATACTAACAAATACTTGCAAAAGATATTTTGAAAGAATTAAAATTCCTTGCTAAATTTTAATTTTACATTGCTAAAAGTCTTTTGTAACACTCTTTGTCGTTGCAATAAAGTTCTCAAATTTTGACTAAAAATCGTTTAAAACGAATATTTCGTTGCAAAAGATACTAACAAATCCTTGCAAAAGATATTTTGAGAGAATTAAAATTCCTTGCCAAATGTTAATTATACATTGCTAAAAGTCTTTTGTACCACTCTTTTAAGTGGTAGAAAAGTTCTCGCATTTCAACTAAAAATATTTTACAATGAATATTTCATTGCAAAATATACTAATAAATCCTCACAAAAAATATTGAGGGAATTAAAATTCCTTGCCAAATGTCTATTCTTCGTTGCTAATAGCCTTTTGTAACACTCTTTTTCGTTGCAACATTTATTTCATTGCAGAATTATATTAAATATTAAAATAAAGAAAAAGAAAATTAAGTAAACACACATAATTAAAAGATGTTATTTTATATTCAAAACATAAATGTGATGTTGTTCATGTCACAATGACACTCAAAAGTAAATAATACTTCATAACTAAGAGATGAGTTTAAACTAGTTTTCTTATCACAAGCAAAATGAGAAAATCAACACTTGCCATCATGAAACTTGATTCGAAGGGGAAGAAGATCCATGAGGAACATCTTCCTCGGTAGCAATGTCTTTATCTAGCAGTAAGGTGGCCTTTTTTATAGCCATCTCTGACACATGACCTTGGACTAGTATTTTCAAATCTACGATCTATGTTTGTAACTTTTTGTTCTCCATATAAAAAATTATGCCTGCATAGTGATTTCAAAGGTCGAGTACCAAGACCCTTCACATATCCCGACCTCTTTCCAAGGACTTTTTAACAGATTGATGCTTCATCAGAATCTTTTGAGGTTTTTACAATTCAATCATCTCTTTCTATAAAAAAAATAATATGTTACTCTATAGGTTTGACTATTTTTTAAACTTTAAAAAACAAAATTGATAGAGATTCCTATGTTTATTTAAGAAATCCAACATGTTGTGACACGCATATCACTAATCGAACAACTATAGAAACAAGTAAATCATCAATGCGTCCCTTCCACCGATTTCACTTTATTTTTAAAAAAATATCGACAGAATTTCCTTTATTTATTCATGAAATCCAACATGTTGTGACAAAATCAATAATAAAAAAACCAATCCAGCCCGCACGGCTTGAGAATAATGCTTTATGTCTAAGCATCTAAAATTATTTTCTTTTATATACTTACATAGTCAGATTCTTCTTCTTCACTAATCCACCCATTTTCCTTCGTCCAATTAGTATCATAAAATACTTCAATTTGTCCTTTCGGCTTCTCATATGCATTACCTTCCTATTAACATAAGGAAATAAAATACATAAGTACATGTGTCCACATAAATTAAAATTTACCAAATTTTAAGTGCTAAAAAAATACCCTGTCTTGATACAAGTATTGGACAAAAGACTTTGTCCCACCACGATGAACATACTTTGCATTTGAATGACTAGTAGAGCAAGAATCAGATTTACACTACAAAAAAGTGATATACTTCAAGTTAATTTACTGAAACTTAAGAAAACATATAATTTTAACATAAAACATACATTGAAAATTAGTACCTTATGTCCATCTGTACTAAAAAACGAGCAAAGAAATTTCCAATATTCATCCTTTTCCACATCACCAGGTTTGTTCTTGTTCGCCTCCTCAATCTTCAAAAATTTAGAAAAATGTTTCAATGTGTTACGGAATCCACTACAACGTGCGGACAGCGATGTGTGCAAATAACTCACAACCATCAGATTTGTGATGTCTAACTCAAATTTTGACTGCACAAGTTTTAACGAGTTTAGAATATAAAATCATAACTTTTTAGGGGACTATAATACAAACATTAAATATACTAAAACTCGATAAATCATTGATGTCTTCTCCTTCTGTTCAACATTTCCCCATTTTTCACTTTTAACGGGGAAACATTTCGTATGACAAAGACAATTTAACTAGTCAAATAGGTAGAGGTGCGTCCAATCGGTTTATTATTCATTGAGTCCCATTGAACTGGAATTTTAGAACCCCAAAAACTTTTAATAAGAGCATCAGTTGCTATCCCACGTGATCTTCCATGAACTTATTTCTTACAAGTGGATCCAGATTGTGAAAAACACCCCAAATTTATCTAATAAATTTTGTATCCACAATGTGCATAAACATGCAAGTATAGCATTATAATACAAAAGTCAATTATATTAAATTGTAAGTCAACATGCAAGAACTTTTTTTGTTTTTAGTTCCTTGAACCAACAAATGACCTTTAACGAACAATGGAACCATCCACATTCTTGTGCAAATGATAGGTTTACAGTTTCATATTCTTCTGTAAATACAGAATAGTACAAAGAACCATTACAATTATTATTGTAGAAATATAGTATGAAAAAGCTTTCTTAGATGGTAAATTATCTATGTAAATAAACAATAGCATCACCAAGTCTTATTATTGTAGCAATGTAGCAATAAACAATAGCATCACCAAGTCTGATTATCAAGCACTGATTGGATTACACTGGAGATGCTTTGAGACATAAATCTCATTTATAACGTCTAAAATTGATGTAAGCAGAGTAAATGAGATATTTATCTCCCATCATTCCTCTACTCTTCCATAAATACATCATAGCATGATAGTTAAGGATTTATAAGAAACCATCACGATGGGTTTCTTATGTAAGCAAATTGGTTTCTGATGTTGAGGATGGGCATCATAGAAGACGCAAAGCTTATTAGAATCACTACAAATATCCATCCTAATTCTTTTATAGGAACAATATATTTATATCTCGAGCCACTTTAACTAATACAATCTACATATATAAGACCCCATTAGTACTAATGTAACTAATACTTACATGTAGATAGGTATGCAAATTTAGGAATCAAAGATCTTGATCTATTTATGTAGTATATACATTCCCATGGCCTCTTGATCCATGTTTGTTAATTTGGTTAAAATGATGTTGCATAATAGCAGGGTTAAGTCTAAAATGACGTTGTTAACCAAGCGTAAATTCTTCTGAATTTAGCCCCTTAATTTGGTGATTTTAATATCTCGAACAAGGTAATTGAATCATTTGTATTCCATACCACTCTATTGTCTGTTTTTAACAATATTCCCTAGTTTTTGTGTAATTGTGATGAAGTTTTCAGGAATGGAATGCAAGAAAGGAAAAGAAGAAAATCACAAGAAAAGTCAAAGGGCAAAAGATTAAAGTTCCACTCAAAAATCGAAGGCAACACCAAAAGTGAAGTTGAAGATCATGAGTTCACAAGAGCATAGGAAGAAACGGCACCTAAATCGGAGTTCTAAATCAAAAGATATGGCTATTCAAAGTTGCAAGGAAAAAGTCAAAGTAGAAGAAAATCGGACCGATCCGATGGAAACCAGACCGATCCCAATTGACCAAGTCCAGTATACCCCGGATGGATAGCAAACCGATGGAAATGGAAAAAGAACCGATCCGGTGTATATCGGATCGATCCGAGGGTAATCCGGACCGGTCCGATCATGCGAAATTCTGGCATGAGTTATGCAGATTTTTGGCATGCTAGATGGAAAAACTTGTGTCACAAGCAAATTGAGCTGTCAATTTCGATACTTTGTGCTATAAAAGCCCATGCCCTACATCATTTGGAGGGAGTTGTTAGGTTGAGAGTTCTAGAGAGAATTAGAGGTTGAATTTTAGGGTTAGATTTTGAGAGAAAATTTTCTATTCCTTCAAGAGTTTTCATGAACCCTAGTTTGTAAGAAATTCTGAATTCCAATTCCGTTTTTGTTGCTGAATTCAAGTAAAATCTTTCCATTCTCTAGTTTTATTATTTGCAAATTACTTACAATGTCTTGTAGATCCATAATTTTATATGTGAATTTATTCTTGAACCAAATCATGAGTAGCTAAATTCCCAAGGGTTGGGGTACATGAACTCAATCCAAGGCAAATTATTTATGTAGAAAATAGAGGTTAAATTAAAATATTGATTGAATCGTGAAAGAAACTCATACAAACATTGTCAATCTTTTAATATCTCTTGCCCTAGGTACTTGAGATGTTTAAGAACGCTTTGCGAGTATAATTTATCATTCACCGCTTTATATCTATCTTTGATTTCATATGATGCGGGCTAGATCCCTCATATATGTAATGCTTAGAATTTATAAAGACCGTATCTAGTCAATAATTTTAATTTACAATTCTAGTATTCTATACAGTAATTTGTTAAGGATTGAGGGGTTGTACCCTACCCGATTTTATCTTATTTGTCAGATCTAAATTTTTTTGAAATTTTCAGTTTATTTTTCTTAAGTAAATCTTTATTTCACTAGAAATTTTTCCAATCATTAATCATCTTTTTGTTTCTTTTAAGAAATCATTTCAAGATTTAATAATTTTTCTTTTTACTATTTGGCAATCTCGATCCCTGTGGATACGATCCCGACTTACCGGGTTACTACTTGAGCGACAGGCTTGCACTTGAGCCTAACGTAAAACGCACTTTTGAGACAAATTCTTAGTCGCGTCAAGTTTTTGGCACCGTTGCCGGGGATCCGAAATTGTTAAATTTTGAAGAAAGTTATTTTTATCTACAAGTGATTTCGAAAAAAAAAAATTCTCATCTTTTATGTGCTTATATGCAGAATTCATCTCCCACCCAAGTTCACGAAAATCCTATTGCCGAAGCAAGTTCTGAAAATTCTGAGTCTCCTCATTTTTGGGTTCCACCTCCTTCGCCTAATAATTCCATCACAAGTCATTCATTGAGTCAAACACTGAGTGAGAATTCTGAATCTTTCGGTAGCAATATGTCTGTGCAAGGTAGTGTTGGTGCTGGAGAGGATGGGATACCATATCTTCCCATGAAAGATTTTGTTATTTCCGGAGCGAACTGTTACCCCTGGTTGCATTTTACTCCCGTATAATGACGGTCAGTTCCACTTTCGTAATGGTATGATCCAAATTATTCCTACATTTCATGGGATGGATTCTGAAAAACCATATCTCCATATTCGAGAATTCGAAGATACATGTGAGACGTTTGGTGACCAAGCTTGTCCACACGATGTAATCCGGTTGAAGCTCTTCCCTTTTTCCTTAAAGGATAAAGCTAAAACTTCGTTATGGTCCCTACCCCCAAATTCTGTGTTATCCTGGAGAGATATGCAATCCAAGTTTATATCAAAAAAATTTCCACAACACAAAACCAATTTTGTTAAAGCCCAAATTCAAGCTTTTCGTCAAAATGAGAATGAGGCTTTTGATAAATGTTGGGAGAGATTTCAGGAGTCAAGGCCTTACTTTGGCGTCTAAACAACTTGTTCAAACCATGTGTGAAAGACCTTTTTGGGAGTTAGATTCGAGCGATGGTGAGGCTCATTTGAAATATGTGGCAGAGACTACCCAAGCATTGGATATTTCTAATCCCAATAGTCAAAATACAAATTGACAAGTGTCCAACTTGCCTGCTGTGTCCGGTATTTATCACTTGGATAAGGACACCTTGTTGGATCGAACATTTGACCAATTGGAGAAGAATTTCAGAGATATGCTTGAAGTGCGATTGAGAGATGTGTCTGGACCCGTACAAGCCGGAAAGGAAAAAGTGTGTGCCATTTGTAATGCGGGTCATTCTACCAAAGGATGTCCTACCATTCCTGCATACAAGGCAATGTACACAGAACAGGTTGAGGCAATAGGGGGTTTTCGAGGAAATTATAATGCACAGCAAGGGAATGCATATAATCAATCGTGGAGGAATCCTGGGTTCAATTATGGACAACCCCAAGGTGGGATGGTTCCTAACCCACATATGACTCTACCACCACCTCCTCATTTTCAGCAAGTGGCTCCTCCAATGCCAAATCCTATGTAGGTACCACCTCCTGGTCCATATGTAGCTCCACCTAGGAGATCTCTTGAAGATAATCTCAATCACCTCATCCAATCTCAAAAGGAAAACACTGCTAAGTATGATCGAATGTTCAATGAAATACATACTAGCATCTCAAGGTTGCAAACTGCATCGAATGTCCAAGAGAAGGGCAAATTTCCTGCTCAAAGCCAACGACCTCCCCTGGGACAAACCAGTATTGGCACTACATCCCACGACCATCGAGAGCAATGTAGCGCTATTACCACTCTACGTAGGGGGAAAGTAGTTGATTTGTCACCTCCCCCACGCAATGCATCTAAAGATAAAGAGGTTTCGCCTGGCACAAGAGAGGCCGAAAATGCCCCTTTAATTGAGAGTGAGGAGGAGGAAAATACTAGTGGAATGAAGACCCCCACCGCTGCCCCTTACCCTCAACGGTTGGTCTATCACTCCAAAACGGCCTCCCGTGATGAAGTTCTGGAAGTCCTTAAGCAAGTAAAAATTAATTTACCTTTTCTCGAGACTATACAGAGAATTCCCGCGTATGCTATGTTTATTAAGGACTTACTCACGGTGAAACGCAAGCTAAAGGTAAACCAGAACGTCTCTTTGGCCCAAAATGTCAGCGCAGTCTTGTCGAGTGACTTTCCATTAAAATATAAAGATCCGGGTGCACCCACTATTTCATGTATTATGGGGAAGAACCGAATCGAGATAGTTCTAATAGATCTAGGGGAGAGTGTTAACATTATGCCCTATTCCATCTATAGGAAACTAGAACTGGGGGCCCTTAAGCCCACAAATATGACTCTCCAGCTCGCGGATCGTTCTATGAAGCTTCCTCGGGGAATTGTTGAGGATGTGATTGTGCAAATAGACACTTTCTACTTCCCGGTGTGATTTTGTCATTTGGGTCGAAGAACCCTCCGTTCTCCCAAGTAATCATGTTCCCGTTATCCTCGGCCTCCCATTTTTAGCTACATCTAATGCTCTTATCAATACCCGAAGTGGGCGTATGCAATTAAATTCGGGAACATGACCCTCGAAACAGATATCTGTAATAATTCCAAGAGAGAGGGTGATGAAGGGGAACCGCGAGGGTTGGATCTTTTGGGGGAAGCACACGAGCAAGAAAGAACTTACAAGGAAGAGCAATTAGGGGAAGGTTGTGTTACGCATAGTGAGAGGTGTGGTTGCAACATCGAGAGCAAGGTAGGGGATGTATGTTTAGTTAATGCATTGGAGAGCATGAGTGAGCCCATGAACAAGAGTGAAAGAGGAGATTTAGAGTGTGTCGGGAGAGGCTCGTCGAAATACTTAGAGGAAAGCGAATGGAAGAACACTATCGATACATTTCTCCTCGATTACCACCCACCCACACCACCCTATAATTCGGCGAGTGAGTACGAAAGGCAGGTTGAGGACACCAAGCAAGAGAGACATCTAGAGGAGTTGAGCCTAGCAGAGTTTGAGCGCGAGTTCAGACAGGTGGATGCACGCCTAAATGATGAAGTCCAATCTTTCTGGGCCTCGTTTCGTCATTTAGACGAAAGCGAGTGGGAAAATAGAATTGATGAATTTCTCCTTCCCAAACCTCCACCCATACCATTTGATTCTTCGGAGGTACTTGAAGATACGACTCACATCTCGTCCGACTTAGAGACCAACCCACGTTCTACGCAACAAGATGATCCTTTTCCGGTTTATCATAATGCATCTCCCGGTCTTTCCTTTATCTATGGACATGGGCCTAATTTGTTCCGGCTCTTCACGTATGATGGTAAGACGGGAGAGACAAGGCGTGCATCGTACCCAGTGAAAGGAATCGGGTGATTTGTGGAGCGAGATGAGAGGTCGTCGCACCCCCGACACGTATGGGGTGATTTTTGTTGTATTTTTTAGTCATGTATAAGTGTTATATAGTGTCTTGTTGCATTTAGAGTACTTAGTTAAAAAATTTTGTTATTCTTTTTTGTTATGCTTGGTTCTAACATGTTTTGTAGATTCAATGGACTAGCACTCATCAGGGATCGCTCCATTTGGGTAACATCTTTCTTTTCCTCTCTTTATGTTGTGTTCTTGATTCGCATTGAGGACAATGCAACATTTAAGTTAGGGGGTGTGGGATATTCTTCCCATTTAGATTCATTGATTCGATCACATGTTCTTTCCAAGTGTGTGTTTTTTTGGAAAAAAAAATGAAATTTTTTGCAAAAAGCCAAAAATATTTTTGTTCAAAATAAATAAGAATTGGAATTTAAATTTTTCAAAAATATCACCTTTATTCTATTTAAAGTCTCAAATTGTTAACAATCATAATGCAGTAAGCCAAAATTGATCGAAGATGGAAATTGAAAAAAAAATTGACGACTTAACAAATAAGTGTGGAGATTGATCAAACCCGGTGAGATTTCGAGCCTTTCAATTTTTTATGAGTTTTTAAATCAATCCGAGTTTATGATTAACTCAAAGTTCTTTTCAGCGTTTTAATAAGTCGTTGATGATCTCAATCCTTTATTTTGATCGGTTATGGGAAATGTGTGAAATGTTGTCTCGAAATTCATGCTAAATATATCTCTAAACTTAATTAATCTCGAGATGCATATGGTAATGTGATTAGCAATTTGGACAATGAAGTAGGCCCTTGTTTGTTACCCAAAAATATTGGCCATAAAAAGTTGTGAAAAACAAAATTATCCCTTTGCAACCCACTTTGAGCCTAATAAAATATTTTCCTTTCGTTTGATAACCCGAAAAACCCAAATAGCCCGGAATTGTGAAAATCGAATATTCATCAAGTAAGTCCAAATTGTGCAATAAAAAGGGGCAAGAAGGAAAAAAAATAGTGAGAAAAAAAAATGAAAATTGAAAAAGAAAGAGAAAAATGAGCAAATGCCCAAAAAAAAAAGCACTAATGGACGTCATAAAGATATTTTCCAATTTCGAACAGCCCATCCATTCCCATTTTTACCCTTTACACCTTTTAACCCAAGAAAAGTCCTAACCGAGTCCGAATGGCGAAATTAATTACTGCATGGAGAGCTAAGACATGAAAAGATAATATGAGAGATTAAAATGGTGTGATTAGGAGATGATGTTTCCCATTTCCTAATAACTGTACTCCGATGATGAGATCTTTTCACCATAAATTTCCTTCTTTTCAATTTTGTATGCATGATTTTGTGTCCATTATATTTGTTCTTTATATCATGCATACCGAGAGAAAATTGCCACAATCCGAGTGATTCGTTTGTGAGTGCATCCGTAAGAATTTGAATCAAAACGAATTTTCGGAAAGTAACGTAATGCTCAATCGGTGGAAATTTGAGGTTTAATTTCTGGCTTTGCACACACGCACTATGGTTTGAGACATTTGAATATGAATTTATGGTGATTATTTTTCGAAAAGTTTAAATTGTACAATTTTTAAGTATTTTGATATTTATTTTAGTCAATAAAGAATTTTGTGGGTGTATTCACTGCAAACCCTCACGAGACAAAACTCGTCCTACTAGGGTAACATAGGGGTTTAAAGGCTTGTTGCATACGCTAAATGCAATCGCTTGCCCGCGAAAAAGGTATTCTATCCCAATAAAGGAATTTTCAAGAGTAGAATTTTGGTTAGATTCAGTTACATTGCCCGGGACGTGCAAAGTCCTAAGTTAGGGGGATTTGACCAAGCGTAAATTCTTCTGAATGTAGCCCCTTAATTTGGTGATTTTAATATCTCGAACAAGGTAATTGAATCATTTTTAGTCCATATCACTCTATTGTCTGTTTTTAACAATATTCCCTAGTTTTTGTGTAATTGTGATGAAGTTTTCAGGAATGGAATGCAAGAAAGGAAAAGAAGAAAATCAGACGAAAGTCAAATGGCAAAAGAGTAAAGTTCCACTCAAAAATCAAAGGCGACACCAAAAGTGAAGTTGAAGAGCATGAGTTCACAAGAGCATAGGAAGAAACGGCACCCAAATCGGAGTTCTAAATCAAAAGATATGGCTAGTCAAAGTTTCAAGGAAAAAGTCAAAGTAGAAGAAAATCGGACCGATCCGATGGAAACCGGACCGATCCGAATTGACCAAGTCCAGTATACCCCGGATGGATAGCAAACCGATGGAAATGGAAAAAGAACCGATCCGGTGTATATCGGACCGATCCGAGGGTAATCCGGACCGGTCCGGTCATGCGAAATTCTGGCATGAATTATGCAGATTTTTGGCGTGCTAGATGGAAAAACTTGTGTCACAAGAAAATTGAGCTGTCAATTTTGATACTTTGTGCTATAAAAGCCCATGCCCTACATCATTTGGAGGGAGTTGCTAGGTTGAGAGTTCTAGAGAGAATTAGAGGTTGAATTTTAGGGTTAGATTTTGAGAGAAAATTTTCTTTTCCTTCAAGAGTTTTCATGAACCCTAGTTTGTAAGAAATTCTGAATTCCAATTCCGTTTTTGTTGCTGAATTCAAGTTAAATCTTTCCATTCTCTATTTTTATTATTTGCAAATTATTTACAATGTCTTGTAGATCCATAATTTTATATGTGAATTTATTTTTGAACCAAATCATGAGTAGCTAAATTCCCAAGGGTTGGGGTATATGAACTCAATCCAAGGAAAATTATTTATGTAGAAAATAGAGGTTAAATTAAAATATTGATTGAATCGTGAAAGAAACTCATACAAACATTGTCAATCTTTTAATCTCTCTTGGCCTAGGTACTTGAGATGTTTAAGAACGCTTTGCGAGTATAATTTATCATTCACCGCTTTATATCTATCTTTGATTTCATATGATGCGGGCTAGATCCCTCATATATGTAATGCTTAGAATCTATAAAGACCGGATCTAGTCAATAATTTTAATTTACAATTCTAGTATTCTATACGGTAATTTGTTAAGGATTGAGGGGTTGTACCCTACCCTATTTTATCCCATTTGTCAGATCTAAATTTTTTTTCAATTTTTAGTTTGTTTTTCTTAAGTAAATCTTTATTTCACTAGAAATTTTCCCAATCATTAATCATCTTTTTGTTTCTTTTAAGAAATCATTTCAAGATTTAATAATTTTTCTTTTTACTATTTGGCAATCTCGATCCCTGTGGATACGATCCCGACTTACCGGGTTACTACTTGAGCGACAGGCTTGCACTTGAGCCTAGCGTAAAACGCACTTTTGAGACAAATTCTTAGTCGCGTCAGTTGTATAATACTCAGCCTAGCCCTCTATTTTACGAGTTAAGTCTAAATGCTATAATACCAGGGGGATATATCTGATATCAATATTATCATAGAGGGTAACTAAAAAAAGAGTGGGTCAAACATAACATGTGATCTACAGATGTCAAGTCGAAATTAGACTTGCAGATAGTGTCGAAATCAAAAACAAGCATTTAGACAAACCCCTAGAAGTTCAAAAATCAGATTTAACCTCCACAAGAAAAAAAATATGAGGCGTGATTTGGTATTTTATGATTGTTTAAAGACAAATTCATTAGTTCACCCCAAGTCTAGTTTTTGAACTTCTAAAGGGGTATGTTTAAATGGGAAAACTGAATTACTATGGTTGGATTTGTTCTTCTTTTTATTAATCTATTTAAAGTTATTCCGCTTACACTCCTGCGATAATGACACATTTAAGTGTACCCCCTACAACTTCAAGATTTAGATTCACCCCCTGCAACCGAATATATCATATAGTTCAGTGGGTGGGTAATTCTAATTTTTTAACTTCTTGGGGTATAATTGTTTATTTATTTATTTTGGGGGGGTCTTAATAGAGTAATTTACCCCAGGATGCTAAGTATGTAAATCAATTAATCTGAATCTAACACATTAGACTCTACAAATTAACCAATTTCAAAATAAATTTAAGGTTTAGTTCAATCAAATAAGGAAATTACCCATGTGATGTCTATAAACTTTAATATCAAGTCATTTTCAACTTTAACAAGCATATCTACACACACACACACACACACACACACACACATATATAGATAATAAGTTACAATGGTGTTTTCACTATTCATAAGTTTGGAAGACATTTAACGGTTCATATGAAAGCCAACGAGGCTAGAGATGGAGGGATGAGATCATTTTGATGCATTTTCCTCTTTTTCCCTTTTATTTTTGGTTTCCCCCTCTTTTTTAACACTTGATTTCCTTTCCCCTCTTACTCTAAATTTAAAAACATGGGTAAAATAGAAAATTACACCTTTGGTCCCCACACAACAAAGAAACACACAAACACTACACCCCGTTCTCCTCTCTCGATCGTTTCTCAACTCTCTCTTCCATCTCTCTCTCAAATCAGCAAGTAACTCTCTTTTCCCTCCCCCTCTCTCTTGAACTCGATCGGTCATATGGATTTTAGACTCCTCCTACATGTAATCTCCCTCACACATGCACATAGACACACACACACACACACACACACACTTAATTTCTTCATCTCTTACAATACGTACGCACATACACGAGATTTAGGGTTTTGAAAACAAATTTGAGAACATGGGGATTATGATTTGATCTGGGTTTATTTTAGGGCTTTATTCATTTTGATTTTGGTTAAGTTCTATTTCTATTTCATTCATTTTGTTTTATATCTGTTCACATGTATGCTTATGTGTTGGGATCTAACAATTTTTTTTTATGTTTCTTTGATTATTTTTTCTTTTACAGGTTACTGATTATACATGGAACAAGCTAAACAGGTATACTCATTTTCTTCTCTTCATTATGTGCCTATTTATATATTTTATGTTTTTTCCCTGTAGTGATGGGAAGTTTTATGCATTTTAGGTAATATTTTTAGTGCTAAAATGCATGTTTTAGATTTTGACAGTTCAAAAATTGGGGGAAAAGTTTATTTGACAAGGGTTCACTTAAATGTAGTGGTAGGTTAGGTTTCAATATAGAGCGATTAGGTTTAAGTAGGGTTTTCGGTGTATGAAATATTTGAAGTTATTACTTTTCTTCTTTATCGTCATCCTCATTTGATTTCGGTCCTCACGTGACATATTTTAGTGTTCTCAATTAATTCTGTAAATAATATAAGGAAGTTGTTCTATATTAGAAGACATTGAAGGTTATTATACTTTTGCAAAGTTTTTCTTTTATTTTTTCGTGGTCTTTATATTTGTTAGTAATGATATTCCTTTGTCTAGATATGGTCCCAAAGTCTAGATATGGTCCCAATTTCCACTGACCCAACTATACTCTGTTTACTTCCTGAATATACTTTTTTATTTGATTGCATATCCTATGTTTTTAATTTTTTTTTAACTAAAGAGAACCATGTGGTTACTGAACATTCGACGGTGTTCAACACTTTAATTGGTTATTTTAGTTAACTTGAATCGTTGGTTTTGATTTGATTTGATTTTGTAGATATTACATTTAGACTCAATGGTTTCAAAAATATGGGAGTTCCATTTTTAGGGTTTAAAATTGGGGCTTTTAGTAACTGTTGTAAATTTTAGAATTTAATTTTGGTTTTGTAATTTTAATCAGGTATACTCTTTTTATGTCTCTAAAATAGATGTTTTCACTTTAGGATGTTTGGTTTCAGATTTTTAGATGTATATTTTTGTTAATTTTGATTATACATGTACCATTTGGTTTTAAATATGCTAGTTTTTCGATTTAGGTTGTTATGACTTGATTATCTAGATTCTATTTTCACTTGACTTGGGTTATTCATCCATATATAGGTTTTTGCTTCAAATGCATATTCAGATATGGGAACGAGTCGATGTTGGTTCCAAAACCATTATACATTTTGTCTAGAGAAGCTATGTAAGTATTTACTTTTACCAAATTTCAAAAGGTCATTCTTTAGTTTACTTCTAATTCCTTGATTACCTCCTCTTATTAATCATATGTATTAAATGTGGAACCTAAAATGATTTTTCAGAAAGAAAGGTATTTGAGGATCATTTGAGTCCTTTTGTGTTCCACAATTGTTCATCTACTTGATTTACATCAGTTTATAAGTTATTTGTCTTCGTGATAAGTGTTACTTTCTCCATGTGAGTATTTTTAGTATCAAAGTCCATCTCCCTCTACGGTGTGCCATTTTAATCATATATTATGAAATGTGGACTAACAAGAACATATATATATGCTCTTTATACGAAATAGGAGTGATCGACAGAGACTCTATCCCATATTACAATAAATTGTGATAAAATTAAAGAGACAAGGTATTTTATTGTGTTTTTGGCATTGACATGAAAATACTCATAATCTCCCTAAATCGGTCACATCGATGACATTGGAATCAAAGCCACCTGATCTACAATCATAGCTAAAATCTTCGGTGGCATCGATGACAACGACCCGACCATCATGGATGAATCTATGTCTCTTATATGATAATTCTTTTTCGCTTATAATGGTGTTAGAAATTTGATACAAGCAGAGGAAATATACATCAAAAGTATTAGCAATGGATACAAAGAGAAATGAAGAAGCAGAGGCAGCAATGCAAAAAAGTGGGTCTTATCCAAGTAGGTGAAAAAGCATCCAAGAGGTGCAGCCTTTAAGTAAGATGATAGAGGCAATCTTCAAACTGAATAGGAAAATCTTTACAAGGGGCCAAGTCATGTGGATATTTAAAATAGGCGAAGAAAACCAAGATGTAGGAGTCTAGAAATATGTGAATGAACAACAATAGAGTATAAAGCCTGCATAAAAGGGCATACATAAAAGGAACAATAACAAGCATAATTAGAGTGCTTGAGAAGGCCCTCTCAATCATGTGTTGCATCATCATCTTAGCACATGAGGTTCTAATAATCATGTTCTTTGAAGTGTCATAGAACCATATTAGTTTTGTGTTGGCAACTATATACATGTGTGACTTTTCTACTTAAGTATCCTGCTTTGATTTTGTGTTGCAATCTCTATACATAAACTTTTATTTGTATATTCAGATTTACTGAACATTGGAACCGGAAATAAGTGCATTGGCGATGGACGTGAGCTAATTATCATTTTTATCCCGAATGTTAGAGATTTTATGGCTGTTATGATTTTTCTACTTGAGTATCATGCTTTGATTTTGTATTATTTTATATTACAATCTTTATAGATAAACTTTGACTTGTATTTTCAGATTTATTGAACATCGGAACAGTAAGTAAGTGCATTGGAGCCAGATGTGAGTTAAGACGTGACTTAAATGTGGACTTTGATTTGTGTTTTTGAGGTATATTCCATTCACTCATACGATCTATGTCATGATTTATGTTAGGTACATTACCAAGTTTGATCAAATGATTACAATCAATGCTATAGAGATGGTGATTAAGTTAATTACGAATTTTGGAAGAAAACAAAACTTCGAAGATTGAGTTTTCATTGGTCTGATTTCAATCAAATTTCTTGAATTCCATATTAAACTAGCTAAAGAAATAGTCTTTAATGCATTGATTTTTCATTACTTCCTAAACATTGAGTTTTCATGACTCTCGAAATAGGTTTTACGAGTCTCATAATTAATATTGAGAGGCAAGAGGTTAAAAAAATGTCAAATTAGAATGACACTTGAGACAATAATGGATAAGACATTTTCAAAAGATAATATAAATCGGGATGGAAATTAAGATAAATACAATGGCACATTTTTTTCACTCGAAATCCCTCTTTGTTGATGTTAATGGTACTTTCGTATCTGAGGGACATAACTACTACATTTACAAGTTTTTTGTTTAATTCATCGATTGACGACATTGTTACATTAAAACATGACATTTTTATCACAGAGAAGGAGGTTGTTGCTCAATGTTATCAACATATTTCTTATTAATAATGTGTGTATTTTTTTTATGTACTATTTGTGTACTTGGTTCATTATAGTTTAGATCAAGTGGATAAAATCTACCCTCCATGTTTATCCGCATCTTTACATATAGTAATTTAATGTAGCATTATGTATAGTATACTATCTATGCTATACACAGTACATTGTAATGTTGGTGTCACAAATACACCAAGACAGGTACATTGTAAATTCTTCATTTTTTTATTATCATTAAAATTTATATTGGGTATTTTCAATTTCAATTAGTTTTATTTTTATTTATCCAGTAATTGTAAAGAGATGAAGTGTCAGTCGATATGCTCATGTGTTCTTTAGGTACTGTTAGCATTCTTTAAAAAATAGGCAGCGTGAATAATCTTAGTGTTGTATCATTAATTTGGTGCATGCTCTTCACCTTACTTAAATGCCTAATATTTTGGCAACAAATTTATCTGAAGACATTTTTGTTTAATGATTTTCCAGATTTAATACTGGGCTTCTACTACATAGGGGATGATGCAGACCTTTCTACTCCTTTATGTCCCTCTTACCTCATCCATCATCTACCTCTCTCAATCATCATTTCTATCTGATCTTTCTTTTTCTATGTTCAACATGTGTTCTTACTTATAATTAATTGATGTATTGTAGGTAAAGATCTGGTTATATGATAGTGATGGGGTTGATAAGTACTATTTCAAATTGTAAGTTCTAATTTCATATCTTTAATGACATTATACGCATTGGTGGTTCTGATTGACGACCACAAGAGATTCATTGAATCAAAGAATTCTACAGAACTTGAATCAAGCTCCTTTAATGAAAAGACAAAAGAGCAGGTGCTTTGTAGAACTAATGCTATTAAGATATTGAATGGAAGTACTACATTGTCATCCTCGCAGTTCATGCCTTCAGCTTCAGATCATGGCACCTCAAGGAATGATAATTTTTTAATGAGAGGAGAATTAAGTGCTGACAGCGATGATGATCTACATGTTGAGACCAGAAAAAAGGAGAATCAAGTTCAAGTTAATCATCTCAAAGTCATGTTGCATCAGAAGGAATTGCAAACTAAAGCAGAAATAGAGATAAATAAAGCGCATAATTATGGTGAAGGCGAGACTATAGAGGTGGCAGGTAGCTTCAATGGTTGGCATCACTGGATTAAAATGGATCTAGAAAAATCATCAACACTACTCTTAATCAACTGGATTGGGACAAAAAGGGTTATAATTTCATGGATGAAACTCATTATGTCCATACAAAGGGACTGTGTAAGATTAATCGCTCTCCGGGAATTCAGGTAGTTGCATTGTCATGTTTTATGTTCTCCTTAAGTATATATAATTTTGTCAAATACTAATAAAATAGGACGAGACTTTACTTATTATTAAACATGTCTCAATTTAGATACTTCCTTCCCGTTCTACCCTAATGTCCTTTTATCAAGAACAAGCATCCCTTATTGGCAGTAAATGGCAAAGACTTCACAATTGTTCTTGAACACATTATAGCACTCGAAACCACTTTTGAGCAGGAAGTTTGCTCAGTGGACAACAATGACATTGGGATCCGATACAACGAGAGTATACTGATCATGAAATTATCTCCCCGCTTTTTAATGTTTTTATAGTTATTTGGGATGTTGCATTATGATTGCTATAAACTATGCATCTCATTTAGTGGTTGTCCCAGTTATACTTGTTTTCTCCTTTTTTGTAATTTTTTTTAAATATGCAGGTTGCTATTTTAAGTAATGGACAAGGGCAATCATTGCACAACCATCTTATAATGAGCTCGGGTGAAAGTAATGGACTCCACATAACCAGGGAGGGGTTTACAGAGGCTGAAATGGGACAGGTAAACATTGGATATGGCATCTTTATTTTCATTCTCGATCATACTAAAAGTTTGAAGTTTTAAGAGCGTTACATTGTTTTTAATTTTCATGATAAATTTGTACAAATCGTACATTCTTAAGGTGTTTGAAAATCGATAAATATGAAATTGAAAGTGGCTTAATTTCATGAGTTCTTAGTGTCACTCATGAAGTATTTGTTAAAACACATTAGAGAGTATAAAATATAGTAGTACTTAGTAGCTAATTTTCCCTTTTATATATATTTTGTTTTTAGGAGAATCATTTTTATCTCCTAAATTAAACACATTATCATATCTCTGCCTCCCAAATCATCCGTTGAGAGAGTATAATCTCTCTTACCATATAATTATTCATTATATCTTTTATTGTGCTAATCTTATTATATTAACATTATATTCCCACTTTGTCATATAAAATTCAGGAATGCTTGAACGATTAGTTTTAACTGAAATTACTCCTCAAGTTTGTTATTCATGTATAGAATTTTACTTTTTTTAGACATGATCATTTGCTTTCAATACCATGTTTTAGGTTGTATCAACTTAACTTGCACATTTATTTTTTCTCATTTGTTGTTCATCAGGAAACTTGCACATTTAGTGTATATTGGTTTGTGTACATGTTTTATTCTTTTTCTCAACACATTTTAGGCCTTATTGTGAATTTGTGAGTTACGCCCTGATTTGAAACCACATTTTAGTTCTTAGTGATCTTTTATGTTTGTCATATTCTATCAACTCAGCTTCTTTTTTTATGTAGGAGCAGGCAAGTGGCTACGGTGTGTGAATGAATGTATGTTTCTTTTATTCTAATTACATGTGTTCTAATTACAGTTGCATATCTTCAATTAGAACACATGTAAGGATATGCAACTATTGAAGATGCACAAAATAACACAAAAGAAACATACATTCATTCACACATATAAGGATATCCTTACATGTGTTCTAATATTCTTACATGTAACGATATGCAACTGGAACATCTCCCAACGTTTATTCAACCATGCATAAAAACTATAATTCCTAATGTAGTTTTTTGGAATGAAATGTTTTATCTATTCGATTTATATTTTAACAACCCTATATGTAGATTTTTGTAGTTTCATATTTTCAAAATTTAGATTTCAGGCCAAAGAAATTTTTATTTCAGTTTATGATTCACCCAAAAGGCATGTATTCGATTTTATGGTTTAATAGCCCTTTTTTAGTATGTTATTTCAGTTCATCTTATTCACATTCTAAATCAATTAATCTCTTGCCATAGATGGTAAATATCAGTGTCACCATCTCTCTTCATCAACATTTCTTAAAGGCCTCACTTTTAGGTGAGACATTATGTTAAAAACTATGCCCATTTTCATGCTATGTTTGACATATAGATAGTTGTTTTTTTATTTTTTATGTTTGTCATGTTCCGATTGGTCTGATTTACTACTTCTGCACAGGTCTCGCATTATTGAAATTTTGTTTGACCACCCTCATGTTCTGAAATTAATGTTGCACGTGTGGGGGTGCGAATGAGTTCATAGATATGTGCACATGAGGGTGAGGTGTGTGGGGGTGCGAATGCTTTCATAGCTATAAGCATACAGTGGGTATTTAAAATGCTTCGGCACCCTTTTGTAGTTTAACTAACTAATTTTTTAGGCAGCTACATTGTGTTGCTTTTCATGCTTTTCCATTGTCCAGTTTTTTTTTTGGCACAATTCTTTCATTTCATCTTTAACCAAATTTACCTTTTTATGTATTAATTTTTTTTATGGAACTTATTTCAGTTCACCGCTGTTATCTAATTTATTTTTTTTGGGTTCCATTATATCTGATTTGCATCTACTGAATATTGCAGGTCCTTGCTGATTTAGTAAGCTTTTTTACCATAAAAATTGACATTGTCATATTGGGTATTTGCACATGTCTCCTTCCACTCCTCGCAGGCCTTCTTGAAAGTGACGTGGATAGGTAAGAAATATTGGAGGATTGTCTTTTACTTAACATATACTGACTCCTTAAAAGTAGACTATTATAAAAATCTAAACCCAACTTATGGTCAGCCTGCAATTAACCATAGTCTTCTGAATTGTGACATTGAATTAGTAAATCAAATTTTTTCTTCGAAGGTTATCAAAATAATTTCACAGATACACACATTATAGTAATCAGCTACCTTGGCCGAGCCTTGATCACATGTGGTTTTGCTATCCCATTATGTGTAGTCCATTGTTTAATCAAATGGATTTGTTCATCTAGCTAATGATTTATTCGAATGTTTTCTCATTATACTAATAAATGTACGAAAATTCATGTGCCCACATAATATAAGCAAACCGCATTTGCTCTGTTTCAGGCACCTGAGCCATGTGCGCAATGGATTAATGAGCAATAGTTGGTTTTTATATTTGAAAGAGACCGCCTGAACCATTTTCTTTATGAAGCGCACCTAGGAAAAGAACGTTGCAAATGGAGACCCATTTCACTAAAAGGTCGGATTCTCTCTTATGAATTTATATATAAACAAACTTATCTTAGATGACACTTATATAAAAATTATTTATGTAGTTTCATAGTGTCATTGTGCTAATATGTCGTATATTTTATAAGTCTCTTATTAGCTTACAACTCATATTTCTATGAATGTAGGAAGTTTTGGAAATAATTGTATGTGAGGTTACAACATAGATATATTAATGGGATCATTGCATATTTGAATGATCAGATTACATTATATATGCAACGCATAATACTGATTCATTTAATCTTTATTTTGTAGAACATGTTCAATTGGTTCTTTTGTTATATGTAAGTACATATCGTGGGTAAATCAGGTTCTTTTCTTCTATGTCATTATGTCACGCACTCAAGTCAATTGAAAATTTAACTCAGTTTTATGCAAATGAAAAAATAAGTTTTATTATCTTGCTATTTCACTGGGCTCGAGTGTATAAATCCTATTTCTAAATAACGTTAATATTTTGTCCAATAGCATCTTTAGGTGAATACTGATCATCATTTTAGTTATTTATGGATATTATGTTTAATACTGATCAGTTATGTGTTTTGATCCGTTGTGTCCTTTATTTTTGCTTATTTGACCTTCGGTCCCTAGTCATGTTGTTATTTATGGATATTATCTTCATGTTGCTTATTTGACATGTGTATACTGTATTTAAATTTTAATTGTCCAATCTTTTGGTTTTGTAGAACTTGGCTGTCAGGATGATGTGATGAAGCACTGATGATTTAGTGGTACCGAGAGCATCGGCATATATCGCATTTTGTTTTGTCGATGGACGCATAAAGGCGATACATAAGAGACTATGAATATTTAATTTTGACAAATAAACTGTCTCTTTGAATATTGTTGCTGGGTTATTTTTTATTTCTTAAACATGATGGTTAGTCATATAAATAGAGGAAGCTCTGGCCAATTTTTTAAAAATTGTTTACGATTATTTATGTTATATAATAAATATTCTCAACTAAAGTATTGGTGTTATTATCATGAATTGAGTTTAATTGTTTATTTTCTTTATACGATGTTTGAATTGTATACGACCTAACACTTTGTTTTTTGGGGGGAGCGAAATTGTTTCCCTTTCATAATTACGTACTTTGGGAATTTTTGTCGTTTTACGATTACTTGCTTTTTAAAAATATTCATCGTGCCTTCAGGCACGGGCATACCCTAGTGTGTGTGTGTATATATATATATATATATATATATATATATATATATATATATATATATATATATACCTTTTGAATATACTCAGTGGTGATGGTATTAGGAGGAAATGGAGGGGCAAAAATTCGAAGGTGTATATATACATATATATCCTTAATTTATATGGATCCTACGCCACACCTCAAGATTTTGAAATTTATGCCCCGAATGCAACCTTTGAGGACCCACTCATGTGTGCTTACGCGATAAAGAAGATCAAATCAGCATTATATTCACTTCCCAAGATCTTCAGTGAATCAAGAATTGTTGAATACAACATCAAAGAGAAGTTAAGGGAAAAATAAGTTAAGGGCCCAACAGAAGCCCCAACTAGTTCTAGACTCTGATAAAGAACGGTCTGTAGTAAAGAGGAAAAAGCTGAAAAATCTTATCCAGAAATACTCCATAAAAGGATTCTTATATCCAACAGTAATCCCTCCAAATACAATTATTCTCAATGAGCAATATAATTTCTTGGAATATTAGAGGCTCGGATAAAGCTAAATCTACTCAGACTCTTAAAAAAATTCAATCCTTCCATTCTAGTTTGCCTTAAACCTATGATTGATGCAATTAAAGTAGATGCTAAGAAGATTGACAAGTATAATATAAAGTGGAAATCGCAATTAAATGATATGACATCTACCGTTAGAATTAGGCTCAAATGTGGAATTTTCACCTATCATTGGTGCTCTATTCGATGTCCTAGATGCAACTTCATTAGGTATTGGATAGTCGTGTGTAGTTGAATCTTGCGCACTTGGTGGCTCTACCAAAGCAGTAGTTGAAGAACCACTTTCGCCTCCACGTCCACCAGGTGCCACAAATATGGTAATAATCCTGACCAGTTAATCAAAATAATTAATTTACAAATATAAAATTAAAAAGCAATGGTAACGAAACCAACTCAATTAAGTAACATATAATTTAGAGTTTAAATAAAATAAACACAAATCCTTCACACATCACATAAATTTAACTAAGTTCAATCAACATTACAAATAACAAGTACATAGGAATCTAACAAGTTCCATCACATAATAACAAGTGCATTGTGATTTAAATAAATAAAAAACTCAAATGTGTAATCTTCCTTCACTTGTTATCATAATCATCATCACTGCAATTCTCTTCATCACTACAGTATTCTCTTAATGTATCATCTTCCTCACCATCACCGTCACCATTGTCAATATTATCATCATCATGTTCTTGCAAATCATTGCTTTCAATAATGTCTGGTAGAGCATCGGTCCTAGCCATTTGACTCAAGTCCAAATCTCCCTCTTGAATAACCATTTGAATATCTGAAGATTCTTCTTCTTAGTGTGTAGCATTATTTGGACAATCGTTGGTATCTCCAGCATCAGCTTCTTCTCGAATGTCCCAAATGTGTTTATGTTTCACTTTTTGTATTACTTTCCAATTAGGACCCAACTTGTAGTCATCTAAGTAAAATACATGTGTTGCTTGAGTTGAAATAAAAAAGGGATCATCATTATACCATGTCGAACTAACATTAATAGAAGTCAGGTGATAGTCCGTTTGTACCCTCTTCTTCTTAGGATTAGTATTGAACCACTCACACTCAAATATAGAAACAATGTACTGATTTAGGTACTTCATTTGCATGACACTACACAAATGTCCCTAAAAATCAACCACTTAATTATCGTGCCCTCCGGGAACAAGAATTCCACTATTTTGAGTTGTGCGACGATCGTCACGATCCTTACCATGAAATCGAATCCCATTAACAATAAAACCAGCGTATTTTTCCACACAAACATCTGGACCGCACGCCAACGAATACAACTCATATGTGGCTTTTAGTGACCCTTGATGACGCAAAGTTTTCATCTATATAAAGAAGATGTTAGTGGTATATTTACTATCATGTTTTAATATCAGAAAATTAATAACCGCGCCATTAAAATTATCAACTAACACGGTCTGCAAACCAATTTGGAAATTCACGTTCTTGCCTTTCAAATAAATTGTCAGGAGGTTTAATCTCTAATTGTGTCATACGTTCACTACACTTGGAAAATAAGATTTAGTTATATTTTTTGAAATAATAATAAAATATTGTGTAAAACGATACTTACTCAAGATAAGGTTGTATATCTTCGCAGTTATTCAATATATACCAGTGTACCTTATAAAAAATGCTTTGGGACAATCGAGTGGGATGTGCAGCACCCAAGGGACGAACAAATTGAGAGAAAATAGAGAGTTTTGCATAACGTTTTCCACCACATGTATCATCGTTCCGTTCTCCTTGATTTAATTTGGTTTCGACCGCACGAAGGTGCTTTGAACAGAAAGTTACGGCTTCATTAACAACGTATGCCTCTGTTATCGATCCTTCGGGTCAAGCTTTATTTTATACGCCTAACTTCAATGATCCCAGATTCCTGGACACATTAAATGTTATATAGATAAATAATTTTACACACTGAAAGTTCATAATTAAGCATTTGAATAAATATATTTTTAAAGTAACTCTCAAAAGGGAACATCTATGGTGTATTTACCAGGCCGGCAAGCATAGCCTTGTGTGGTAAGAAAAAGGCCAAATGGACAATAACATCAAATAATGCTGGCCAAAAAATTATTTTAATCTTGCAGAGTATAAGGACAATCGCTTCCCCTAGTTTCTCCAAGTCCTTCACATTCAAATATTTTGGACATAGTTGCTGAAAGAAGGTTGACAACTCAATTAATGCAGTATTAACATCCTTCGGCAAATATCGAAGTATGCCGATAGGAATAAGTCACTACAGAATAACATGGCAATCATGAGTTTTTAAGACCGATATCTTTCCATCCTTGATGCTAACATTTCTAGATATATTCGTTGCATAACAATCTGGGAATTTGACCGAGTTTAAGAATGCACAAAAGTCCTTTCTCTCTTCTAATGTTAAGGTATAATATGCATGTGATTTCATCCATCTATTACCCCTGTTCTTATAAATGCAACTCCTTTCTTATCTTCATATCAACAAAATCCAGACGATCCCTTTTCTATATCTTTTGTATTTCCTTCAATGTTCATCAATGTTCCAACAACGCTATCATATATGTTCTTCTTAATATGCATTACATCTAGATTATATCTTAATTTCATCTTTGACTAGTACTCTAACACAAAGAAAATGATTTTTTTTCTTCCAACTTAGTTTCCCGGAGGTACGTTTTCTCTTCCTATCCTTATTTTTTGGATGCTTACCGAGTTTTAAAATTTTCACCTTCTCTAATGCTCTGATATGTCATCTCAAGTAAAATCCCGCGATGTTGGTCTCTCTTCTTTTCTCCCATCATGTAGTCTACTTTTTATCCAAGCATGGTTGGAAGGCAAATAACGATAATGACCCATATAGATATTTTACTTCTCAGTCGTTGCGAAGATGTGTCTTCATTACATATTAGACATGCATTGTACCCTTTCGTGCTCCATCCATACAAATTACCGTATGCTCGGAAGTCATTAATGGTCCATAATACAATTGCATGTAAATGGAAATATTCCTTACCAAAATTATCCCATATTTCTACACCAACAAGCAAAAGATCTTTCAACTCATCTATCCAGGGTCGTAAGAAGACGTCCATGTCCTTACTCGGTGCTTGTGGACCCGGAATTAACTGTAACGACACAAATTTCCAATTGAGTCCTTTATAGTTTTGGCTCAATTTCGAACAAAAATATTTGATTCACGGGATAGTGTTAATGTGTATCCTTCAAGGCTATGACAATTTTGAGTTTAAGATGTATCGGCCTAGTTCAACATGAAGACATTATTCTTGTCGAGTTTCAAGACTTGGAATAAATTTCTAATGGGTGTAATTTTATTTTATATAAAATTTTATGGGCTTAAATTGAAAAATTCATGTTCTGTTTTTTCGTTCGAAAAAGTCTTTCGAACGATATTTTCTTTCGAACGAGTTTTGCCAACGAATTTCCCTTTTGTACACTGACTTTTCGTTATATGAGTCATTCGAACGAAGTCGTTTGTACAAGATTTCAGGTGGGAACAGTTTTTGGCATTTTCCCACTATTTAGTCCTACTAATTTTTGACAGATTTTAACCACTTCAGGACCAGATTTTTTCTATGACTTTTCACATTATTCTAGAGAGTTTTGAGAGAGAAATTCATGTTTTAAAAAATTCCCTTTTGTGTGTTTAATTTATATGTCTTAAACTCTTTCAAAACACAAAAGATATTCACAAATTTAGTTTGTTAAACATTCTAAGTTCTTCATTTATATATATTTGTCACTTGGAGTTTTGTTTGTCACCATTGGTTCATCTCTACAACAAGAAGCAGAAGTTTGGGTTTGCTTTTACATCCCATAAAAGAAGAAGTCATGTTTTTGCTGAGGTGAAAGTCATTGTGTGTGGTGTACTGGTTCCCAAAATGCTTCATTGGTGGATTCCAAGATTCTGTTGGAGTTCGGGATTGTCAGTTAAGCAGAGGTTGTTACAAGAAGATGGGTCAGGGGCTTGAAGGGAGTCGAGTCGAGTTGTGCAAGTCGTCTGTCTTGTATTTGTAAAATTCCGAAGTTAGTGGACTTAAGGCTAGGGTCGTCCGAGGTTTTTCTCGACTTGGGTTTTCCTCATACATCGCGGCATAGTGTGTTATGAATTTATTTTATCTTGCAAATGACCTAGACTGCATGCTTACGATTAAAATATAAAATATTATTTAATTCACCCTATTGTTTAATTTGGTGCAAAAATTAATCTGGGTGATATTTGGATTAATTTAATTCAAGTCAAGATAATCTAATTTGGTAAAATTTGGTTTGGCAAAAGTTGCAAAAATGAATTAATTTGTGTATGCAAATTTTTGGACTTGAATTGAGTTAAATTGTTTTAAGTGAATATTTGTTAGTTGATTATTTTGATGTCACTTTTAGTTTAGCTCAATTTTAATTTGTAAGAAATTAAAATTTGTAAGTTGTGTTGTATTTGAACCATCCTATTTCGCATCTTAAGGAAATTAATATTTCATTTTAAAAGAAAATTTAAAATTGGTGATCCTAGCATTCCAACATTAACAAAGCCATCATGAAAAATTTTAACTTGCTAATTATAAGTCCCGAGGTTTAAAGGCCTTGTTTAGCGCGGTCACACCGGATGAATTTCGACGTATCATGATGTGTGAAACCGCTAAGGAAGCTTGGGATATATTACAACTCACTCACGAGGGAACTAGTGTTATAAAAGCTTCTATACTCCAAAACATCATGACTCAATTTGAAACCATCAAAATGAATGAAAAAGAAACATTTGATGAATTTTATGATAGACTTTTCGATATAGTAAATTCATCATTTATTTTGGGAGAGAAAATACTCGACGACCGAGTAGTAAAGAAAATTTTAAGGTCCCTACCTGAGATATTTATCCCTAAAGTGACCATTTGAAATTCTTTACCGACCTTGCACTCCACTAAACTTGAGGAATTAGTAGGTGATTCACAAACCTATGATCTAGATATGTTCCCCTCCAAAAATGAAAAGAAAATTGATAAGGGCATTGCTTTAAAAGCCCAAAAGGAGCAAAAACAAGTGGTGGTTGATGAGAGTGAAAGTGACTTGAAAGACATGGCGATGTTTGCTAGGAAATTTTGAAAATTTCTTAAATTTAATAAATATAAGTTTAAAAATGATTTTAAGAAATTTCAAAATTTCAAGCATGAAAAAGCCGAAAAGATCCCTAAATCATATAATGAAAATCTTAATTGGGACGAGTCAAATAGGTGCTATGGTTGTGACGGTTATGGCCATAGGGAGAGAGAGTGCCCCACTAAACTAAGGAGAGAGAGTAAGCAAACTATTTCTTACAATGCCACCCTTAGTGATAGTTATAAGGAAGAGGGACCCGAATCCCCCATTGAGCGCAACTTTACCGCGCTCATGGCTAGTCATGTTAGTGAGAGTGAGATATTATCCGACGATGATAACTTAAAACATGACACTTCCGAGGCCTTTGTTTGTGAAGCTCTAAAAGATTATGGTAGTGAGAGTGGATAAGAGAGAGAAAATGAAAGTGAAAATGAGGTTGATGTGAGTGAACTTTAATTTGCATTTCAGGAATTATATGCCGAATCTATAAAATTAAAAAGGGCAAATTTGAAGTTTGAAACAAGTTTAAAGGAGCGTGCTAAGGTTGTCGATGAGAGTGAGTTAGTTGATGACCTTAGGACATGAGAGATAGATCTTCGAAAGAAGCTTGAGTATGCAGAAGACGAGATAGATAGCCTTTAGGGCTTAATGGAATCCGTGAAAAAGGAGCTTCTCGAGTTTGAAGAGAGAAATGGTTTGTTAGAGTCTATAATTTTAGAGTTGGAAGAAAGATTGAGAGATCTAGTAACGTCAAATTTGATTTGGAGTGTACGTACGAAAAACTAGATAAAATCTTAGGCACGGTCTAAATAAAAAATGACACTTGTGGTTTAGGCTTCAACTCTTGTAACGATTCTACTAATAAAACCAAAACCAATGTTTTAGGAGAATCCTCTAGGAACAATGTTATATATCATTCCTTAGGTAAGTCTTTTCTCTGAGTCTTTATGTGCTCTCATTATGGTCGAAAAGGTCATCTTAGGATGTTTTTCTTTGATCTTAAACGAAGTCCTAGAAAATCCCAACGTTAGACAACCAAGGTAGCCAAAATTCCTATATCCCGAGATCATCATTCATCATTAGTTTGGGTTAGGATATCCGACTTGGTAACCTTACAAGATAGGATTTTTTATTTTCATTTACTTTCACGCGAAACCTCCCTTTCTAAATCCAAAGGTTGAATGTGTTAGTGGTTTGCATACTCTAGCTTTTTTTACTTCATATCATATATTATTGCTAGTTGTATGCATGTTTAGTAATTTCTAGTCGTTGCTTTATTTCATATCTCATGCTAGAAATTATGAATTGTTTATCTTTTGTATTATATTTATTTTAGTTTGCATTAAATGAATAATACAAAAAGATTTTAGTCTGTCATTTGTGTTTTATTTTATGAGTTATTTAGGCTTAACGAAAAATACAAATGATTCTTGTTTGTCTTTTGAGTAAATATTTTTGCTTAGTTCATATTTTTGAAAAACTCAAAAAGATTTTATTTTTGTGTGTACTTTGGTTTGACACACTTTATGTGGCATATACTTGTGTTTGAATGCTTTTCTTTTCGCTTCCATGTGGCTAGAACTTTTGGTTAAGATTGTCAATCCTTAAAATGTTCTTTGTCATTCATGCATGGAGTAGTTGGATTTTGTGTTGCTTAATGGATTCTATTTTTATATGCCTCTTTTCACACATGCACAAGCTCATTTGAAATTTAAATTTCACATGTATATTTGAGCTAAGTGAGATGTTCTCCCATCAATTTAGTCATCTACATTTTTTTATGACTATGGAGGATTTGTGCATGTAATAACCGTTTCCCGAATTTAAAAAATAGAAAAATATGTTTATCTAGTGTAGTTGTTTATCAATGGAATCGGGTTGCGAAAGACAAAATTACTTTGCGTGAAAAGCCACCATTGGATTTTAGGCCTTAAAATGTGGCATTAAAAAGAATATTTGCCAAGCCCAAAATAGTTTAGTTAATATGTTCAAAATAAAAGAAAAAGGAAATTATGAGGAGTTTGGTTCGATGTATTAACATGTTTGCATAATGACTTTGAATCCTAGTTAAGATTTTAGTGTCATGACTCTATTGGTTTGTAAAATAATCAAAATTCTATTCTTCTGTGCATTGTGTATGTTTGTTCATTGAGTTCAATTTTTATTGTCACATGAGTCTATATATAAATGTGATCAAGTTTTACAATCAAATGAGAACTCCATGAACATGTTTTAAGTGACTGGGTCAAAATTTAATTGTTACTAGTTCACACCCCTACACTTCCGTTTACCACATGTATTTGGACACATTTTTTCCATACGAGTGTGAAAATCTTAATGTATTTTGTGTCGTGAGTGGAATTTATACCTATGTATATATGCGTGTGCGTTAGTGATATTCATTAGGTATACATATATATGGAATTGTTATTGTTTTTATGTCTTTGCCCTGCGTCCTAGTCCATCTATGCTTCTAATTCATAATTGGTATCTATTTTGTTGCGTATTTTGTTTGATATCACATGATTTGTATCTTATTTGACAAATTGGTATCATTTTTTTTTGCATCATAAGTTGGTATCTATTTACCCTTGTTGTGGATTAGTTTTTTGTTATTTTTTCCCATTTGCTCTTATGTTCTTATCACCTTATGCACCATCATGTTTACTTGCTTTCTAAGTATTTAAATAATTCTATCACCTTTGTCTATTCCTAAATAAAAAGGGGGAGAATGATAGAGGGAGAAATGATATCTAATCCTATTGTAATCGTATCTTAGTTTGGGAGATTTAACTTAGGGGGAGACCTCGTTCTAAGTAGATCATTTATTTGATAAAGAGGAGAATTAATTTAGGGAGATTATTTAATTTAATTGCTTATAATATTTTGATATTCCCTATGCATTTAATGTTTTTCTTAAGTGTGTAGGATTTTTATTGGCATCTCTATATATCGGCAAAGATAGTCATCCTTGGGTTTTGAGTCAAGCTTGTATTTTTTATTTTGGGTGGGAAGTTTTGTGATTCTAGTAGAGCTTGACGGCTCTTTAGGATTTTGTTTTGGTTTTTGTCCCGGAATAGCCAAAGAGGGAGATTTGTGAGGACACAAATTTCCAATTGAGTCCTTTGTAGTTTTGGCTCAATTCCGGACAAAAACATTTGAGTCATAGGATAGTTTTCATGTGTATCCTTCGAGCCTATGACAAGATTGAGTTGAAGACGTATCGGCCTAGTTCAACATGAAGACATTATTCTTCTCGAGTTTCAAGTTCCTTTTTGCGTCCTCAACAATTCATCATATTTCAGGTCTCCAATAAGGTATGAATGTTATATATATATATATATATATATTTGTAGAGAGTTGGAATAAATTTATAATGGGCGTAATTTTATTTTATATAAAATTTTATGGGCTTAAATTGAAAAATTCATGTCCTGTTTTTTTGTTCAAAAATGTCGTTCGAACGAGATTGTCGTTCGAATGATATTTTCGTTCGAACGAGTTTTGCCAACGATTTTCCCTTTTGTACACTGACTTTTCGTTAGATGACTCGTTCGAACGAAATATCATTCGAACGAGATTTCAGGTGGGAACAGTTTTTGGCATTTTCCCATTATTTTATCCCATTACTTTTTGACAGATTTTAACCACTTCGGGACCATATTTTTTCTATGACTTTTCACATTATTCTAGAGAGCATTTGAGAGAGAAATTCATGTTTTAGAAAAGTCCCTCTTGTGTGTTTAATTTATATGGCTTAAACTCTTTCAAAACACAAAAGATATTCACCCATTTAGTTTGTTTAACATTCCAAGTTCTGCATTTATATATATTTGTCACTTGGAGTTTTGTTTGGCACCATTGGTTCATCTCTACCACAAGAAGGATAAATTTGGGTTTGCTTATATTTCCCATTAAAGAAGAAGTCATGTTTTTACTGCAGTGCTCTCATGCGGTGAAAGGCACCGTGTGTGGTTGACGGGTTCCCCAAAATGCTTCATTGGTCGATTTCAAGGTTCTGGTGGAGTTCGGGATTGTCGGCTTGTTGGGAATGATGACACCTACTTTTTTATTTTACCAAAAGTAATTAACTTTTAGATGCGAAATAGAGAAGGTTCAACTAAACAATTACATAAACAAAATTTTAATATCTTTCAAATTATAATTAAACTAAACACGAAGTGACATTAAATTAATTAACAAATTAATTTTCACTTAAACAACTCAATTCAATCCAAGTCCTAGAAATTTTCCTAACAATTAATTAATCCATTTTTAAAAATTAGGCCAAACCAAATTTTATCCAATAAAATTAATGACTTGAACTAAATTAATTAAACATTACACAAATTAATTTTAGCACCAACTTAAGCATGAATAGTGATTTAAAGCAATTTTATCTTTTTACCTAAGCATGCATCTAATGTGAATTTTGAAAAAAGATAAAATAAACAAATAATCACTACGCTGCGATGTATGAGGAAAAACCCACAACAAGAAAAAAAACTCGGATGGCCCTAGCCTCAAATCCATTAAATACGGTTTTACAAGTACAAGACAAAAGGACTTATAAACAGTCGACTTGACTCCGTCCAAGCCCCGACGCTCCTTCTTGTACACACCTCTGCCTAGAGAATAACCACAGAGGTCCACCGCGGTCTCGGAATCCACCGATCGGACTTTTAGGAACCCATCAACCACACACGGTGCCTTTCACCGTATGAGAATGCCGCAAACAAAAATAATGAACTTATTCTTTGTGGGATGTAGAAGTAAACCCAAACACTCTTCCATTGGTAGAGATAAAACCGGTGTCAAAACTCCAAGAAAAGTATATATATTAAGGAACTTGGATAAACTAAACAATTGGGTGTAAACAAAAGTGTTTAAGGATTTTTCTTAAAAGACAAACACTCAAACTTGAACTTTTTCATTTGGAATTGAAACTCTCTATAACTCTCTCTAGGAGATGGAGAAATGTGAAAAATTTACTTGGAAAAGGTTGGTTCCCGCACTATATAATTCTATCAAAAAGTAGTGGGGAAAAGGTTGTGGGAACATAGAGAAAAGTGCAAAAAACCACCAAAAAACTGTTCCCGCTAAAGTCATTCGAACGAATTTACTAACGAGGTTCCAGAAGGGAAAAAGTAAATTCGTTAGAAGTCTTGTTCGAAGGAGATGCCATATGGTTCGAACAACGTGTCAGAAAAATAAAATATTATTTTTTAAGCCCAAAACTTTTTATGAAAAGTTCTAAAAAATATTTTCTGAGTAAAACAAAGTCGTAAAAACTATTTTATAAAAACTTTATAAAATACACCCGATAAATTTCCATGCTCCTATATATATATAAAATTCATTCATACCTTAGGATCATTAGAACATTGTTGTTGACATATAAACAAGGCACACTAAACCCGGCATATGATGAAGCTTTATAAACTTGGCCACTACATCTTCAACTAACACATCATAGGATTCGATGGACACACTGGAACACTATTCTATGATTCAAATTTTTTAGTCCGGAATTGAGCCAACACTACATTAAGACTCAATCGGAGACTTTTGTCCTTACAAATCTCCCTCTTTGGCTATTCAGGGAAAAAAACCAAACAAAAATCCTAAAGGGCCGTCAAGCTCTACTAAACTTAAAAAATATCCCAACCAAACTAAAAATTACATAGCTTGACTCAAAACCCAAGGATCAATATCTTTGACGATGATGAAAGTTTCCATTTAGAAGAATTCCTGCACACTTAAGCAAACTATCAAACGCATAGGGAATCAAGAATATTAAATGCAATTAAGATAAATACTCCCCCTAAATTAATTCTCCCCTTTATCAAGTAAAAGACCAACTTAGAAAGACATCTCCACCTAAGATAAATCCCCCAAACTAAAAACTAAGATATGAGTACTATAGGATTAGATACCATTTCTCCCCCTATCATTCTCCCCCTTTTTGTTCATGAATAGACAGAGGATAAAAATGAATTTAAACATGAAGCTTAGAGAGATAAGAGCATGAAAGCATATGGGCAACAAAATCATAACTAATCCAACAAATAATAACGGATACTAATGAAGATCCAAAAAAATTATACCATTGTGATACATAAGATACTAAACATGTGATATCAACAAAATATGCACCAAGACAGATACCAATTATGAATTAGAAGCATAGATGGACTAGAAAGTAAGGCAAAGACAAAATACCATATATATGTAGACATAATTAATATCACAAACGCATACGCACATATATATAAGTATAGACACCACATATGACACAAAATACAATAATCTTTTCACACTCGTATGGCAAAAATGTGTCATATGAAAACGGAAGTGTTGGGGTGTGAACTAGAAACAATTAAATTTACACCAATCACTTAAAATATTTTCACGAAGTTATTATTTGATTGAAAACTTCATCACCTTTGAATATAACCTCATGTGACAATATATATTGAACTCAATGAACAAACATACACAATGCATACAAGCCTAGAATTTTGATGATTCTACAAACCAATAGAGTCATGACATTGAAAGTACAACTAGGCTAAACGGACATTGTGCAAATCGTTGATATATCATGCAAACTCCCTCAATTTAAGCATATTATTTTAATCTTTTGAATGAGTAAAACAACTAAACAAAATAGTCCTTGGAAAATATTTTCTTTTAATGCCATTATTCGTTTAGGCCTTTGGACCACGTATTTCTTTTAGGTCCGAGCAAACGGTGGCTTACTCGCAAAGGATGATTTTTCCTTTCGGATCCCTTCCCCGTGCACATATATATACAATATTTTTATATCTCACACAAATATCACGTGCAACGGATTTTAACATGCATTATTCCTCCTAGGTCACATAACATGTAGATGACAAGATTGGTAGGAGAACACCTCACAAAGCTCAAATATACATATGAAGTTATAATTTCAAGTGAGCTCGTGTATGTGTGAATTGAGGTATATAAAAATAGAATCCATTAAAGAAACACAAAATCCAACTGTAAAGAACATTTTAAGGATTGACAATCTAAACCAAAAGTTCTAGCCACGTGGGACTAAAAAAGAAGGAATTCAAACAGAAGTATATGCCACATAGAGTGTGTTAAACTAAATTACACAAAAAAAATCTTTTTGAGTTTTTAAAATTTTTAACCAAAAATAAAAATATTTACTCAACAGACAAACAAAATCATTTGTATTTTTCATAAAGCCTAAATTACTAACAAGGTAAAACACAAATTATAAACAAAAATCTTTTTGTATTTTTCATTTAATACAAACTAAAATGAAAGAAGTATAATACAAAAGATAAATAAAAATCATTATTCTAGCATGTGATTAAGCATGGAGAATAGACTAGAAAATGACTAAACATGCATACACCTAATAATGATATATAATATGAAGTACAAAAAGCTAGAGTATGCAAACAACTAACACATTCAACCTTTAGATTTTGCAAGGAATGAAACATGTGATAGTAATGAGAATAAAAAATCCTATTTTGCAAAGCTACCAAGTCGGATCTCCTAACCCAAACTAATGAAGAACGATGATCTCGGGGTGTAGGAATATTGGCTACCTTGGTTGCCTTATGTTGGGATTTTCTAGGACCACGTTTAAGATCAAAACAAAATTTCCTAAGATGACCTTTTCGACCACAATGCGAGCACTTAAAGACTCGGCGAAAAGACTTTACTAAGGAATGATATATAACATTGTTCCTTGATGATTCTCCTAAAATATTGGTTTTGACTTTATGAGTTAATTCATTATAAGTATCGAAGCCTAAACCACAAGTGTCATTTTTAATTTGGATCGTTCCAAATATTTTATTTAATTTCTTCGAACGACACTCCAAATCAAATTTGACTTTACTAGAGTCTTTTAATTTATTTTCTAATTCTAAAATGTTAGACTCTAATAAAACATTTCTCTCTTCAAACTCGAGAAGCTCCTTTTTCATTGACTCCATTAAACCTCTAAGGCTATCTCTCTCGCCTTACACATACTTAAGCTTCTCTCGAAGAGCTCTCTCTCGTGTCCTAAGGTCTTCCACTAAAACACTCTCATCAACGACCTTGACATGCTCTCTTAAGCAAGACTCCAACTTCAAATTTGCCCTTTTTTAATTTAATAGATTCTTCATATAATTCTTGAAATGCAAATTGAAGTTCACTCACATCAACCTCATCATCACTTTCTCTCTCTCTTTCACTCTCACAACCATAAAAAATAAGTGAATCATAAAATTTGACCTTGGAAGTGTCATGTGTTAAAATTTCATCAATAGAGGAGTGCTCACTTTCACTCACATGACTAGCCAAAAAAGCCACAATGTTGGGCTTAGTGGGGGAATCAGGTCCCTCTTCTTTATCACTATCAGTAAGGGTTGCATTATAGAAAATTGGTTGCTTACCCTCTCTCCTTAGTTTAGTGGGGCACTCAAAATCCCTATGGCCATGCCCTTCACAACCAAAACACCTATTTGACTCGTCCCTATTTAAATTTTCTTTAAGAGTTTTAGGGATCTTTTCGGCTTTGTCATGCTTAGAATTTTCAAATTTCTTAAAATCATTTTCAAATTTATCTTTGTAAAATTTAAGAAATTTATGAAACTTCTTAGAAAACATAGCCATGTCATCCGAGTCACTATCACTTTCATTCTCTACCACTTATTTTTCCTCATTTCGGGCTTTCAAAACAACTCCCTTTTCTATTTTCTTTTCAGTTTTGAAGGGAAACATGTCTAGTTCATAGGTTTGTAAATCACCTACAAGCTTTTCTAATTTTGTAGAGGCTAAAGTGGGTAAAGAATTTAACACGGTCACCTTAGGAATAAATCTATCGGGAAGGGACCTTAAAATTTTCTTTACTACTCGGTTGTCGGGTATTTTCTCTCCCAAATCAAAAGATAAATTAACAATATCAGAAAGTTTAGCATAAAATTCATCAAAAGTTTCTTTTTCATTCATTTTGATGGTTTCAAATTGAGTGGTGAGGTTTTTGAGTTTAGAAGCTTGAATGACAGTAGATCCTTCATGGGTGAGTTATAAAATATCCCAAACTTCTTTAGCGGTTTCACATGTCATAATGCGTCCGAATTCATTCGGTGTGACCGCGCTAAACAAAGCATTTAAACCATGGGAATTAAAACTTTCAAGTTCAAATTCATTCTCACTCCATCTATCGGTAGGTTTGGGAACACGTTCATTTTCAACTAAATGTGTAGGTGGAGTCCACCCGTTAACGATAGACAACCGAGCCCTCTCATCTAGAGACTTAAGTGTCGAACGCATACGTGATTCTACATCCTCAACTAACACATCATAGGCTTGGATGGATACACTTGAACACTATCCTATGATTCAGATATTTTTGTCCGAAATTGAGCCAACACTACATTAAGACTCAATCGAAGACTTGTGTCCTTACAAATCTCCCCCTTTGGCTATTCCGGGATAAAAACCAAACAAAAATCCTAAAGGTCCGTCAGGATCTACTAGACTTAAAAAATATCCCAACCCAAATAAAAATTACATAGCTTGACTCAAAACCTACGGATCAATATCTTGGTCGATGATGAAAGTTGCCACTTAGAAGAATTCCTTCACACTTAAGCAAACTATCAAACGCATAGGGAATCAAGAATATTAAATGCAATTAAGATAAATACTCCCCCTAAATTAATTCTCCCTTTTATCAAATAAAAGACCTACTTAGAAAGATGTCTCCCCCTAAGATAAATCTCCCAAACTACAAACTAAGATATGAGTACAATAGGATTAGATAGAAATTTACCTAACAATTAAATAATCCATTTTTGGAAATTAGGCCAAACCAATTTTTTTCCAATAAAATTAATGATTTGAACTAAATTAATTAAACATTACCCAAATTAATTTTAGTACCAACTTAAGCATGAGTAGTGATTTAAACCAATTTTATCTTTTTACCTAAGCATGCATCTAATGTGAATTTTGTAAAAAGATAAAATAAACAAATAACCACTACGCCGCGACGTACGAGGAAAAACCTACAACGAGAAAAAACCTCGAATGTCCCTAGCCTCAAATCCACTAAGTACGGTTTTATAAGTACAAGACAAAAAGACTTACAAACACTCGACTTGACTCCTTCCAATCCCCGATGCTCCTTCTTGTACACACCTCTTCCTAGAGAATAACCACGTAGGTCCACCGTGATCTCAGAATCCACCAATTAGACTTTTAGAACCCATCAACCACACACGGTGCCTTTCACCATATGAGAATGTCGCAGCCAAAAATAATAAACTTCTTCTTTGTGGGATGTAGAAGTAAACCCAAACACTCTTCCAATGGTAGAGATAAAATCGGTGCCAAAACTCCAAGCAAAGTATATATATTAAGGAACTTGGATAAACTAAACAATTGGGTGTAAACAAAAGTGTTTAAGGATTTTTTTTAAAAGACAAACACTCAAACTTGAACTATTTCATTTGGAATTGAAACTCTCTAACACTCTCTCTAGGAGGCGGAGGAATGTGAAAAAGTTACTTGAAAAAGTTTGGTTCCCGTACTAGATAATTCTGTCAAAAAGTAGTGGGGAAAAGGTAGTGGGAACATGAAGAAAACTGCAAAAAACCGCCAAAAAGCTGTTCCCGCCAAAGTCGTTCGAACGACTTTTTCGTTCGAACGACTTTACTAATGAGGTTCCAGAAGGGAAAAAGGAAATTCGTTAGAAGTCTCATTCGAACGACTTGGCAATTTCGTTCGAATGAGATGCCAGTTCGTTCGAACGACGTGGCTATCTCGTTCAAACGAGATGCCATATGGTTCAAACGACGTGTCAGAAAAATAAAATATTATTTTTAAGCCCAAAACTTTTTATGAAAAGTTCTAAAAAATATTTTCTGAGTAAAACAAAGTCGTTAAAACTATTTTATAAATACTTTATAAAATACAACCAATAAATTTCGAAGCTCCTATATATATAAAAAATGCATTCATACCTTAGGAGCATTGGAACATTGTTGTTGACATAGAAACGAGGCACACTAAACCCGGCATATGATGAAGCTTTGTAAACTTGGTCGCTACGTCTTCAACTAACACGTCATAGGATTGGATGGATACACTTGAACATTATCCTATGATTCAAATGTTTTTGTTCGGAATTGAGCCAACACTACATTAAGACTCAATCGGAGACTTGTGTCGTTACACGGCTAAGCGGAGGCCGGTACAAGAAGGAGCATTAGGGGCTTGAAGGGAGTCGAGTCGAGTTGTGTAAGTCATCTATCTTGTATTTGTAAAATTCCGAACTCAGTGGACTTAAGGCTAGGTCTGTCTGAGGTTTTTCCCGATTTGAGTTTTTCTTGTACATCGCGGCGTAGTGTGTTGTGAATTTATTTTATCTTGCAAATCACCTAGAACGCATGCTTAGGATTAAAAGATAAAATGTGGTTTAATTTACACTATTGTTTAATTTAGTGCAAAAATTAATTTGGGTGATGTTTGGATTAATTTAATTCATGTCAAGATAATTTAATTTGGTGAAATTTGGCTTGGCCTAATTTGCCAAAATGAATTAATTTGTGTAGGCAAATTTTAGGACTTGAATTGAGTTAATTTATTTTAAGTGAATATTTATTAGTTGATTATTTTGATGTCACTTTTAGTTTAGTTTCATTTTAATTTGTAGGAAATTAAAATTTGTAAGTTGTGCTGTGATTGAACGATCCTATTCTGAATCCTAAGGAAATTAATATTTTATTTTAAAAGAAAATTTAAAATTGGGGATCCTAACATTCCAACATTAACAAGCCATCATGAAAAATTGGTCCATTATACATAGCCAGAGTGGAAAATTATAAGGCATAAGAATTACCGGCTACATGCTGTATGAGTTACTCATATTTCCAAATGGATTTAAACCATCGGAAGCAAGTCCTAATGATAAGCAGCCAAAAGTGTCTATTTTATACCCCAAATAAATGCATTTTAGTCACTCATTTTAATTAAAATTGGACTTATGTTAGTATTTATCTATATTGTAGGTCAATCAGCAGTCGCAGTGTTAAATGATGCTAAATCCAGTCAATTGCGACAAAGAAGCGGTTAAAAGCTTACATCGAAGAAAACAAAGGAGACCGCGAAGTCTGAGTCCACATTGAGCTTGCCCAGAAGAGTTGCGATGTCCCGAACCTTGTCCCGAACCAAATCTAAGCCTAGACCGAGCCCAGTCCATACCCCGAGCGCGGTGTGTGTTGAGTTTGTGCCTTTTTAGATTTTCTTAGATTTTTATTTTGAGTGATTTTATTTTTAAGATTTATTTAAGTTTTTTAGAATTTATTTGCATATTTTTATATTTTATTTTTATTAGTGTATTTTGATTTTGATTTTTATTAGTTATTAGTTATTATTTTATTTTATTTTATTTTATTTTATTTTATTTTATTTTATTTTATTTTATTTTATTTTATTTTATTAGAATTAGTTTTTAGGATTTCATTTATTTTTATTTGTTTTTTTAGATTTTAAATTTTTAGTTTTTAGTTTAATAGATTTTTATTTTTATTTTTATTTCTTTCTAGTTTCATTTTTTTATTTGAGTCCTTATTTTATTTTTCGAGTAGTATTTTATTTTTAGATTTCTCGTTTTGTTACTTTTTTATTTTTTTTAGTTGTGTTATTTTTAGGGTCAAAACATAAGCACACACATTAAACCCACTCACACTCTAAATTCCATACACACACACACCATAACACACCCCTCACCCTCACCTAATTTCCTACACCCTCACACATACAACCACCCCCACTTCATCTTCCTCACCACTCCTTCTCTCTCCTCTCTGGACCATTAACATCCAACTAAACTAACACACCTCCATATCTCCTCTCATCCTGTTGCACCAAAACCACCATAACCCATCTTCTCCAACCGGCCCACTGATCGGAACCCAACACGGGCTCTGCCTCAACCCAAAACGCAAACCATAACCCGCGGGGCAAACACAAAATCGGCACAACTCCGAACCGATCGACCCACCTTAAACTCGGTTTCAATACTCCTTAACCTGTTCTCTGATCTAGCCATGACCCGCGACCAATAAACCCCCATCCCGACCTGTAAAACCCACGAACCATACCTGTCAGTACCCGGGTTTTCAAGCCTAAACCCAGCGACCCTTTACCCTCCAAAATCCAACCCGATTTGGTACAACAAAAACCCAATCCATTACACCATAACCCGAACCAATTAACCCCAACCAAACAACCCAAAACCATCCAACCATATCCCCAAAAAATTGGTTGAAATAAAAGGAAAGAAGACACCCACAAGCTTGATTTATTCTTATTGAAATCCCCCAAAAATCTCACCGAGAAAAAAAAGAATGGTGGGTTATAAAAAAGGGTGAAGGTTGAGTCTCAACACAGATTGAAAGAGAGACAGAAAAGATAGATACAATGTGTATATTATGTACATAGTAGGTACTGTAACACCCCGTATTTCAGTGAATGTAATATTTAATTAATTCGAAAAATTTTAAATTACTTGTTTGTCGTAATTTAATTGAATTAATTATGCTAACATTTTTTTAAATATTAATCGGAGAGTGAATGGTTAATATTTAGGGAAATTTAATTACTAAGTGAATAGTAATAATTTATTTATGTCATAACATGTATTAGTGATGTGGCATTTATTTATCTCAGTTGGGAGTCGGTATAGACTCATTTGGGTGTGAGATAAGGATTTTTATAAATTAATTCTGATGTCGATTTTGAGTGCACGGTTGAGTCCGGATGGGCCGAGAAAGTCAAAAAAGTGTACCCGGGGTAGTAAACGGGTCATGGAGCATTTTTAGGCATAACCGGGACCACATGGGGCTATTTGGGTCACTTGGGTTTGGCCCATTAGGATAAAAACGGGATTAGTATTTTAAGACCTAAATTTAAGAGTGGGAAACCGCAGAGAAAGATAAACCTAAATCTAAGAATTTGGGGAGAAACTGAGAGGGAGCAGTTAGAGCCAATTTGGGGATCTTTTGGAGATAAAATAAGGAACGGATTGGGTGCTCATCATCAAACATGCCTCTACACCAATGGATCAGACCCAACGAACCCCAAAAGGCAAGTGGTTAACTTGCTATGATGTTTATTTATGATATCCAATTCGTATTTTTGTGATGTGTAAATCAAAATTCGTTTTGGGTGAAAAAGGGTACAAATATAGAACACTTGAATGAAATTAATGGGAAATTAATGTGGGAATTCATTGTGTTACATAGTTCTGAGATAATTTATTCAGATGTGAAAACCCATTAGAAATTTATGAACGAATTTGGGATAAACAGATGAAATTGGGACTGAACGAGTAAAGACCTGAAAAACCCCCAAATTTGAAAAAGTAGAGCCTTGTGAAATTTAATTTGTGTTTAAGGTACTAGGGGAGGTCCTAATCACGTTCCCATATGATAAAAATATTGTGTGTGCTTGAGATGAATCATAGACGAGTTCGGAGGTTAGACGAATTCGTTAATGGCAGAAATAGAGAGTCGAAAAAGATAAGGACCTGTTCGATCGATCGATCCATGGCTAAGATTTTTTGATAGTTTGGTTATGGGAGTTTTAGGTGGGATTTTCTTTTAGTTTAATTACTACCAAGTCTAATTAAGGGAGAAAATTTAATTAGGGAGGTTAATATCCTCACAATTATAGGGGCATATAATTGGGAGTGGTGGGGTAATTAAGTATAACACTTACGTATGAATTTTGAGAATAAATTCTGAGAAATAAAATAACAAACTGGGTGAATAAGTTCAGGCATAGTAGTAGGGCGACACTACTCACTTAAATTAATTATGGATGAAAAACTAATTAAATTGGACTCGGGGATTAGAATCGGGTGTTATATTAATTTCGGGCCACGAGAGGGAGCCCGAGTATATTGGTTGGGTGACACCAATAATAATTTAATTAATTAATAATCTGAGTTGGACCATAAACTCGAGATACAAAGTATAGGCTAGTGTTACGGACTCAGCACACGATAAAGCCGGGATATTTTATATTTATATATATACGGTGTGCGATAGTATATATATATGGTGTGTGCATATAAATATCAGTGATTAGATATTATTAATATATATACTCTAGTGCTATCGGAGGAGGTTGCGCGATGTTGGTGGATCCCCTAGCTTGAGGAGTAGGGAGAGTATATCCCCAGGTCATAGCCTCCGTTATATGGGTGAGGGGCTTATCTCACTTTCAAGGAAGGAATATGACCGCCTCCATTATGTTCATGTTTTTGTCCAAGTTAGTGAGCGATTCTGACTAGGGGTAACTAGGTTATGCGAGTACACCTAGTGTGATAGCACTTTAGAGAATACATCCGGTGAGTATTACTCGGGAGGATGGGTTATATTCATATTCAACATATGTGTGAATATTGTAATATGGTTCTACGTATATAATGGGATAAATAGTTATATATGGGTCATTAAATACATGAAATGAATTGTATTAATTATACATAGGTTATATTCACATTCAATATGTGTGATTGTTATAAGATAACTGTACGTACATAATGGGGTGAATAATTATATACACAAAATTTAAATACATGGAGAAAAGTGTATTAATTATATAACTAGTAAATGTTATATGGCTTTCAAGGAAAGATGATTATCTAAGTTAAGGCGATAAATAGCTTATAAGTCATACATTAAAATACTCGGGATTGAGTAGGGAGGTTGACAAGTGTTATTTCAAGTATCTAGTTTCGGGGTAGAGGACTAGGTGGGATATGAAGAAGGCGTTAGGTCTGCACATTAGTTGATGGGTGAGTCTGTCCTCAAGGGAGTGCGACACTAACTATAATATGAAGCGCATTCATGCATATTTTATTACTGCAAGTTAATCATTTGCGAAATGTTTTCAAAATATTTTGGGTTCTAACCCTTGCTATAAAACTATTTTCAAAACCTTTTAGGTGTCCATCCACAGGGATGCCAATGTTGCAGGATTTGGATAGACGCCTCTATTCCTTCTATTCCTAGTATAGAGATTTTCTATCAGATATTCAAGCATATTGCTCACAGTTTTATTTAGTATTTATTTAAGATACTTGAGATCCATTAGTATCTGTCTTTACATTTGTGTTGGATTTTAGCCGATGGTTTATTCAGCCAGTTTCTTATTTATATGTGATGGCTAGATTCAATTAGCTTGTGATTGTTAATGATTTATTTACGCATGAGTATTTCATTGAATTAATGAAAGATAAAACATAGCACCAGTCTAATTTCACTTAAGTGGTTAGTAATTAAAAAGTTTAGACAGTGATGCTAAGAATGAACCAACTGAGAAACCTGTTCTAATTTAATTTAGGACTGATCACCCGGGGTTTAATTAGGCGGGGTGTCACAGGTACATAATTCCAAAAAAATACAAAAAAAATAGTTTAGCATTAGAATAATTGGTAGGGTTAGTTTTTATATTTTTTTTTGTGTAATCAAATGCTGAAAATTGTGAAAGAATTGAGACGCATTTCAAGACACGTGATTCGACAAGGAGACTTGCGTATTGTGTTCTATTTCTCTATTAAAATTTATGGCATCTTTTGATATTTTATTGATTGCTGTTTATTCTAACATGAGAATGTTTGGCTAAACACCCTTCAAGGGGTGGGATACACTATGTATGATATTAATTTAATTAACATTATATTTATAGGTTGATTAATTTAAACTGTCACAAATTAATTTATGTAACGAGAGATAGTAAATTAATTGTACAAGTTAATGTTTGAATTTAGGAATCGAACTAGAGATAGGTTTTTCTTAAATTTAAATATTAATTTCGATGTTGGAATTTGAGGATTGATACTGTTTTTTTTAAATTGGTCCTAGCGGATAATTTTTTGAAAATAGTATAATTCTTAATGTTTCATCGTGTGACATTTTTAAATTAATTTCTGGAAATATTTTATTATATTTATAATTGTAACGAGAGTTAGATTATCGATTTAATATTATCTCGAAGTATTTTAAATTAATAAATTGAGAAATTAAAATAATTGATTAAGCAGTGTAATTCCATCTCTTGACCTTCTCACATATTTCACACTCGGTTGCACATTCCTTTTCATTATTTCGTCATTTCATAGTTTTAGCATTCATTAGTTAACTTTTTCCTTGAAATTATTATTTTTTAAATAAAACTAAAAAATATTTTAATAAAAACAATTGGATTGCAAGTATTCACATTAATTGTTTCACGTTGGAAGTTGGATTGATACATGTACTTATCACAATACGAGTTATTCTAAACAAGTTTTGTAGGTACTCAAGGGAATTTTGAGAATGGCTTTTGAAGATAACGACCATATGCTAAAAGTCACTTATCAAAAGGCGTCGTTGTCGGGGTCTTGACGTGGAGACAAATTGAAGATTTGTAATTTTTATTTTATTTTTAGTTGTAATTATTATTCCTCCTCCCTCTTCCTTAGACCGGTTGTATAGGGCTTTTGAAGCTTTGTAATTATTTTGGTGCATTTTGACACCGATTTATTTGTAATAATTATTAAAAAATGTGAAAAGGGAAACCAGACAAAGTAGAGAGAGGGCGTCCAAAGGCGAGGATTTTGAAGCCTCTCTACTTTGGGTCAGTCGGAATCCCGGGGACGACTGAGATAGGCGAGATCTCCCCTCGGTCGACTCAACTCGATCTTCACCCCACGTGTGTAAAAGTCGTGGGAGGTAATTTTATTTATCCCTCGCAAATCTTCCGCAAGCGAGTTCATTTTTTGTGTGATTAATTGCTCCTATGTGCTTTTAATTTCTGCATCACACTTGAATTGAATGGTTTGATGAATTAATTTACCTAAGACCTAGACCCGATCATTGAAACGATAAGGGATTTCATCACCCTACTCACTTGCTTATCCATTGTGTGCTACCCTAGCTGCAACGCCCCGACCCGGATTAGAGTTACCGTTGGAATAACCCATATCCGAACCAAGGTATTAAGGGGGAGGGGATAAAACATTTTATTAAATTGGAAAATAGTTTTCGCATTATACTTCAATAAAACCTTTGATTTCTTTTATTGTAAAAAGGTGAGGCCCATATGATACAGGTTAATATTCAGTTAACAATTTAACAAGTAAACCTTTAACAAGATTTAATCCATAAATAAACCATAAATCCATGTATTATTACAATTTCCAAATAGTTCGAGTTCAAACCAAATTGTCTTAACAAAATATAAGGGATTACAGTTCAACATAAGTCTATGGATTAAAATCGGTTATAGAGCCTCTAACGATGACTAGCGCTTTCCGCGGCCTTTCCAATGTCCTTACCCGATGGACCACCTGTTGTACCTGGGGTTTTGGAAAATAGGGTGTGAGCGAAATGCCCAGTTGTGTGGGAAATACTAAGCAATAATTTTCATAGAAAAATACTATACATATACAATTCATTTTAGTAATTCCGAAAACTATCAGTGTCCCATATTCATTAATTATCATTAATGATTATCTTACTCAACATTTAACTATGCTAAAAATATTCAGGAAGTCTTCATTATATTCAACTAAGTTATCATCATACTCAAAAAAGTTATCATTTATCTATACTAACAAGATTCTTTAACTTAGTCATAAATGCACCTATATGCAATGCCCTAGGCTACGTACCCACCCACACTTAGCATTTTAATGTTCCATGCCAGGAACTTTATCATATTCCATTATGTTACCACGTAATAATCCAAGGAATATATACTGTTTATTTATGCATATTTCATTGATATTTGATTCATTACATAAAATTATCTTTGGGATTCTTTCGACACACTCACCCATCACAACACACCCACACCCACGGTTTCACGGAATTTCACCGCCCGGCACCGAGTGCTATATGCTAACTGCAATTGGTTTGGGGTCTTTCAGCACTAGGTACATCATAGCCCTGCTTAATTATTTAACCTGGCATCATACAAATATCATTATCTTTCATGTGTTCAACATTATTCTTAATGTTCACATTTACATATCCGGTCTTAGCATTAAAATCAGTTTTTAGCCTTTACTTCCTATGAGCTGAGGAGGCAATCTAGTTTCAATGTCGACCACTAAAATATACTAAATCACCATTTTACACTTTAATTTACCAAAATGACATCTTACATTTTTTTCTTCTAAAAAGCATTTCCTTAGCATTTTTTAAGTATTTTCATGCAAAAACACCATTTAAGTAAATTTTCCACTTATTTACCAAATCTGCCATCAAGGCATTTTTTTACCAAATACTTACATTCCATCTTTATTATACTACAAAGTTCCTAGAACTTTTTGACCCATTTTAATGATGATTAATCAATTTTTACATAACATTGCATAATAGTCCAACTATACTAATATTAAGTCATATATAACATTTTTAAGAAGCTTAAATTAACATCATGACTTAAATGATTTTGGGGCTGTTTTTATCAAATTCTTAATCACATGTTTACCCTAATATTTTTCAGCATTAATCATCTTAAATCTCAAGATTTAAGCATATTACACCTTCTACACATACAAATGGGTATTCTACCTAAGAATGTCCTTAAATGCAACTAATATGTGTGTTTTCATGTAGTCTTTCATTTTCATTATTTATTTCATGAGATTTACACATTTCAAACATGATTTAAGCAATAACAATATTCTGAAATTTCTTCAAAAGATCATCTTCTCCCTTTTTTTCAACACTAACTAAATGGGTTTTCACATATATAAGAAAATATGGAGAATCACTTATCTAGCATGGATTTAACAACAACTACACATGCGTTTGCATTAAAAAGAGTTTAGAGTGGAGGAAAACCCTACTTGAATGAATGAGAGTGAGTGTAGATGTGAAGAAGATGATGAAGATGCTCCCAAAGTTTCATAAAAAAGTCACCAACCAAGCTTCCTTTGAGCTCCAAAAAAAACTCACTTCAGATACCCACTTGCTGTCCGAGCTTTGATAGTGGCTATAATGGTGTTTGGAGACCCTTAGAGTGGTGCTTAGATGGTGGAAAAATGAAGGGGAATGAAGCTACGAATTTAGAGGGTGTTTACACTTGCTAGAACTTGAGAGGTTTGTGTGGAAAAATGTTAGCAGCTGCCTTCTTAAAAATCCAAGGCTTCCTCTCCTTCTCTCTCTCTCTTATAAACCGTTATAGGAAGCCTTCAACTTTTGACCCACAATTCAGAAGTTTGTATCTCCTAAAATGTATAAAACTTGTCCCAAGGTCTGATAGTCTGAGTTGGAGAAAACCTCACGTAACTTTCATTCTTGTTTTTCCAACCAAAGCTTTGAAAACTTATTACCCGTCCAAGAGTTGTCCCAGGCATGCGTGGAGTAAATTTTTTTTTTTTTTTTGGAAATTATAAACCTAAGGGTCTTATTCCTTGTATTTTTTTGCGTGAAAAATCATATTCAAACTAATTTTTTGGCCTCCCGAAATGTCCTATACATGACACGCAAAAACTGAACCTCCACGCAAAAGTTTTTTTTTTCGATTTTTCTTCTCATAATAATATTCCTTATATTTTTGTGAGTCAAAAAATATATTCACAATATTTTTTTTGACCTTCCAAGGCGTCCTATATAATACGCACAAGAAACGGGACCTCCGCGTAAAACATATTTTTTTTCGATTTTTCTTTACATGGTAATATTCCTTATGTTTTTGTAAGTCAAAAAAACATATTCACAATATTTTTTTGACCTTCCGAGGCATCCAACACAATACGCACAAGAAACGGGACCTCCGCGCAAAATATATTTTTTTCGATTTTTCTTTACACGGTAATATTCCTTCTATTTCTATGAGTCTAAATATATGGTCGGAATATTTTTTTGACCTTCCGAGGCATCCTAAACAATACGCGCAAGAAACGAGACTTCAGTGCAAAACATATTTTTTTCGATTTTTCTTTACATGGTAATATTCCTTATATTTTTATGAGTCTAATTATATGGTAGGAATATTTTTTTTGACCTTCCGAGGCATCCTAAACAATACGCGCAAAAAACATGACTTCTGCGCAAAACATATTTTTTTTCGATTTTTCTCTACATGGTAATATTCCTTATATTTTTATGAGTCTAAATATATGGCCGGAATATTTTTTTGATCTTCCTAGGCATCCTAAACAATACGCGCAAAACTAGACTTTCGCTGTATCGTGCGTCGTAAAACAATTAGTACACAAGCTCGCGTAGCATTCGTTGCTCGTCCGAATCGCGCGAAACTTGACCAAAGTACTTAAAATAGTTATACAAACATAAATCATAAATCATGCGGGAACATGCAACGTAAAAATTTCATTAACGGAGCGTCGCTAAATAAAAGGATAATCGTGCAAGTACAATTTAAAGGTGCGAGTATTACACTAGCTGTCATTAAATTAAAATCAATCAGTTAGCTAGCCCAGTAGGAACACATTTTTATAACATGCGGTCACAAAGAAAAATTATGTGATTTTTGTCGCCCGCGGACTTAATTCAAATTTGACTACCCCTTTCACTAATTTTAAAGATAATGATTGGTTACGTGTTCGTTCGGATTTTTTCTTGACTCGTTTGTGTCCAATTCAACTCTTTAGGTAGTCGGTTTTAATTAGTTCGTCCAAATAACGAGTCCATTTTTGCCCTTTTTTCGAACAATCCCAAAAATATTTTCCATTTTAAAAAAATATATATTTTCCAAAATCCCAAAAATATTTTCTTTTTCTTTCATCTTTAAAATGCCAACAATATTTTTCTTTTCTTATTTTCAAAAATCACATAAATATATTCTTTTCTTTTGAAAAATATTTAAAACTAAAAAAATATTTCTCTCTCCATGACCGAAGAACATCCTTTACGGGAGTACTTTGGCCGTTTCCCATTCTCTCGAAGCTTGTTGTACGTTGAGCCCGAATCGAACCTGCATACACTACTTCATGGATTTCATTCTCAATCACACACTTTTGATACTCATGTGTCATCCACGCACACATATCATCTTCCACCACCTCCGGTGATGAGTGTCACTCCATCCCATGCTTCGTCGTGCACACACTACTTTCTGGTGAATCATTTGTCCCATGAGTGTCAATTTATTTTCACTCCTTCTCAACCCACAATGGAACATGTGTATCCTTATGACACTGTTTTGAAACCACCCTCGGCGTATTGTCACGACAAATCTAATGTCGAGTGGTATGAGTACCCCAGCTATTCATGGCGGCCTGATCACCCTTCCATGCAATATGAATCCCAACACCATGTATTGGATCGTTATGATTTCCAACAGTCATCATCACCACCTCGTGCACCTCATACCTATCAGTCCCCTTACTATGCTTCTCGTGCTGATCAACCTTTTGTCTCTCACGGAGATGCTTCGCTCGTGTATGACAAACTTGACCCCATTCCCCACACTTCATATGAGCATTCTCCTCATCTTAGTGTCTATAGTGAGTTATGTCCACCTCAACCACTACACGACCACCTTGCACATCCGCTCTCGAAAGCCTCTTGCAAAAGTTCTCTCACACTTTTCAATCTCAAAATGAATCCCTTCAAAGGCTTGAACAACGATTAAATGATTTTGAGTGTGCGACCGAGTCGAATTTCACCCCAATTAACCCATTATTGCCCTAGCATGGGACGATGATGTGTCGACTTGTACCACTGATGTTCAGTGTGACCAACCCTGTCCTCCTGAGAATCTTGAAGTTGAGACCACCCCGAGTTCCAGGCCTCAAGTTGACAATTGTGTTGACTTCTCCACTGACTATAAGACTGATCCCACGCCTCTATATCCTCTTGAACCCACCATTGAATTTCTCCTTTCCCCTTGCACAAAATCCTTATTTATGCCCGAGTCTACACCTTTTGATCATTTCCTGTGTGTTCTCGAGGAACCATTTATTTATAGGTTAGCTTCAGCTGCGATTGCTTCCCATTGTCCTGATATTGAGTCCGTTAAGGTGTCTACCTCTCTGGATATGGATCATGACCCACCATGTTTGGCTCCCATTGAGTCACATACTCATGTTGATTCTTGTATCACGGCTTTGGATTACTCTTTTGATTTTTCCACCACCACTTATGGTGACACATTGGTGGAGAAGTTGACAACTCCATCTTTAGATACGAAACTCCTTTATGAGTTTTCCTTTCCTCTTACCGAGGAGTGTGTGTCCCCTACTCTCGGGTTATATCATCTTCCCACACCCTTTGTCCCACCCGACCCACACATCTTTCCTACTACCCCACCACTTGATTAGGACCTTGCTATTATTATTTTCCTATTCACATATAAGTATTTAGGTCCTCACCTACACCCACCCTCCACCCTAGTGCTCCAGAATCCCATTTTTGCACTTTTTATCGACCCCACCATCCATGACACTGATATTGTTACTCTATGCACACCACTTCCTTGTGGTGTTGATTTTTTCCATTTAGGGCTCCCTGGCGTGCCACGATACGACCACTATCATCGTCCATTTATAGAACGATCGTGACCTTTCTATGAGGCCCACCCCTTCATTATTTCCACACCATTTTTTCTCCCCATCCAATTAGAGCATCATGCTTATAGGGCTCTAGTTGCCCTCACCTTTAGGCTCAATAAAGCGCGTGACTGGTGCCTGTTCACCCTCTCCCTTACCATTCTTACATATCCCTTTCTACCCATCCACCCATTCTTCACCGCTGCTTTGCATCGAGTGATGCACTTTGATATACAAGTTCATTGTTTTCTTTTAGCCTTTATCCAACAAGACTGATGCTTCAGCCTTGTTTGGGGGTGATTATCATCACCCGATTTTCTGTCGTCCTGCACTTTCATCGATCTTCTCTTTAGGGTCAGAATGGTTAAGTATTAAACTTAGCGCTACTGGGAGGCAGCCCGTCGTTCATTATTTTTTAGTATAAGTCTTACCCTGTTTGGGGGTGGTGTTTCACATCACCCAATTATTTTCACATGCTTTACAGACTTGTACGTATTTGTATCGCATTTGTTATTCAGGTTGTATCTCTACTCCACCATGCAGTACAATTTCATAAGTGTTTCGTTATGGTAATATCTTTCCTCTCTTGTGCTTTTATTTCTATATATAGTTTTAAACATCGAGGACAATGTTCTTTTTTGTTTGGGGGTGGGAAATTTATCAAAATCGTACCTCTTTTGAAAATTTTCATAAAGAAATGATTTTAAACTTTTTGTGCAGTTAAAAATAAATTTTTATGACATGAAGTGTCTATCATCCCTCTTTTAGAAGTCTCCATGTTCGACCTAAAACTACACTTTTTATTATAAAATTAATTAATACCTTTTAAAGTGTATTTGCGTTATGAATTCCTAAACTCGACAATTTTACACTATCACGTTTACAATCAAAAGTTGAAGCGTAACTATATTCTCAATAAAGCCTTAAAGATCCCTAGTGACGACTTAAACCCGTGACATTTGAACTTTTCACCTTTTTGAGGGTTTTTACGTATCTCTGAGTCACAAGTTGACTCAACTTTCTTTGGGTACCACACTTAGTCGTTGCATGGTCTCATTATTTTTTTCAAATTTGGCTTAATTACTGATAATGACATCATCTTCGAGTTGTAAGAAACATGTGTCTTGTAGTTTGTCCCGAGCAGTAAATCGATTTTATCATACACTTACCATTTTTACCCTTCACTCCACCTATTATCACTCCATGTTTTCCTTACCCATATATGTCTCAGATACCATCCATAAGTCATTCCCCATCACTACCATAACTTTTTTAGAAAAGGAGTGTTTGAAAATTATCAATGTAAATTGTCTTCATTTTCGTTATGAAAAGAAAAATTATCGCAAAAAAAATATAGAAAAAAAAAGAAAGAGAAAACATGCGATCATAAATTCAAATGATGAAGAAAATATTTAGTCAAAGTATGTCACACTCTTGTCAAAAACCCAATCATTCATCTTCTCCATTTTCCGCTCACACCTTTTATAAACCCCATTTTTACCCCTGGTAAAGTGTCCGGGCATACGAGAAGACTATATGGTGCATAACTCGACATTCTCGACATTGTGGTTAGCATTCCTTCATGAGATTTGATTTTTTTTTCATGTATCTGTCCTTTTTTATAAAGTGTTTGAGACGTTTGAACTTGTTTACATTTACTCACATCCTCACACACTATAGAGATACACTTACCCAATTCTCAGAGAGTTCAATTCAGAGAGATATCCAGTGAGAATTGAGGTCAAAGCGTCGAATCTTAAAAGGCGATCTTGGAATTACTCTAATGATACTTGAGATTATTTCACGCTACACACACTGAGTTTTGGAAGGATTATGCTTTTTGGTATTAAATAATTTCATATTTGAGAGTTGAATACGATGTTCCTTGATGTCCTTTTAAAGATGTGTTGTATAGCGTTTCATCATCAAATCTGAAACTGCATCTCAATAAAAAGTTTGAATTTTGTGTGTATATTCACTAAAAACCGTCACGAGACACCACTCGTCCTATAGGGTAACCTATAGGTTTAACGGCTTGTTACACATACTAAGTGCAATCGCCACTGCCTGCGAAAGTGACACACTTTTGGTTACTTATCTCTCTATTTTTGCTCGAGGACTAGCAATATTCTGTTTGGGGGTGGTGTGATAAGCACCCAAAAGTGTCTATTTTATACCCCAAATAAATGCATTTTAGTCACTCATTTGAATTAAAATTGGCCTTATGTTAGTATTTATCTATATTGCAAGTCAATCAGCAGTCGCAGTGTTAAATGATACTAAATCCAGTCAATTGTGACAAAGAATTGGTTAAAAGCTTGCATCGAAGAAATCAAAGGAAACCGCGAAGTCTGAGTCCACATTGAGCTTTTCCAGAAGAGTTTCGATCTCCCGAACCTTGTTCCGAACCAAATCTAAGCCTAGACTGAGCCCAGTCCATACCCCGAGCCTGGTGTGTGCTGAGTTTATGCCTTTTTAGATTTTCTTAGATTTTTATTTTGAGTTGTTTTATTTTAGATTTATTTAAAAATTTTAGAATTTATTTGCATATTTTTATATTTTATTTTTATTATTGTATTTTTATTTTTATTTTTATTAGTTTTTAGTTTTTATTTTATTAGGATTAGTTTTTAGGATTTCATTTATTTTTATTTTTTTAGATTTTACATTTTTAGGATTTTAGCTTTTAGTTTAATAGATTTTATTTTTATTTTTATTTCTTTTTAGTTTAATTTTTTATTTTAGACTTTATTTTATTTTTAGAGTAGTATTTTATTTTTAGATTTTTAGTTTTGTTACTTTTATATTTTTTTAGTTGTGTTATTTTTAGGGTCACAACTTAAACACACACATTAAATCCACTCACACTCTAAATGCCATACACACACCACCCCCATAACACACCCCTTACCCTCACCTAATTTCCTACACCTTCACACATACAACCACCCCCCACTTCATTTTCCTCACCACTCCTTCTCTCTCCTCTCTCCCCCGTCATCATCCAATAAAACTCACACACCTCCATCTCTCCTCTCATCCTATTAAAACAAAACCACCATAGCCCATGTTCTCCAACCGGCCCATTGACCCGAACCCAACACGGGTTCTACCTCAACCCAAAACGCGAACCATAACTCGCGATCCTGGCCAAACCCAAAATCGGCGCAATCCCGAACCGGTCGACCCACCTTAAACCCGGTTTCAATACCCCTTAACCTGTTCTTCGACCCATCCATGACCCATAACCAATAAACCCCCATCCCAACCTGTAAAGCCCACGAACCATACCTGTCAATACCTGGGGACCCTGCCCGTGAGCCTGATCATAAGTCCAACCATAGCTTTGCATATGTTAGAAATCCAACTTTTCGAGGCGTGGGTCCCATCCGTAATTTCACTTTTCATTTAGGAGAATTTAATACAAGTGAGAACATAATAATTATAATAATCATGCTGAGACCCGTCTCCCAAAAATATTTCTCCACGCTTTATCAAAAATCCAAAAACATTTCTCTTTCCTTTATCAAAAATCCAAAAATATTTTTCCTTTCTTTATCAAAAATAGAAAAAGATTTTGTCTTTCAATCTAAAAAAAATGTCAAAAATATTTTCATTCTTCTTTTTTCAAAAATAAATCCAATTTTACGCCTTCTTAGGTCGATTGCATGCCCTTGGCCTGGCTCATTATTGGCTTCGGTCTTCAGTCAAATCAACCACATTTAACTGTTTGACCACTTCTTCTTTGACTTTGAGCGACCATTCGGTGAGGATCTTTCTCAATTTTTGTTTGACCGGCTTGTAGTCTGGGAGATTGGGGATTTCATGTTGAGCTATTTCAGGATTAATGCCAGGCATATCGTCACAGGACCACGTGAAGACATCTACAAATTCCTTCATCAATTCTTCGAGTTGTGCACTCTCATGCTCTTCAAGGGTAGCCCATATCCTAACCTCGCGCAATTGGATACTTTCACCTTCGAAACATAATCCAGGGTCTAATTGACCGGGGTACCATCTCCCCACCAGCTAATCCCAAGCCAAACCCTACTCACAACCCACTCTCAAATCATGCCAATGCCATCTTTCTAGAAGAGAACCCATAATTTGACCCCTCAACTCAAATCACACCCATATACTCTCCCAAAATTCTTCAAACTTTCCCATATTTCGTCCTACACCCTGCTAGAAGATGCCATTGAAGTTATGGAATGCATGGACTTCACATGAATAGACAGAATTGTTGCCACCGGATGAGGGGAAGAATTTGAAGATTTAAATAAAGATAAAGCTTTCGATAAAACTAGCCCAGTAGCCGACATGTGTGGGATGATATCATTTGAAGAACTCCTCAGAGAAATAAACAAGGTAGTAGAACAACCCGAGATTGACGAGGAAACAGTGTTCATGTTCTTCCCTTCTTCAGTAAATCACATGACTAGATCAGGGAGGCATTACCAGATCCCAAGATTACCACCAACCAATGATAAAGGGAAAGGCGTCGAAAACCTTCCTATGCCAGAGATGACCCTCGAGGAAAGCAAGATCCTTGATTAACTGAAGAAAACTCAAGCTAACATTACTCTATGGGGGCTTTTCATGTCTTCCGAGCTGCACATAAATACTTTGATTAAGTTTCTCACTGGACCCACAGTTCCTCCTTCTAAGCGATAAATTTATTCGGATCGTTGACCTCTACCCGAATGCTATCCTTTTTCGAAGAAGAAATCCCCAGAATTGGGCCAAACCACAATCATGCACTCAACATCTCTATCGAAGTTATGGGGAAGATCATACCACTCTCTCTTGTCGATAATGCATCCACCTTGAATGTCTGCCCATTCAGAACTTTCAAATGCTTAGGATTGAAGGAAAGTGACTTCTCTCCAACCTCTGTTGCTGTACGTGCCTATGATAATACCCGTTGGGAGGTTATGGGATCCAAAATAGGAAGAGCTGAACAAGGTCAATGAAGATCTCAAGATGATAACTATGAAGTTCGACCAAGTCAAAATCTCTGGAAATTCATGGACTACACCCACATGTCTCCTTATCCTAAGGCTAGATTACCCGAGAAGTTTAAGATGCCAAATATCGAGAAATTCAGAGGAAGTGGACCCCCAATTGTTCATCTTCGCAGTTATCACCACTCTATAACTCTCCTAGGGGCTTCTGAAGAAGTAATGGCCCAATTATTTCAGCAAACTTTGAAGGATAGCGCCCTCCGATGGTTTTTGTGTCTCAAGGAGTCCAGAATCCGTAGCTGGGAGTATGATGCCCGAGGATTCAACCCCAAACCCAGCGACCCTTTACCCTCCAAAATCCAACTCGATTTGGTCCAACAAAAACCCAATCCATTACCCCATAACCCGAACCAATTAATCTCAATCAAACAACCCAAAACCATCCAACCATATCCCCCAAAAATCGGATGATATAAAAGGAAACAAGACGCCCACAAGCTTGTTTTATTCCTATTGAAATCCCCTAAAAATCTCACCGAGAAAAAAAGAATCGTGGGTTATAAAAAAGGGTGAAGGCTGAGTCTCAACACAGATCAAAAGATAGACAGAAAAGAGAGATACATTGAGTATATTATGTACATAAAAAAATTCCAAAAAATTAGTTTAGCATTAGAATAATTGTTAGGGTTAGTTTTTATATTTTTTTTGGTGTAATCAAGTGCTGAAAATTGTGGAAGAATTGAGATGCATTTTAAGACACGCGATTCGACAAGCAGACTTGCGTATTGTGTTCTATTTCTCTATTCAAATTTATGGCATCTTTTGATATTTTATTGATTGCTATTTATTCTAACATGAGAATGTTTGGCAAAACACCCTTCAAGGAGTGGGATACATTGTGTATGATATTAATTTAATTAATACTATATTTTTAGGTTAATTAATTTAAATTGTCACAAATTAATTTATGTATCGAGAGATAGTAAATTAATTGTACAAATTAATGTTTGAATTTAGGAATCGAACTAGGGATAGGTTTTTCCTAAATTTAAATATTAATTCGGTGTTGGAATTTGAGGATTGATACTATTTTTGTTAAATTGATCCTAGCGGGTAATTTTATGAAAATAGTATAATTCTTAATATTTCATCGTGCGACATATTTAAATTTCTTTCTGAAAAATATTTTATTAAATTTATAATTGTAATGAGAGTTAGATTATCGATTTAATATTATCTCGAAGTATTTCAAATTAATAAATTGAGAAATTAAAATAATTGATTAAGCAGTGTAATTCCATCTCTTAACCTTCTCACATATTTCACACTCGGTTGCACATTCCTTTTCATTATTTAGTCATTTCATAGTTTTAGCATTCGTTAGTTAACTTTTCCCTTCAAATTATTTAAAATAAAAAATATTTTAATAAAAAAATTGGATTTCAAGTGTTCACATTAATTGTTTCATCTTGGAAGTTGGATTGATACCTGTACTTACCGCAATACGATTTATTTTAAACAAGTTATGTAAGTACTCAAGGGAATTTTAAGTAGTCTTTAGAAGACAACGACCATACGCTAAAAGCCAATTATCACCTAACCTCACATTGCGAGAGTCGTCCGCAAACCAAGGGTAATGATTATCAAAGTTTTTCCATGCGTCGGCATCAGCCGGATGCCTCCAAACATCTTGTGTATCGACTCATTTTACTTAAAACCCATTCCTATGATGTAGTACCTCTGTATCGATGGAGGATGAGATTTAATCTCTTAATGCTTTCAAAGTTGTGATTCAGTGGGGTGTAAGATACCGTACACTCTTGATAGAAGCACCTATATGAGTGTGGTAGTGGGGCCGCTTTCTATGAGAATTAAGGTTAATTCTCTAGAGGACTCAAGAAACCTTGGCATGCTCATAGCCGAAACGAGCACAACTGTGGGAACTCGATGAGGAGTCACGTGTGTGTTCTATTGACTTAAGTTTACAACAACGGTGAAATAGTTCAAGACATTAGTTCACTCTCAACCGGTAAACTCAATAGATCAACACAAAGCAAAGGTTCAAGTTGAATGACCCATTCACCTTCTACGTCTCTCCTTATGATACTTCATAGCATTTTTTATATTTACTTATTTATTTCATTCATGTGGTGGATTGTTTGGTATATTAGTATATATATTTATTTTGAATAAAATAAATGATTTGGGTGGGTTTTTGTGCTTGAGGTTATGGGTTCAATCCCTAGAAGGCACACTAAACATTAATAGTCTTTGATTGGGACTTTGGGCTTCTCTTGAGTGCCCAAATTTTTTACCCATTTACTATTTCATTTTTAACTAATTTTAAACTCGTTTTTATTTTTTGACTAAGTCTTTAATTCTGACTTAACTACCCGTTAGTGGAGAAATAAGCGGGTTAGTGGGCAAAAACGTTTTGCTTTATTCCTATAAAAAAACTCCTTTTCCCTACAAAATAGTATCTCAAAAAATGTCTTTGTCTCTATCTCCCATTACAGAAAAGAAAAAAAAAATATTATCTCTCTGTTACACTATTTTTTTTATTTAATTATTTTTGGTACTGGAGTATCCTGAGAGTTCAAGATTCTGCATAGTTGCTGGTGACGGAATCTGATCGTCGAATCCTGGGAGGTGTTTGTTCAAGAGGCTGACAACATCAATATCAGCGAGCAATTTCACCTTTAGGACTTTGTGTTCAACACAAACCTCGAGCGAAAAGTCCTTCTAATTTTATCTATTTCGAATTTGGTTTTTTTCATATACTCTGCATATATTATTTCCAACCACTGTTCTAAAAAACCCGCTTAGGCTTGAGGCTTAGGAGAAACGCCCCGTCTTAAGATTTTTACGCCTTATTCTTCGTAAAACCCTTAAGGCTCACTTTTTTCTTAAAACAACAATGCTTTAGAGAAACAATATCGCCTTTTAAATAATTTTTTTACAAACCGAACTATTATCTCATCCAAAATAATCAAATAGTATTTCAATTTGCAAATATTCAGACATATTTTTATGATATGTACAATTTTAGTATCTTAATAGCCTTGTTATGGTTAAAAATATAAATATATATTTAGAAGGCCTAAACGCCTTTTAACGCCTAAGGCCCGCCTAGGCTTGTAAAGCTTAAGGCTTGGCCTCCGTGCCTCGATCATGCCCCACGTTTTTTAGAACCTTATTTCCAACACTTTTATCCTAACCTGATTTTATATAACAACATTATATTATGGATCCTCAAATCTCCTTCCCACTGTTAAGGGATTGGCTACTCTTATGGTGCACGTGGCCATACTCTGAGCAAATGGTCTATTGCATGTTCCATATTCCTTGGGTAGTGGTCCGTTATAATAGGAAATTTCCATTATTTTTTAATCAATTGTTAGTGGAATAGGTCGTTGCTCTCATCACTCGATCGTTCAGTGAAGGGGGAGGGGTGTTCAATGGAATCTGCATATGAACATACGTTCATATGCTCCAACTAAAATTTCCCTCATTAGTTAATATACAAAATATTGTACCAAATATATCCACAATATATTAATCATGTTGAACATCATTAACCTTCTCCTTCAAGTGGCTCTATTGAGGACCACTTATATAAGTCCTAGTTTCGGGATCGATTTGAGAAATCTTTTTGGAGTTCATTTTTTCTTAGAAAAAGTGACAGTATATAGGATAAGTTTATAATTTTTCTTTAAATATAAAATTTACTTTTTAATCTTCAAATAAGGGACAATGCATTTTCAAACAAATTAAAGTGCATGGATTCATTTCACTCCCTAACTTGTATGCTTTATTCAATTTAATGTCCAAAACATAGGTTTTAGTTATTGGGGTAATCCACCTAACTAAATCACCACGAAATGATTAGGTAAGCTTGCTCATATAATTTATGTTATCACATATACATTAAAAAATACATATTTATTATAAATCAGATCGTATATAATGAAATATAATCATTTAACCAGTAGGATGTTATACTTGTGTATACATTGGAAAAATTATATATATAACAAATGCATATACATTAAAACCGAATTGCATATACCCAAATAATTTTGTATAAACTACAAAAAAAAACACGTAACAAAGACCATGCATACAAATAATAATTTACAATGAAAAAACATAACTATAGAAATTGTTTTGAATAATTAAATAAAGGTAAATTAAAAATGATACCTATAAAGTTTGACGTTATTATGAAATTGAATCAGAATGTTATTATCGGTTCAATCTAAGAAATACTATTGGTGTGTTATTGTTGACCTTGGAGAGAAAATTGTTTATGACTAAAAGAAATGTAGATTCAACATCATATGTTAAAAAAATCCCTAAAAATGTCATATGGGAAAATAAAGATTCCAAAATTGTCAGAGAAGATTTTAGTTACATAAATTCTTATTTCTTAAATCTCTCTCTCTCTCTCTCTCTCTATATATATATATATATATATATATATATATATATATATATATATAATATCAAGAGGGACTTTTGGTCTCGACTATTCAACTATTGAGATTGGATGTTGGGGTTTATATCATAGGGTTTAAAATGATGCCATATGTGAACTCCCACTTCAATTAAAGAATAAAGCGTTGTGTCACAAACATATGGGAACATGCACGCTTCAATTAAACAAATGAGAAGCATGGGGAAAATGATATTGTCTCCTCACTACTCTTTCCAATCGAAAATCTTTTGCCCAACTCTCTCTCTCTCTCTCTCTCTCTCTCTCTCTCTCTCTCTGTCATCTCTTGATGGCTTCCCTTCCACATTTCAAATCCATCACACCTTTAACAATAAATACCCCATAAATTTCAAACACCTTGATGATCTTAATTTGTAGGAATCTACATGTGGATACTAACCAATTCATCTTTGAGACCAGGAACCGAGCAGATCTTGGAGGAGAGGTGGCACTAACAAGAAGATCTAGGACGAGAACCCACTTCGTTGCCATAGAGTTCCTCGGACGGATCCGGTTGGTGTAGCCATCCACAAGATGATTTATGTAAGACGGTATCGGTTATAATGATGAATGTTGGAAAAATTGGACATAAAATGGACTTAAAAGTTGTCCAGATTTATCTAGACAGAATTTTGAGCAACTTCGAGCTCAAATTTAGGTGGGACCCACACCACGATAATTATGGGACCATATACGAATGAGTTCTCCTTTGCAAGGAGATTAATGTAGTATATCCACATGTCCAATTCATTAAGTTATGAATGATAAATATGTCCCCAAAATGACTCACAAAGCAATGAAAGTTAATGAATTGGGTATGTTTTAACTCTTGTCCCACATTGAAAGAGTAGTGGAAAAATGACGAGTTAATAAAACCCAAATGATGGAATAAGGCTTGGATGCCTTGGGGTATCCCAACTCTTTGAAGGGGAGATGGCCTACACTATGCATGTGTTGAGCTTGGGCCAAAAGCCCACAAGCGCGCATTGTCTGTCCGGCAGGCTTGGCTCGGTTCGACTTGGGCTTATAGAAATCTCCTACATTTTTGGGCCGAATTAATTAAACTTTTTGGGCTTTTATTAATTAATTATTAATTAACTGTTTGACAGTTAATTGCCAAAGGTCAACAGTTAATGAAATCAACTATTTTTTACAGTTAATTTCGGTTTTGACTGTTCCCAACAGTCAACACTAAAGCTATAAATACAAACCATTTGCTCCGGTTTTGGTTACTGTCAACAAAATCCCTCTAGAAAAAATTTCGAAAATGTTACTGCATTCTTACCTTCATCTAGAAAAATATTATCTTCAATTTTACATATCACGCTACTGTTCCGGTTGAGTATTAACACATATGTGTGTTCATTGGGATTAATTATTATTGTGCTATATAATTAATTCAGGAAATCCGTTATATCTTGGAAGGAAATTATTCAATAACCTTTGAGCACATTGGATGGAATAAATCTGCCTTAAGGAGACTGTTCTACAGGGCTCAGATTTATATTTTTATTTCTGTTATTAATTCTGCAATATCAAGTAAGTTATTTTAATTCTGTAATTTGTTTCAATTCTGTACTTTTTGATAACACAATAGTAGACATAAAAATCTTAAGGAAAATTTATTTATGTTCTAAGCGTATAGATTTTTTTTAATTACAGAATTTTATTTGTATAAATAAATATGTTTTTACAGAAAATTTGAATTAAAATATTGTTTTATTACAGAAATTTAATAAAATAGTTTTTTTTACATAAATTAATTTCTACACTGTTTATATATTCTGTTTTAGAAATTAAAAAATGTATTTGTAAATATTTGTTAAATCTGTTTATATAAAACTTTTAATCTTAAAATTATAATTATGTTTTGTCCGAAATTTTTTTAATATTAAAAACAGTGTGACACGGATTTTTCTTGTTTAACTTAGACTAATATAAACTACTGTTTAATAATTTAGTCTAATTCTGTGACATAGAATTCTAAATCTTTTGTAGAAATTTTGCTTTATTATATATTATATAAGTCCAAAATTATTTAGAATTCTTGTTAGAATTCTTTTAATCTTAATTATATTTGGAAGAAATTGGTGTACATAATTTTGTATTCTGTTTTGATTAATTCATTTATATATGAATATTATCGTTGATAAAAATTCTGTTTTTGTAACAAAAATGGAATCGCATAGTACAAACACTATTCCTGCAAATATGACTATCACTAACACAAATGTGACTGCACCCGTATCTATGCCACACAGGGAGAAATCGAAAAAGTTTAGTGGGGCTGACTTCAAACATTGACAAGGACAAATGTATTTCTATCTCACTACCTACCAACTGGTTAGGTTTGTATATGAAGATTGTCCCTCTATTCAAGAGGGAGATGACTAGAAAAAGGTTGTTGTTATTGATGCTTGGAAGCACTCTGACTATCTGTGCCAGAATTATATTCTGGCCTACTTGGACAAAACATTGTATCATCTGTACTGCACGATCAAGACATCCAAGGAATTGTGTAATTCTTTGAAAAATTAGTACAAAACTGAAGATGCTGGGATGAAAAAATTTATCGTCGGGCGTTTTCTGGACTTCAAAATGGTTGACTCTAAACCAGTGATCTCGTAGGTGTAAGAACTCTAAGTGGTCCTCCATGATATTCATGCTGAAGGAATGTCCCTTAGTGAAACCTTCCAAGTTGCTGCAATTATTGAAAAATTGCCACCATCTTGGACTTTATTCAAAAATTATCTCAAGCATAAGCGAAAGGAGATGAATGTGGAGGAGTTTGTGGTCAGGCTGAGAATTGAAGAAGATAACCGTGAGTCTCAAAAGAAAAGTGGGAAGAATCCAATGGAAATGAAAGTCCATGTTGTTGAAGGTCCTAAGAAGAACAAGAAAAAGTATAATGGGGAAGGCACTTCCAAATAGAACAAGAAGAAGTTCAAAGGCAAATGCTACAACTGTGGTAAACCTGGACACCGCTCAAGCGAGTGTCGTAAGCCTAAGAAGAAAAATCGGAATAATCCTCAAGCAAATGTCATGAGGGTGAAAACATCGTCAATGACTTGGCAGATATGAATCTTTGTGATGTGGTCTCTAAATGTAACTTGGTTGGAAATACCAAGGAATTTTGGGTGGACACTGGAGCCACACGACACATTTGTGGAAACAAATGTATGTTTTCTACCTATAAGCCTTTCGAAAATGAGGAGACCCTCTTTACGGGGAATTCTTCCACTTCTAAGGTGGTGGGATAAGGAAAGATTTCTCTAAAAATGACTTCTGAAAAGGAACTTACTCTCAATGATGTTCTTCACATGCCTGATATCCAAAAGAATCTGATTTCTGGATCTCTCCTGACTAAAAATGGGTTCAAGCTTGTGTTTGTGTCTGACCGCTTTGTGTTGTCAAAGAATGACATGTATGTAGGAAATGGCTACCTAAATGAGGGGATCTTTAAAATCAATGTTCTTACTGTAACCCCAAAAACATTTATTTCGATGAATGAATTTGCTAGTTCTTCTTACTTGATTGAGTCATCTAATATTTGGCATGCTAGATTAGGAAATGTTAATTTTGATACATTGCGTAGATTAATTAACTTGGATTTTTTGCCAAAATTTAATATTGGTAAAGATCATAAATGTGAAATTTATGTGGAATCTAAATTATCCAGATTACCTTTCCATTCAGTTGTAAGAATAATTGAACCTTTAGATTTAATTCACACTGATATTTGTGATTTAAAATTTGTTCAAACTAGAGGTGGAAAAAAGTATGTTATTACTTTTATTGACAATTGCACAAAATATTGCTATGTATATTTGCTACACAGTAAAGATGAGCTATTAGTGCATTTAAGTAATATAAAAATGAAAATGAGAATCAATTAAGTAAAAAGATAAAGGTAATAAGGACTGATAGATGAGGAGAATATGAATCTCCTTTTGAGGAATTTTGTTCTGAGAATGGTATAATCCATCAAACAATCGCTCCTTATTCTCCTAAATCAAATGGTGTTGTTGACCGCAAAAATCGTACATTGAAGGAGATGATGAACTCAATGTTATTAAGTTCAGGATCTCCCCATAACTTGTGGGAGGAAGCCTTACTTTTTGCTAATTACATTCTCAATAAAGTACCTCAAAATAAGACTCACAAGACCCCTTATGAATTATGGAAATGTCAAAGACCTTCCTATAAATATTTACGAGCATGGGGGTGCTTAGCCAAAGTGATGGTTCCTAAACCTAAAAAGGTAAGAATAGGGCTAAACACCGTGGATTGTGTGTTCATCGGTTATGCTACTAATAACATTGCATATCGATTTCTAGTTTGTAAATCTGAGATATCGGATATTCATGTTAATACGGTTATTGAATCGAGGGACGCTTCATTTTTTGAAAATAAATTTCCATATAACATGACCCGAGAATCTAGTCCTTCTAAAAGGACAAATCAAGCTACTACAAGTGGTTCTCATTAACCAATTGAACTAATAAAGGATGAACCAAGATGTAGTAAAAGAGAAAGAACCTCGACCTCTTTCGGTCTGGATTTTCTAACATATTTGCTAGAAAATAAACCTCAATCCTACAAAGAAGCCATATCCTTACCCGATGCTTCTAATTGTAAAGAAGCAATTAATAGTGAAATTGAATCCATATTACAAAATCACACATAGGAACTAGTGGATCTTTCTCCAGGTTCAAAACTGTTAGTTTATAAATGGAACTTCAAAAAGGAAGTTGAAGGCCAATGGATCAATTGATAAATATAAAGCTATACTTGTAGCTACACATAGGCAAAAGGAAAGGTTGGATTACTTCGACACATATTCACTGGTAACAAGAATAACGTCCATTCGGATGTTAATAGAAATAACGGTTATTAATGGACTTGAAATACATGAAATGGATGTAAAAACTGCATTCTTAAATGGTGAACTAGATGAGGAAATTTATATGGAGAAACTTTAAGGGTTCAAGTCTCCCGGACAAGAAGGAAAAGTATGTAAGCTTGTTAAATAACTTTATGGATTAAAACAAGCACCTAAGCAATGGCATGAAAAATTTGATAATGTAATGTTATCAAATGGCTTCAAAATTAATGAATGTGATAAATGTGTTTACTTTAAATACATTCAAAATGGATATGTCATTGTGTGCCTCTATGTTGATGATATTCTTATCATGGGTAGTAACCTGGAAATTGTCAAAACTACAAAACAATTATTAAGTAGTCGATTTGACATGAAAGATATGGATATCGCCGATGTTATATTAGGAATTAAAATTTCTAAAACATCGAATGGACTTATATTATCTCAATCTCATTATATAGAGAAAGTACTTGAAAAATTCGAAGTATGATATTAGTCCTACCAAGACACTTGTAGATGTAAATTTACATCTAGCAAGAAATAATGGTGAAAGCATATCTCAACTAGAATATTCTCGTATTATCGGCAGTTTAATGTATATCATGAACTGTACACGACCGGACATAGAATACTCAATAAGTAAGCTAAGTCGATTTACGAGTAATCCAGGGAGAGATCACTGGAAAGCAATATTGAGAGTTTTGGGTTATTTGAAATATATTCAAAACTATGTGATAAGCACCCAAAAGTGCACATTTTATACCCCAAATAGACATATTTTAGTTGCTAATTCTTGACAATAATGGTCTTATGCACGTAAATGTTCAATGTGCAGGCTTGATTGCAGTTGTGGTGTCAAAAGCATTATTTCGAGGTAATTTGCAGTCAAATGGAGCTAATTACCTTGCCCCGTAACCTCACCCGAGACTAAACCTATCCCTAAACGTACCCCGAAGTCCGTGTGTGTTTTATATATGCCTTTTTATTTTTTTTATATTTTTAGTACGAGTTGTTTTTATTTTTAGTTTTATTTTAAATGTATTTAGAAATTTTAGGTTTTATTTTCTATTTTTATTAGTGTATTTTTATTTTATTTTATTTTTATTAGTTTTTAGTTTTATTTTATTAGGATTAGTTGTTTTTAGGATTTCATTTATTTTTAGATTTATTAGATTTTACATTTTGTTTAGGATTTTAGTTTTTAGCTTAGTAAATTTTTATTTTTATTTTTATTTCTTTTTAGTTTCATTTTTAATTTGTGTCTTTGAATTTTTAGAGTAGAATTTTATTTTTAGATTTTATTTTTGATTTATTTATAATTTTGTAGTATTTAGTTAGTGTTATTTTTAGGGTCACAACAAACACACACACTCTATACCCACATACACTTATCCTAAACCCAACTAACATATCCTACAACCTAAGCCACACACACCATTTCCTACACCTCACCACACATTATTCCTCCCTCACCCATCTTCTACCTCCCACCATCTCTCACTCTCTCTCCTCTCTCTCCAAACTCCATTAACAACACAACAAACACCCACCTTCCACTCTCTCTCACCTCCATCATTATTTCTACACGACCCAACATCCCATAACCAAAATCTAACCCATCTTTCTCTCTCCACAACCTCTATCACTCAACCCCACCATAACCACCCAACAAACCACCTTACCCGGAACCACCCCCACATTGAACTTGGATGCCAAACCCGACACCTGCAACCTCCAACCCGTTTCTAACCAACAACCCGAACGCCTCAAGCCGCCCAGCTCCATTGATCCGCGACCTTAGTTCGAACCTCAACCCGCTGCGGCTATGCGACCCAAACCCGAGCTTCTCTACCACCAATCCGGACCTCCAGCTCCAAACTTTCAACCCACTAAATCATCCAAAACCCATCCAAGCTTCCCACGATTTTATCACCTGTTAACAAAACAAGACCAAACCAAATAAATTTCCCACATGTCTTTTAAACCAACTTAACCCCTTAACCATTTTTCCCCTCACACCTTATTAAACCCCCATTTCCTATTATACCCTCTTAAACATATCATATTTTAATTCCCTCTCTCATTAACTCACACAATTCATGACACACCCAAACCACATATACCCCAAGTATATATCCCAATTTAACCCCTCAGCTCCATGTGCATATAAAAGAAGACCTCAAGGCCATTTGAGAACCCATCTAGGCTTTTGTAGAGAGAATTCTAGATAGAGTTAGTTTAGAGGAGATGATAAATTAGGATAAACAATTATTTGTAAATAGTTTTTTTTTATTAGAGATTATTGAGTGATAAATTTCTGAAAAATTCAATTGAGTGTGTTTTTATTATTAAAAATCATTTGGAGGCTCGAATTGAATGGATGATGTTCAAATTGAAGGATTGAAGTCCAATTTCACTCAAAGAGATTTGGTTTGAGTGTTCTTCTCTTCTACTCTACTTTATAAGCATTTGATTATTTGATTATCATGTTTAATATGATGTTAGGCTAAATCCCCTTTCAAAGGGTGGGATTATCCATTAATTTGATGTTATTAGAATTTAATTAGTTTAATTAAATTAAAATTCCCTTTGATGATTAATTTTGCAATATTACTTTTAATTTACGCCTTGAGAGAGGGTAAATGATTTTCGAGACAAAATAGAGATTCTAGTCTTAATTTCCATCTTTGAATCGAACTAGAGATAAGTTTTTCTAAAATGTGAAATTCTTTCTTTGAATTTCAACTCTAATCATATTTTTATGATTTAAACTAATTTAGTAAATCGATCCTAGCGAGTGATTTGTTATATGATGTTTAGATCTACGTTTTGTGAGTTGTAGGATTGTAAATTTAATTCTCTAAAAGATTATTATTAAAATTACATTTGCAACGAGAGTTGATTTGTAATTTCAATAATAATTTGGGAAGTTTAATTTGAATAAATTAATTAAAAAGATTAACTAGAAATTGTGGTATAATCACATTCCTTGATTATTCTCACATTTACTTTCTCACTTATTCTCTTATTTTAGATTTAGACTTTGTTCATTATTTTTAGTCACTTTTTAGTTGTTATTTACATCTTTGATTTAGTTAGTGTTATTTCACATCCTCACCCAAATTGTTTTAATATTGAAAAAGATAAAAAAAAAATAGAAAAAGTAAAAAAAGCACAAAAAGAAAATAAAAGTGAATTGCAATTGAGTTTGTCTCTAGCTTACCCCCTTGATGTGGATTGATACCCTTAATTACCTCTACACTTTAGTTTGATGTTATATTTTGTAGGTATTTGAGGATTTTAATTAGAGTATTTTTTCAAGCAACGATGAAAAATATATCGAAAAGTTATTTTTATCACTATGGATTGCACTACTCAAAATATCTAGCTGTTCTTGAAGGACATTGCGATGAAAATTGGATATCCGATACAAAAGACTCTAAGTCTATGAGTGTGTATGTGTTTACCCTTGGAGGTGCAGTCGTATCTTGAAAATTCTCAAAACAAACGTGTATTGCTAGATCGACAATGGAATTTGAATTCATTGCACTAGACAAAGCAGGAGAAAAAGCTAAATGGCTTCGAAATTTCTTAGAAGATGTTCCAAATTAGTCAAAACCTGTGCCCCCAATATTTATACATTGCCATAGTTAATCGACAATTGGAAGGGCACAGAATCACATGTATAACGGAATGTCACGACATATTCGTCATGGACATAATACTGTTAGACAAGTTCTCTCAAACGGAATTATCTCAATTGACTACGTAAAGTCAAAAGATAATATAGGGGATCCACTAACAAAAGGTTTAAACCGAGAGAAAGTTGAAAGATCATCAAGAGGAATGGGTTTAAAGCCTATAAATAAATAAGAATCAATATAGTGGCAACCCAACCTAGCTGATTGGAGATCCCAAGATCTAGGTTCAATGGGCAAAACGAACTACATTGTATTCAGTAAGCACTGGAAGATATTTAATGCTATCCATTCCAACTATGAGACAGTACACATCTGCCACGAAATTAGGATAAGTTATGCTTTTAATGACATTCATATCTTAGTATGTCTAAGTGGGGTATTGATGGATACTCTTTATGGAAGTCACCTACGTGAGTAAGAAGTGAGCCACTTCTATGAGAATAATGAAAGATAATTTCTCTAAAATACTCACGGAACTAAGTGGTGTTCATGGACAAAATAAACACAAACGTGAGAACCAACTGTGTTGAAGAATTGTTGTGTGAATACTGTTGTCTAGGTTTATAGAAACGGTTGACGGTTCAAAGACGTGAAGTCTACTGATTAACCAAGTAAATCCGATGGTATATCACTAAGGAAAGTTAAAGGCCACTAGCCTACTTCTCCCGATGCAATAAATCTTTTGTTTACTCAACCTATGTCTGCATCTGCATAAGCATATGTTTATTTTTATTTATAGCAATATATCATTCATATGGGGGATTGTTGGAAAAATTGGACTTAAAATGGACTTAAAAGCTCTCCAGATCTTTCTGGACAGAATTTTGAGCAACTTTGATCTCAAATTTAGGTGTGACCCACACCACGATAATTATGGGACCATATGCGAACGCGTTCTCCTTCGTAAGGAGATTAACGTAGTATATTCACATGTCCAATTTCATTAAGTTATGAATAATAAATATGTCCCCAAAGTGACTCACAAAGCAATGAAAGTTAATGAATTGGGTATGTTTTAACTCTTGTCCCACATTGGAAGAGTAGTGGAAAAATGATGAGTTAATAAAATCCAAATGATGGACTAAGGCTTGGATGCCTTGGGGTATCCCAAATCTATGAAGGGAAGATGGCCTACACTATGCATGTGTTGGGCTTGGGCCAAAAGCCCACACGGGCGCGCGTGCGCCGTCTGGCCGGCTCGGCTCGGCTTGGGCTTATAAAAATCTCCTACATTTTTTGGCTGAATTAATTAAACGTTCTGGGCTTTTATTAATTAATTACGAAATTAATTAATTATTAATTAACTGTTTGACAGTTAATTGTCAAAGGTCAACAGTTAACGAAATTAACTGTTTTTGATAGTTAATTTGGGTTTAGACTGTTCCCAACAGTCAACACCAAAGCTATAAATAGAAACCTTTCCCTCCAAATTTTTTTTATGTCAACAAAACCCCTCTAGAAAAAAATTCCAAAAATGCTACTTCATTCTTGCCTTCATCCAGAAAAATATTTTCTTTATTTATGCATATCACGCTACTATTCCGGTTGAGTATTAACACAGATTTATGTTCGTTGGGATTAATTATTGTTGTGCTACATAATTAATTGAAATCCATTCTATCTTGGGAGGCAATTATTCAATAGCCTTTGAGCACATTGGAGGGAATAAATTTGCCTTAAGGAGACTGTTCTACAGGGCTCGAATTTATCTTTTTATTTATGTTATTAATTCTGCAATATCAGGTAAGTTATTTTAATTCTGTAATTTCTTTTTAATTATGTGCTTTTTGATAACTAAATAGTAGCCATAACAATGAATTTGTTTAACACCCAAATTTATTACAAATTTGATCATTCATGGAGTTTTATAGCGATGATTTGGGTATTTTCACTAATAGTCCTCACTGTTTGATGAGTTATTTTGGGTTAGAGGTGCTAAATTATGTTTCATTGTATTTGATTTCATTTATCTCTCTCTTGGTTTATGATGGAGACTCAAAATTTGCAAGGACATGACATATGTAGTTGATAATTTCATCATTTTCATTGTGATTTTTTAATCGATATTTATATTAATGCATTGTTTTCAAAGTTTTGCATCATATGGTCTCTTTAGGCTTGGTTTTAGTGGATGTCCATGCCTTAAATTGGTTTGTTTTCAGTTAGATGTTTTTCCATTTCAAAGAGAATATATGTGATTGATTTTGAAAAAGGAGGATGAGGGTGTGTTCGTGTTAGTGGTGTGTCCGTGTAATAAATGGGTTCAGAAAGAAAAGATATTAGTTGATAATTGAGAGATATCAAGGACACCTCAAAGGTATTTTAAATGGTTAAACAAAAACAAACTAATACGTTTTAAAAAATGTCAATGAAATGTGACAGAGAGAGAGAGAGAGAAAGTCATGTTTGTCCAACAACACAACCGTCGAAGAACAAAATATGGAAACTTTTAAAGGGTTTTCAATTACAATAGAAAAATAGGGGAATACGAGAATGCCATGAAAAGGGATGAACCCGTCGAAAAAAAACACATTTGGGGGTTAAATATAATTAGGGCCTGTTTGGTTGTCCTCAAAATTTTAAATTAACCCATTTAAAATGAACTCATTCATGAATTGCCTTATTGTTTGTGTTTGGATACAAGAATGAACAAATTCAAAAATGAACCAATTCATGTTGATTTACAAAATCTTAAATTCGTTTATTTCACCAAAAGCTTAAAATTGCACAATTTATAATTATAACTTGAATCTTAAATGCACCATTCTCATAGAGTTCTCTCTCTCTCTCTCTATCTCTCTCACACTCTCTCTCTCTCTCTCTCTCTATATATATATATATATATATATATATATATATATATATATATATATATATATATATAGAGAGAGAGAGAGAGAGAGAGGCTGGATCGTATACGGACCTAGTTTACGGACCGCTACCGTCCAAGAATTATCTAGGGACCATTTTGTCTTTTTAGGACCACCTTGTGGGACCGCGATGTCTTTTAACTTCTTCTAAGTTTTAGGGAATATCAATTTTTACCCCAAATGATTTCTGAGGTCTTTTAAGCTTATTTTAACGCTTAATTAATCTGGAAGTCTAAGTGTGGAAGTTTCAGGGCTACTGCTACTTCTCAAGCTTCTTCCGTCACTATCGTACTGGAGTTCTGAATAGTGAGGATTATCTATATAAATAATTTCATCAGGGAGTCTAGAAACTGAAAGAGGGTTTGATGGAAAATATTCTAGTCTTAAATACCTTATACGGTATCGTAGATTTATCTGTCTAGTTTCTTTATATATTTGATTAACAATATCAATTATATCGTTGTCTATAAATTCGTCTAAATTATTATCACCATAAGATGACAAAAATCTACGGTATGTTCTAAGGGCAGCTATTTCTACGTTTTTAAGGAGAGGACGGATTCCTCCGGCTCTAATTAAAGTAGCCTTTGTTTCAGCTAACCTTTTTCGTCTAATAAATTTTAATACGTCTATACTATCTTCAAGTATCCTAGTGTATTCTTGATATTTTTCAGGTCTTGATAGTTCTTCTGCAAAATCTTCAAATCTTAGTTTTTGTCTAAAGAGATCTCGGATCCCTGTTCTAATTATTTCTATTCTAGGTACTTCTCTTCCTAACCACTCAATGATCTGGTCTATGTATTTAAAAGTACCACATGCATATACTAAAGCAGATTCTATAAGTTCTTTATCTTTAGGTTTTATAAGAGTCCAGTCTTGAATTTCTCTAGTTAAGTCTAAACTTGTTTGATTAACAAATTCTAAAAAGTCTTCAGTGATTTGCAAGCTCATATAAGATTCTTCTTAAAATAATAATATGTAAAATAGTTAAGGGTTTGGTTCGAGTTTATACCTTCCATCTGGTTTGCAATATCTTTATCTTCTCCCCTTTGTCTCTTCAGCTTTGTCACTATTCTTCTCCGGTCTCGGCCTCCTACAACTCTCTCTTTATGTGTCGCACCTCAATCCACTACTTTGGCGATTGACCCGTTTCCTGCCTGTACGCCTTCACGCCTAATGCCCACCTGGCTAACGGCTCACGGCTAATCGGCACCTGAGGAGGTTCACCAGTATAACACCTTGTGTGCTACACCAGAGGTTCCACATAATAGTCCTCTATGAACAGAAAGTTGGAGAGAATTTGGAAAATAATAACAACTTAACATAAGAGATTTCTGGAAAAGAAAATACTTTTATTGCATTGCATCCCTCCCCTCTCCCTTAACTATGAGAGGTTTACTCACTCATATACATACTACTCTCTACAAGCATACTCTCTCTAAAAGTCTAACAATCTCTCACTCTCTAACTCCAGATATCTAAAACACAAATGGACGCTCCCTTTTATAGCACAAGGGTACTTACAATTGACTGGAAACCGGTTATCAAAAGCGATCCGTTTGAAAGCATAATTATTAAAGCAATAATTTCTTCATAATTTTTATCAACTGAGTCTACAAGCTTTTATCGTCTTTTGATAATTTGGGGGGACCTCTTTCTTTATAAAAAGAAAGGCGTGCCAAGTCTTCATCATGAGTCTTGTCGTTTTGTAATAATGCAAGAGCATCAAACAAAGTCTTCATCTTTTTCATCAGTCTGGTGGCCCATATGGTGCAGGCATCCTTTTGCTTTATGGAAAGCATGGTCTAGGCAAATGATTCTTCCGTCTTTAATAATTCATCCACCACTGAGGGGCCCTTTGTTGTATCTGTGTCTTCTTCTTCCTTGTCTTGGTTTGGTAAGGCATTATTGAAAAATTCATCAATGAGGCCTACCGTTCTAATGCTAGCTGGCAAAGCTATTTCTATCATTTCTTTGGATTCTTCCTTGAGCCTTCCATTGAATGGCTCATCAGCTTGGATTACCAGGTCTTCTTTGTGGTAGGCAGTGTACCACCTGTCTTCTCCTGTTAATAACTCCATGATTTCTATGATCTCCATGGCTTGAGCAATCTGGAGCTTGGACTTATCAACAATTAATTCTTTGGTATCATCATCTGATAGAATCTCAACGTCTTCGAATATATAACTGAAAAATCTAATAAGTCTAAATCCTTCAACTCTCATTCCTCTACAGGAACTTGGAGAAATTTGGTAGATTCTGGAAAATAGAGGAAGGAAGTCTTCTACCTTTTTAATATACTCATGGACTATTTTTCCAAGAGCAACAGAGTCTTCAATGTCTTTTATCTGGACGAGTCCAATAAACCCGTGGTCTGCAAGAGTTATATGAGCCATTTCTTATTTTCCAAAAAGATATATTTTTGGAACGTCTTTGAAGAAACCTTTAATTATTAAGGCATCTCCATTTATTTATGATAATAACATATTAAAATGATCAATAATGTTATTAGTTTCTTTTTTAAAGTCTTCTGTTAATTGGAGATTATTATGACCAAATGGTATAACAATCTTAGTCTTAAAGGTCTTTTTATGATAATAGAAATCAGTAAGTCTAGTTTTGGAGGTTTCTCCAAGAGTCTGAGCATAGGTCTGAGTCTGAGGTCTATGCACAGCAGTACCACTAAACTCGGTGACTATAAGTCTTTGAGTCCTCATGAATCTGGCAATGGATACCAAATTTTGTTTGAACTCGATCCATAGTCTATTCTTTACATTCCACCAAATGGCATCTATAAGAGTATTTTCGTCTTCTGAAAATTCTCGTCTAAATTTGATCAAGTCTGGGTATCTTTGATCAGGTCTATATTGGGGAAAATACATCTTCCCAATGAGTCTATTTTAAGAAATAATCTCTCGTCTAGATTTTCCAGGAGGAACTAAGATATCATCAAAGTTCTCTAGGATTGGTCTTCTTGAGAGTCTTGAATATGAGTCTGTTTTTGCGTTATACCAGCATTTGGTCTTACGCGTCTAAGATAGTCTGCAACGTTTTCCCTGTTCAATCTATTCGTTCTAGAGGAACTCATATCTTCTAGGTCTTCTGTTTGCAACATAAAATATGAAATTATATTAGTGTTAGTAAACATTGGCTCTCTTGATATAATGTCTGGAATGGTATTTTTACTTCCCTTAATATGTATAACAGAGAAGTCATAACCATTAAGAAATTGTTGCCATCTAATTAGTCTATTAGTCCTTGATTTGGACAAGTCTAAATCTCTAAATTTTACTGCATAAGAAGAGTCAGTATAAACAGTAAAATGTTTAGGTCTAAGAAACAACATATATTTTTCTATTGCCCTTACTATGGCTAAAACTTCTTTTTCATGGGCAGTGTATCTTGTTTCTGGGTCTGTAAAGGTTCCAGAACTATGTCTACAAAGTTTCTTCTTTTTTGTCGGATGATCAATGGCAAAGTATACTGCTCCCCATTATTTATCAGATGCATCTATTTCTACTATAAACTGGTCTTCTGCATTAGGCAGTTCAAGTAAAGGAATGTTCTTGACTGCATCTTTAATTTGTCTTATTACTTCAAAATCATCTTTAGTCCAATAAAAGGGATTGGTTTTATCTATTCCTTTTTATTTGGATGTTAAGCTTTGTCTTTTTGAGGCAAGGTCTTTAATAAAGTCTGCAGCACAATTAAGCAATCCTAAAAATGATTGTAATTGTTTTCTATCTTTGAGTTGGTCTGGAAACTCAAGAATCTTTTTGGTTATGTGTTCTGCTAAGGATAATTTTGCTTTATTAATATGCATTCCCACAAAGTCTATCTCAGTCTGAAATAATTGCATTTTCCTTTCAGAAATAACAATACCATGTTTATCTAATTCTAAAACAATCTTTTTAAGATGGTCTACATGCTCTATCTCAGTCTTACTTGCTACAAGAATATCATCTATGTAAACAAGACAAAATTCTGAAAAAGGTCTAAATATATTATCCATTCTTCTTTGGAAAACTTGAGGAGCATTCAAGTATCCAAATGGCATTACTAGCCATTCGTATTTTCCTTGGGGCACACTAAAGGCTGTTCAAGTAATACTGTCTGGATGCATCTTAATTTACCAGAATCCTGATTTGTAATCAAACTTACTGAATATAATTCTATCTTCGATTAAATTAATCAAATTATTCTTGTCTGGTATCTTATAAGAATCAAATTCACAATTCTTATTTAATTGTTTATAATCTATAACCATACGTCTTTTTCCTCTTTTACGTTCAGATTCATTTTGAACATAGAAGGCTAGGCTATTATGTCTACTTTTACTTTCTCTAATAATGCCTAACTTAAGCATTTCATCTATGTCTTTCTTGAATTCTTCCCTATCTTCTTGTGAGTATCCTTTCTTATAGGTTCCACCATTAATAGTGGCGTCTGGATTAATAGGGATGATCTTACAATAGCTTTGGTCTTTATCCCACTTAGCGATGGGATTTTCTCCTAAAGTAGGCTCCGCTAGTTGCCTAATCTTTTACTTTTCTACTTCTATATCCATTTTCTTCTGTTTGGATATAGCTTGGACCTGTAATAAGGTCTGCTGGGCTTGATCTAAAATGTCTTGTTGTATAAGCGCTATTTGCTTATAACACTTTTGGTCTGGACACTTACATTCTTTTTGTAAGGGTTTAGTAATTTCTAAGGCTTCTTGTTGGGTTGTAGGTCTAGGTCCACCATGCTCAGCTGAAGAACTCTGATGTTTTATGGGTCTATAATTGGGCTTGACCTGTATAAGGTCAAAGGCGGTCTTATGATCTATTAGAGGAGCTTTAATATTAAATTTCTCTTGATCACTAATTAATATCTTATCTTTATACTGAGTATAAGGATGATATTTACTAATAAAGTCTTGTCCTAAAATAATGTTTCCTGTGAAACTAGGATTAGGATCCATTATCCAAAATCGATGATTAACGGTTTTGTTGGTCTGATTTCCTAATTTAAAATAAATAGGAATAGTCTGGAAATATAAGGTAAATGGATCTCCATTAGCCAGTTTACCATAAATTTCTTGAGTACTTTCTAAAAATTAGTCTCCAGGGAAGGCATTAGCCTTGCAAATACTCTGAGAGCACCCTGTATCTATAAAAGCTGAAAGTCTTTTAGGATAGTCTTTATGTTGAACCAATAATTCTACAAAACAAGCATGTGGTTTAGTAGAAATTCCTAAATTGTTCTTTTCTAAAATAGATATTCCTTTTTTAGGTTTATCTATAAAATCTAAGGGTATTTGGTCTTCTGAACTACTATCAGAATGGTATTCTTCTAAATCACAGGAAATTCCTTTTCCTTTGACATCTTCAGTTTCTTGCAGTCTTTTAGCTATATTTCTATCAATGTTTTGATAATAAGTTTTAATATCTAAGTTTATTTGAGCGTCATACTGACTAGTATAAATTGCTCTAAATCTAGTTCTCCAACAGTCTTCATGGTAGTGTAATTGACAAACAATACAAACCATAAATAACTCTGTCTGTATAATCTCAAAGCATTCTACACATGTAAAGTATTTTTTGCAACATTTCATCTCAAATGTGCAATAATGTATTTCATCAAAGTAGCATCTAGGTATATAGGTTAGTAATTCAGGATTACTAACTGTCCATCTTTTCTTTAAAAAGGGGCTTAATATACACTTATACCAAGCGTCTTCAAAGTTTATATATTCATCATCTAGATCTCCTTGATCGGTCTACATCATATATATAAGTCTAGGGTATCCTGAGAGTCTTCATACTCATCAGTATCACTATAGTCTTTCGAATCACTGTCTGTATATGCACTATAGATACTAGTATTATCACCATATTCTATGTCTGATATTTCTATAGCATATAGGATATCTAATTATTCTTGATCTGCATAGTCTAATATTGTATTAATGATTTTAATAATTTCTTTATCTTTCTTATTAGGGCAGTCTTTAGCAAAGTGTCTTTCTTTGCCGCAAGTCCAACATTATTTGGTGGCACTCTTAGATTGAGCTATATCTTTTTATTTCCTATAATTAGGAACCTTCTTATGCTTACTAGTATTCTTCTTAAAGTATCTTCTTTGGTTAAATCTATTTTTCTTAGTCTTAGGATTCTTTTCCCTAAAGGTAGTAGATTGTCTAAATTTATACTTCTTTGAAAATCCTAAAGGTCTAGTCTTAAACTTCCTTACATTCTACTTTCTTTTTGAATTTCTTAGATTCACTTCCACATCCCCATTGGATTGGAGCTATGTCTCTTTCGTCTTTGATTGGAGGGATCTGCTTGAAAGTTTCTTCTATCAACTTTCCTTGGGTTATATAACATCTTTTAGATATGATATAGTCTTTGGCGAAATTGATTCTTTCACCGAGGGAGTTATTCTTAACTCCAGCTACACGTAGCCAATTCCTATATTCATTAATTAGGATTTGTCCTATGGCATGTATTTTTCTAAAGTATTCATCTTTTAAGGTCTCTCCAAATTCTTTAATTTGGTAATATATCTTCTCGTAATTATTGCTATATTCATTTATCTTATCTAATTTGCAAATGCTAAGAAGGGCTAACTTAGTTTTTGCTAGGTCTTGTTCATTGATCTGAGCTAGATGTCCAGCTCCAATGAATTCTGATGTGAACAATTGAATATATTCTTCAATTGATCTTTCTTCTAATTTTTCTTTCATCTTCTCAACCTTAGCTAAGGAGTCTTCATCTGTAGCCTTTCTTAAACTATCTAAGTAATCTTTTTCAATACCTCTAATGGATTGCTCAGCGTACTGCTTACATGAACTTGCATCCCATTATTCATTAGATGCAAAACACATGTTCATCTGGTTACGCCATTCATCTAAGGCTTTCTTCCTATCTTGAACATTGTCTAGGTTAAGGTATATACCTACTGGATTTATGGCTTGGCTTGCCATAGTCTTAACAGGAGTGAAACTCTTGTCACTAGTTGGAAAGTCTTTTATATAATCAGGTTTAGTCTTAACTACGGTGCTTGAGTATATAGGAATATTTATTCCTATTGGTTTACTAAAAAGTCTAGGAGCATCTTCTAGCCTACTACTACTTCCTATCTCTTGTTTACTAGGTTCTACTTGTGTAGCTGGCATTAATCTTTGTTCTCCTTCTTCTATTAGTCTTAAGTTTCTAAGAAGTTCCTTCGTATTCTTAGATTCTTTTAATTTTAATATGCGGTCTTGGGCTATCATATTAAATCTTTCTCTTTCTTGAAATCTAACAGAGTGACTTTTCTTAAGGTTATCTTTAAATGTCTTCATGTCCAATTCTGAGGGTTCATGTCCAAAGTTTTGGATTCTAGCTTTTTCTTTAACTAAGTCTTTTTGTTCAAATGATCTTCTAGGGCTAATTACCGGGGCTTGTCTTAGTAAACTAGTACTAGTCTTACTACTACATTCTCCTTCTGAAGGATCATTGATTATGGCTTCTCCCATATTTATAAATCTAATTTCTTCGATCTGGATATTCTTATTAACAATCTTAGGGAGAGCAAACTGGATGGTAACATTTCCAGTGACGTCGTCTTGATTAATAAACAAAGGTTTATTTTGTATAGTCTTAGTTTCTTGAAATTCTGGAAATTGCCAGAGGATCTTAGCTTTTTCTCTCATAGATCCAGTATTCCTAATACTGTAAGTATGATTATAGTCTGACACATTGGTTCTAAATAAGATTTCTTCATTAAGTCTACCGCTAGGAATTCCCGATTGCATTCCTTCATAAGGAAATTGGGAGAACTTTACATAGCTTTGAAATTCTATATTTATATTAGCGTTTGGGATAATATAGTCTTCATAACCACTAGCATATAAGATTAACTTAAAATGTTTGGTTGTGTCTACGATTACTGTAAATGCCGAAATGACATTAAAGTATCCGATGTTGTCTGACATTTCTAATTGGGCTATCCCAATAAGGCTTTTCTCAAAGTCTTTCCATCTTTTGTCTACTAAACAACATAATATGTTAATATTATTCTGAGGTCTATGTAATCCTTGGATTCTTGCTTGAAAGAGTCCAAAGGTTAGGAATTGGAACTTCCTATCAATTCCTCTAGATCTAAGTCATTCTGAGTCAAATACTTGGAGCTTAGTATAGGATTTGTCTAACACATGATTTCTACAATGGTAAGTCATGTTATAATTGGGGGTCTTAGGAGTGGAACCTTCTTTGAACAAGTCTATGTATCTAACAGCTGGAAGTTGTCCATTATGAATGGAATCTTCAACAATCTTTCAGTCCACTTCACCCCATTCTTTCCATTGGAGGGGATTGGTGAAATTTCTTTCTTTCCACCATGTCCTAACATTGGAGGATGAATCCTTAAGTCTTTGGAGCATATGGTTACTCTGTCCTATATTTGGGATAGAGCTAACTATCTTACTAGTCTTATCTAATCCATCATTTATGACTCATCTACCTAAGGTCTTTCCTTCTCTAGTTTCTATAGGAGGGGATTCTTTAAACTTACAGGTGGTTACCTATTTTTGTTCAAGTCTTTTTTCAATTCTTTCTAAGAAGTCTGAATAATCTTTTTGTCTTTTTATCTGATTAAGGATTTCTTCTTTAAAATTCTTATTCTCTTTTCTAGTCTTTTCAGAAGTTTCTTCACCATGTCTAGCTAGAGAATTAACGATGGTTTTACCAACGTTAGTGATATAGTCTTTTACTTCATTATTTTTTTCTAGTTGTTGCATAGTTCTAACTTCTATGGCTTCTACAGTCTTTTCAATTTTATCTAACCTAGTTGGAATAAAAGGAGATTCTATTTCTGCTTGGGATGGTTTATTATATACGGCCTTAATTCCGTTTATAATTTCATTGTATTTTTCTTCTACTTGGGCCATGTCTAGTCTAAGTTCATTAATAATACTATCCATTTTGGATAGGTTATGGCTTTCCCTATTATTAAGGTAATTTGCTAAATTTTGTTGGAATTTAACAAAGTCTGTATAGAAGGTGGTTAATCCTTCTGTCTTAGCTTTTAAGTCTAAATGCAAGTCTTTAACAAAGCTACTATTATAGTCTTGGGTAACTGCTATAGATGTAGAAATTAAATTTAATCTTTCTAATATAAGTCTAGTTGCTTTAGCCGCGTTGGCAATCTCATTTTCATTTATCTTATAATAAAATCTATCATCATTTATCTTTTCTAAAATTCTGATAAGGTCTGAATGGAGAGGTCTCTTGGTACCTCATTCCAGTTTGATCTAATTATCTCCATTAGGAAGATAACTGTCTAGTCTAGGGATAAGCTTGGCTTGTTCTTTAGTAAGTTTAATTAACTCACTGTCTTGATTTTTAATTAAAGTTTTAATTTCTAAAATGTCTTTGTTAAGGACTTTTATATGATTAGTCTTAATATTTACTTCTTGTAAAACGTGTACTAAGTCTATTGGGATTTGATTATCTATGTCTAATAATCTTTTAGAGATATTTTTTATCTCTGTTTCTAAGGTTTGAGTGTCTTTTATTAATTGTCTTAATATAAACAGTATACACTTATTTTGGTCTATTGTGCTATTAATAGCACTAGCAGTAACTTGTCTACTGTCTGCGTGTTTGGATGGAATATGTTCAATATGTGAACAACCGTCTATATGTGTGGTTAAACAACCTTCTGAGTCTAAGTCAGTTATGGGTATAGGTTTGTAGTCTGGGTTGGTTCCAAAAATATCTTGGTAAATGCGATGGGTAAATTCCAAGGGCATTAAAATCTTTTTACTTTTAGTCTAAAAGGAACGTCTTATGGCTCTGATACCAGAATTAGGGTTTGGTCGGAATTTGGTGAGGTTCTAAAATCTTTAAGGTCTTGATACCAATTTTGGGTCTAAATTATAAATCTTTTAATTATATAGTCTTAAACTAAGGTTTTAGTAGAAGACAAGAGGGGGACCATCTAGAGTAAATAACAAAAGTCTTTGGGACCACGAGGTGACCACTTTCGGGATAAGGACAAAGTCCGCACGAAGAGTCCGCACAGGAAGTTAGCACCTGAGCCTATCTGTATATATATATATATATATATATATATATATATATATATATATATATATATATATATGTGTGTGTGTGTGTGTGTGTGTGTGTGTGTGTGTGTGAGAGGATCACAAGTGGGCCTAAAACGCAGACTTTTTAATGGACCTTAACAAAAAATACCTAACAACCCATTAATTTTAATTCCTATAGTGTAATTGGTCTGCGCGAGCGGCAACTGACATGCATGTGACCCGAGACCCCGGAGACCCCCTACCCCCACTATGGCAGACCACTAGTTAAAAAAATTAACTCGTGGGTTTTTGTGTTTTAGCTGTTATTAGGTTCAGTTGGGTTTTTTTAAGGAAAGACTACATGTGTGTAGATGAGTCGATTTTTTTTTTTTGGGGGGGGGGGAGGAGGGGGGGGGGGGGGATTTACAATTAGGTCCTTTGAAAATAATTTTTAAACATTTAAGGACAATTTACAATTACGTCCACTTGTTATGCCACTAGCGTGGACTTGTACAAGAAGAGAATTAGTGGACCTTAGTGTTTAAAATTTGTCAAAATTCCTTTAGTGTTTAAAATTTGTTTGTGAGGGACCTAAGAGTACTTTCCTTTTTTTTTTCTTCAGCTTTGGTTACCCACCTGTTCGTGGTGGGTATTCTTTCTCTTTGTTTTTCTTTGCTTTGGTGGGTTTTAACAACTTTAAAAGATGGCGATTTGAACCCCTTTTTCTTTTTTTTCTTTTTTTTTTAGTTTTTTGTTTTAAGAGAATTTTTTGATGGAGCTTAACAAAAAATACCTAACAACCTATTAATTCTAATTCATGTATTGTAATTAGTCCACGCCAGCGGCACCCGAGCCCCGAGATCCCACCTTCACCCCCCACCCCCACCTTAAACAAAAAAACCAAACCTTCGACCTGCTCGACCTATTTAAGTCAGCGATGGCAGGAACTTAAGGTAGCCATGGCAGGAACCCACCTAAAAATTGAGCTCCGACCTGCTCGACCACAGTCATAGCCCCACATCCGTCCAGATATATCCTCATACCCAAATCCAAACCCAAGTCCAACCTCCTTCCTGTCGACTTCCACAAACCCCAACCATGGCCGAGTGTAGCAGCGGGCAAGTCAACCACTTAAAAACCCAACTTCATTAAACCCAGTGGGGTGGGGTGGGTGGGTGAAGGTGAGGTCTCGGGTGCGACTGGCGCGGACCAATTACATTACAGGAATTAAAATTAATGGGTTATTAGGTGTTTTTTGTCAAGATCCATTAAAAGGTCCGCTTTTTAGGTTCACTTGTGATCCTCTCTCTCTCTCTCTCTCTCTCTCTCTCTCTCTATATATATATATATATATATATATATATATATATATATATATATATATATAACTCAATTTTTCTTTTCCAAGCACACCGCAAATTAGATTTAAACCCATTTAAAATGAATACATCGACAATCTATTCATTCCCAATTGATCAATTTATAAAATTAAACAATTTATGTAACCAAACGAAGCCTTAGTTAATGATTTAATTTTATATTGTCATTTTTGGGTGATTTTTGTGTTTCTATGTATTTATATTTTATTTCGGCTTTATATTCAAATTGCGAGTTCTTATCATTCCCATATTCTGGGTTTGGTTATTCGAATGTCAAGTATGCACTGCCACTTGAATTTGCACATCGGGTTCGATTTACCTTATGAAAGTTTCGTTTTTGAAATTTTGGATTCAGGGATTTCAAAAGTTATAGAGTGCGATAGTTATGGCTTAATGTTCTTTTAGTTCAGGGATTTATAAGTTTTTTTATGTTCTTAATGTTTTGATTATATATTAATTTTTGTTGTTGTAAAAATCTTTGATATTCTTGGTATTACTTTGACACATTAATGGGACTTTTCAAAGGAGGGAAAGTGGTGGATTTACCCATAAAATATGATATTAGGACATTAGTTTTGCAGGTCTCTCTCTTACTTATATACTTCTTCCGCACTAATAATATTATATGAGGCCGCACCAAATATTAACTATCATGGGTAATATAAAACTTAAAGTTGCAATTCGCATGGCAACTGAAAGTTCTTTTTCTCTTTTTTACCTAATTATGTTTAGTAGTTGCAAATTTACATTCTGATATATTTTTTCATTCAAGTTGTCTACATGTTTTATAGTATTCCCATGCACTGATTCTAATTTTTTGTTTCTAATTTTTTTCTTTTAGATTTGATGTAACCTCATTTCCATTTTCAGGATTCCGGGAATATGTTAATGTTTTCAATTCAAGAAAGATGAAACTTATCAGAAACCTGTATGATTTAATGGATTTTTTTTTTCTTTTTCTTACCAAATGAATCTTCACATCCTCTTCCAAGAAATACACCTCTGAACATCCTTAATAACATCGTAAAGGAAAGTACACACTAAATGGTATCTGATTCTTATATTGAAAAAGTATATAAAATTATGCCTAATAGTAATTTATTTTGTATGGTAAAATTATGTCTAACACGCATTGGTTTAAGGATTTAAAAATAATAATTATGTCTACATAAAGAAGCAGCTTGTACGATGGGTAACTTTTTAGTTTTGTGCTTTTTTACCGTTAGGTTCATTATAGTTTCTTTTGTATATTAGTTGATGTCGTTCTGAGGGTAAGTCCTGTTAAATAAAATATAATTTGATAAAAAGTTTTTTTCTAAACTTACGTTATAAATTGATGGTTCATCCTTTTGATTTATAGGAGTTCATAAAAGAAATCAAGTTTCATTTATTTTGAAGTTTTTTTATTTTTTTTAATATCATTATCGGGCCACCCAAAGTTTTTTTTCAAAATATATCTTTGATCCATGGCTAGGACAGCGTAACAAGATGTGGGCGACTCAGGCTAATCATCAATTGATTCTCTAAAATCTACACCATGGCCTCAAATGGTATAATAATCATGGGTCATGTTTATTGTGCTGGAAAGCATGTGGAGACAAAGTCTTAACTCTCACATGATTGCATAAGCAAACATATGGGGAAATAAGTGAGCATGAATAGTTAAATATATCATAAAGTAAAGTGTATAAAAAAATTCTTTTATCAAATAGTAGACAAAAAAGGATTTTGATATGCAAACTAAAGCCACCGAACGGATATACTGAGGCTTATGCGTAAATGATCTATTTGAAAACTAAATTTGGGGATTATAGTATAGCATTTTCCATAGTTTATATAATGTATCATATCATATTTTAACAAAAAGTCAAAATGGACCAAATTACTTCAGAGTGAACACGTGGATAAAAACTATTGTGGATTTGCATGTGATGAATGATGGATCTAAAAGTAAAACAAAGACAAAGTCAAGTAAAACATTATTATTTATTTCAAATATTATTTTATTGGTGAAGATTGTTTTTAGAATCTAAAGTTAAAGAAATTTGTTTTAATATTTCAACATTATTATTAATAAAGAATTTAATTTTTATTTTATTTAATAGGAATATTTCCTTTTTTTCTTTATATTATAATTTTTTAGACAGTGCGATTGTTGCCGTGAAACAATGTAAGTGCAACTATAATATATGCATGCCCATATGGGATGGTAGATTCAATGTATGGTTCGCTAAAACATATAAAAAAAATGGGGTCATTATCACCGTGTAATAGGCATGGGCACACCACTACCACATGCTCTTTGAAATTTTGAAATTGGGCACACCACTAATATCCGCACATCTCATATACGACTAACACGAGTCAAAATTTTGAAATAAATATGATATGTTCATGTAAATAAATCCCGACATAAATACGTCTTTACAAATGTAATTTTCGAATCAATGTGCTGATATTCCTTTCGTTTATAAAATTATCAACTACTTTATAACATTAAAACTAATAAATTTGAGTAATAATAAATCATTAAAATATTTTTACCGCGCCATTGATACAAGTACACTCTCATGTGTGTGTGTGTGTGTGTGTGTGTGTGTGTGTGTGTGTGTGTATATATATATATCAGGATCATTACATGTGTTAGGTTGTGTGGTTGAAGTCGCACGCTCAATATGTTAAGTCGACTGGAAATTTATTGTAAAACTTGTAGGTCGTGCCTTAAGCATGGGGAACTCCTAGTTTATATATACTCCAAATTTATATATATAAACTAGGAGTTTCCCGTGCTTAAGGCATGGTCTACAAGTTTTACAATAAATTTTGAGTCGACTTAACATATTTAGGGTGCGACTTCAACCACGCAACCTAACCCATTCGTGTAATGATCCTTCTATACTGAGCCCACAACACGACCCTAGGCTCCGTGTGATTAGATACCATTTATCTTCCTAAATCTTTTTGCATAATTACTTAAAAGGGCACCACAAAATCCTAGTTTCTCAACCATATATCAATACCTTTACCACGTACTACCAATATTTTCCATACTTACCGTACTAACACAATAACTGTTAAATTTTCCATGTTGAAAGGGTCCTGATATTTACACCCAAAAAATATCTCCAAAATACCCCATAAAAATTAAATCCAAACTTTACTCCAAAACACCCAAAAGTGTTGCACCTTTTTTTCTTGTAAAATGTATAATATACCCCAAACTTAAGAAAAAAATTACACTCAAACTAACACCACAAACTCTAAAACACCCCAAACCAACCAAAAGACACATTTTAAAACCGATTACTCTTCCCACCGAAACCTAGGGGTGTTCAAAAAAACCGCCCGAACCGAAAACCGAACCGAACCGGCCCGAACCGAACCGAAACCGCCGGTTTTTTTTAGCCCGGTTCGGCCTACGGGTTACGAATATAAAAAACCGACCATGTCGGTTCGGTTGTCGGTTTATCCGTGTGAAAAACCGACTCAAACCGAACCGACCCGAAACCAATATATGTATTAAAAAAAACTAAATAACTTATATTTTATATCCAAAAACCATTACCCACCCTTAAAAACCGACCCAAACCGAAAACCGCCCTTAAAAAACCCGGCCCAATCATGAAACCGTTGAAAACCGACCCGAAACCGAACCGAACCGAAACCGCCTCGAACCGAAACCGACGGGTTTTTTCATAGTCGGTTCGGTTTCGGTCTGACCTTTTCCAAAACCGAACCGATCGGTTCGGTTTAAATTTGGGTCCAAAACCGACCCGAACCGACCCATGAACACCCCTACCGAAACCTCAAATCCACGGCTAAACCTAGCCGAAATCATCTTCACTAAACCTTCCCAAATCTCCATTTTCGTGTGTTTGTTGTGTTATTGTGGTCTTTGTTGTGTTGTTTATATACAGAAACCAGGTATCAAGGGGCTACATTGCAATGGGTGATGAAAATAATGTTGATGATCAAGCTTCCCAAACTCAAAATATCCAATGCTCATTTGATGTTTTTGAGGTATTAAAACACCTCTGCACACTATATAATTTGTAAAACAACATTTAAAATGATGAAAAGATGAAAAAAAAAACTACACTCACTGCACTTACGGTTGCCCATCACCGTAAGTGACAATGAGTTTCGGTCCCAAGATGCCGTGTAATTACACATCGCGGTTATATTTCACCGTATATTAACATAACACGGTTACACTTAACCGTGTAATGATTATTGGGCGAGGTTATAAACTCACGATTTCACTTGGCCGTGGTTATATATTCACGATTTAACTTCACCGTGATAAGTTCACCATGGTTTTATTTGGCCGTGATATTATACCCACCGTCTAATGTGGCCGTGATAAGTTCAATATAGATATAATTCATGTAACATATTTCCACTCATTCACGTATTGATTATTGTAATGTCATTTCAGTTAGATGACTCGGTTCTAGATGATACATTTTGACACAATATAGATAATGTCATTGTACCGAGAGTACCTACTGAATGTGCATCCACCAAGAAAATGAATATGCGTGAACCGAGTATAATTGAACAAGCAACGACATCTACTTCTTCCAAATGTTTGCGTGATTTGTTTCCATATTTCACATCTTCTATGGTAAAAAAATAATATCACGTAGTTAATTTCTAACACTTTGAGATATTTAATGCATGACATTATTTTATGACATAATTTGATTGTGTGTATTGTTAGGATGAGGAAATATAAGAAGAATTTGATATTAATGCGATTAATCAAGACCATATAGTCGAATTCTCAACTGAGGAGGTATTTTTTGTTTATTGATATTGTAATCAACATGATTTTTCAATTATACTCAAAATCTCCATTTAAACTGTCCTTTCATTTAACAATGTTCGTCTTGTGCAGATTTTTGATGACCGAGGAAAGATGATTGATTGGTGTCAACAAGTTGGTCGTAAACTTCTTGCGGTCATGATAATTCTGAAATACGATATGTCCAGTACAGTCTGCAAGGGTAGGGTCGTACTTAGTTGTGAGCAAAGCGAGCTTCATAGACCCAAAAAAGACGAGGAGTAGGAAAAGAAGAGGAAGCGTTCTTGTGGAACGAGAAATTGTTATTGCCCATTTAGATTGAAAGGGGTTCCGCACGATAATGTTCGTTGGGGGGTTGAAGTTCTTTGTGGGGTGCATAACCACGTGGTGTCAAAATCACTTGTTAGGAACCCATATGCCGGCCAACTCTCCGAAAAAGAGTGGAACATTGCAAATGAGATGACAAACAATGGGGTTAGCCCAAAGGAAGTACTCCAGACATTGAAAAAGAGGTCGGAGTACAATTTTTCATCAATACGAATAACATATAACGCTAAAAGAAAACTGAAGAGCGTTGAGATGCAAGGTCGCACCGACATGCAACCATATCGAAGTAATGAGCAAAACGATGTGGTGGAGGATTTATTTTTTGCATATCCCACCTCTTGCTTGTTGGTGAAATGCTTCCGGAGTGTGCTTGTGATCGATTGCACTTACAAGACCAATCGTTACAATATGCCATTATTTGAGATGATTGGGGTCACTTCTACTGGGCAATATTTTTGCATTGCATTTGCATTTCTGAAGAGTGAAAAGGAGGAGAATTTTAGATGGGCTTTGTAACATTTTCGATCATTATACGAGCGGGAAGATTTGCCCCAAGTTGTTGTCTCCGACAAACAACAACCTTGTCTAAACTCTTTGCCAAGCGTGTTTCCACGCGCCACCGTTCTTCTATGTTTATTCCATGTATAGAACAACATTGAAGGTGATTGTCTAAAACACAACATTAAAGACCAGGACAAGAGGGTGTTCAAGCAAGGTTGGATTGGGGTGTTGGAGTTGGAGACTACAAATGACTTTGAGAATGCATGGACTGCTTTTCGCCAAAACTGGCAAGCATACCTGAACAAGGTTGGGTACATATCGAAGAATTGGATCCCTTTACATTTTCAGTTCTCTCATGTATGGAATAATCGCGTACCCCACCGTGGCTACCGAATAACTAACAGAGCGGAGGGTGCCCATGCGCAATTAAAAAAAACTTAAAAAATAGCACCGATTCGTTTGCAACGGTGTGGAAGGGTATGGATGCATTACTTGGCCACCAAGTAACTCAAATTCAAACTGAGTTTCAGAAATCACTTCAATCCACCAAGAATGGACACATTGATTCATTGTTGCGCGAGATCCGTGGTAGGGCATCACACTATGCATTGGATCTAATTGTTGTTGAGGTAGATTCCATACGATCACTATTGAGCGCATTGGGAGATAGCACCCAACATACGGAGACACGATGCTCCCACATACTTCGCACCATATACGGATTACCATGTTTCCACGAGTTGGCCCAATGGGAGAATCTAAACTAAGTAATTCAACTATGGGCACTAGACGATCATTAGAGGAAACTTGCCATTTTCCCGAACACCCCTCAGTACCGTGACCTGGACTATACTCCCGATATGATATTTTTTAATAAAAGGTGGAATGAGGAAGTTGAAGCTATTAGAAATATGATGCTAAGGAAGTTAACAAAGATTGCCGAACCCAAACCACACCCTTGATGGAGTCCGTACTAATTTATCAAAAGGGCAGGCCACCTAAGGTGAAAAATTCTGCCGACATATCTATAAAAAGATCCCCTTGTGCTTGGGAGAAAGATGTACGATCCACAAGGAATCTGTAAAACGTCTTCACAAACATAGCCCCATTAACGGGAGTGAAACCGGAGACGTGGTCTCGAGGGAAGAAGATGTATATGAAGAACGTTCTCTAGTTCTTTCGATTATTTTTAGAGGATATATATGATGTAAAATCTGATGGGAACTGTGGATATAGGGATATTTCAAAAGGGGCGGGTGTTGGGTATGGACTTGAACATTCCCATGCTATTACTAGTGCTTTGTTGTCTGAGCTACGTAGGGACAAGCCATTATGGGCTACGGTGATGACCTCTTATGATATTGATGAGTATGAGAGGAGATTAGACTATTTCAGACACTCATGCACAAGCAAGCGATGATTTATAATGTCAGAGTTCGGCTACCTTGTGGCGAATACACTTAAGCTAATGGTTGTGTTGATATCCAAATTTCAGTGCTTAACTTTTGTTCCATTCGACATTGGGCCAAAACCTAGTTTGGAAGACAATCACATTATTTATTTCCCGAACTTGTCAAATATTCATTGGGTGAGTTTGAAATGCACAAGATTTTTTCCCTACCACCAATTGCCTCTAACTACAAATCAAGGGCCAGTGAAGATTCCCTTAAGTGGCCTACATTGTTTAAGTCCCGCTTTCAAATGTTTCAGAATCTATGTCCTAAAGACATTGCGACGAGAGATGAACCGTGCTTGATATCGTCGGATGAGGATGAGGACTTGACGGCGGCTTAAATTATGTGGTGAAATTCCTAGGGTTTCTTGTAACTTTTTGTAATTATCAGGATTGGAAACTTGTTGTAATTTATCAGGATTGGTTAAATGTAAATTGGTTGTTGGAGAAAGACTAGTGCTAATGATTGTAACTTTTTGTAACTTTTTGCAATCATTGATTTTATATAAATGGATTGTATGTGGTTATTAACAATTATTAATTGAAACTTTTTCTATCTTTTTTCAATCATTACTATAATATTCATTGGTTATGTATGTGATAAATTAGAAATCTTGGGGTGTTGAAAGTACTCATAATCCATTGACACCGCCGAAATGTATACACGGTGACACCACACCGTAACTAGGAATCCACGGTGACACCACACTGTGAACAAAACATCCACGGTGATTTATAACCATGAAAGATATGCAAAGACTTGGATATATTTCCCCCCAATATACATGGTTTCATGTAACCGTGACATGTACTTTCACACTGAAATATAATCATGTGTTTCCATTATAGGGTGAGTTGTAACCGTGAAATATTTGCAGAGACTTGACTATTGTTTCACCCCAAAATACACGGTTGGTTGTAACCATAATAGGTATATCGACCATTGGTTATAGCCGTAAGTATACATTCCACGGTGAAACCCAACCGTGAATTATATGTAGAGACTTTGGCAATATTTTCCCCTAACATACACGATTCCATGTAACTGTGACATGTACTTTCACGGTAAATATATCTGTGTGTTTCCACTACATGGTGAGTTGTAATCGTGAAATATATGTAGAGACTTGGCTATTTTTTCACCCCAGAATACACGGTTGGTTGTAACCGTGACAGGTATATAGATGGTTGGTTGTAGTCATAAGTATACATTCCACGGTGATACCCAATCGTGAATTATATGCAGAGACTTTGGCAATATTTTCCCCCAACATACACAGTTTCATGTAACCGTGACATATACTTTCACGGTGAAATATAGCCGTGTGTTTTCACTACACATTGAGTTGTAACCTTGAAATATATGTAGAGACTTGGCTATTTTTCACCCCAAAATACACGGTTGGTTATAACCGTGACAGGAATCTCCACGGTCTAATGCAACCGTAGTTATTTCTTTGGCGGTGACACCACATCGTTGATGTTAGTATGACAGTGATACCACACCATATAAACGTAATAAATGATGAGAACCCACCATTTTTTAACATTAAAACGCGTTCATAGTTAACAATCAAACACATATCACATAACATATTCATTGAAGTACATAACATATCATTCAAGTACATAACAATCAAACTCATATCACATAACATATTTGTTTTAAAGTTGTTTCAAATAAGTTATTCCAACATAATTGTCGCAAAGTTGTTCCAACACATAAGACATAACAAAATTTGGGATACTTTACAAACAAAAGTTTTAAGAACATAGTTACATTGAATTTTTTTGAACAAATGTTGCCTATCTTCTCTTTAAACACTTTGTCAATGTGTTTTTTACTTGCGGGGGATTTTTCTTAGGGGCTGGATCGTGCCGTGCCTTGGTCCGAGTTTCTTCACGCACCGAGGCCTTTCCCTTTTCTATAGGAGCGTGCGTCCCCTTGGCCTGAAGAAGGGCATCAAGCGCTGCACGTGATAGTTCAAGGACATCCGTAACCTCCTGGTCCGAGCCTCCATCAATAGTTTCCTGGAGCAGGCTAATGGCTACGTCTATCCCTTTAGCCTAAATAAATTATCATCAACTGTGTTAGACAATTCCTGAACAAGGAAAATCAATTTAATGATAAATTTCAAAACATTTACCATTTTATCATAGTGCTTTAGCTTCGACTTGCGTATTATATTCTTGAGATTTTAAATTTATGGATGGGATCTTTCTAGGTACCAAGACAGGTACCCATCCACACATTCCAAAGGCACGAATCTTACCGGGGTCGAACGTCTGGCCTGGGATAGTACATGGTCGACCCAATTAAGTTGATACCATTTCTCGATATCAAACTTTAATTTGTATCGGGCCGGGGTCTTCCCCCTCTCCTTTGACAAAAGGCGCATTGGGGGTCTAGGAATTGTTTGAACACGTCCAACTTGGCGTAGGACCCTCTCCGGGTAGTAGGGTTCCCCGACATCATAGCAGATAAGGAGGTCATTGTACCATGAGACTGCCTAAAATGGGTAGGCCTCACTTTTTTTGGAGTAGGGATCCCATACAACCTAAATATATTTCTAAATGTTAGTACGTACATAAATAAAGAAAACAAATACTAAACTTAAAATAACTAATACCTACGTGTGAAGCTTTTAAATCATCTAAGGTTTCCCTTAGCTCCCGTAACTGTGCAAAGGCATCCCCTGACACCGTTTGTGCACTCCATTTGCATTGACACGACTCACTATTCTCGAAATGGAGATTTCTAATATTCCTTGCCAAATTGAAGTGGTCGTATAGACATGCATGTAGTCAAAACAAAATAAAATTTCAATATCGACATATTAATTAGGAGATTATTGTATTACAAAAAAAAATTTAAAATATATACCACGAGAAGGGGAAGATATCCGGCCACTTGCCGAAAGTCCACCCGAGAGGAAATACCTAACTGCCGATATAAATGGGACAATAAACCCATCCCCCAAGCATAGTCTTTGCATTTACTGACCTTTTACAAAGACTTCAGGTAGTACACTCGAACTCGGTTGCCCGATTTATCCAGGAACAACAAGCAACTGACCATGAAAAGTAAGTACCCCCTAGCAGCCTGCTCAATTATCCTCTTTGAAGCACTTTCCCCTAGATTCTCCCCTTATATAAATTCATTAACCAATCAAAACGAACAACGTATACATATGTACACTCCTCCTTGGCCTCCTCCTCGGTACAACCGAAATATTTAGTAAGCCATTGGATTTGGTCCGTATTCTCCTCGACTTTCTTCGAAATAATACCGTACACTCGTTTCCCTACTATCATGATTTGGAGGAGATGGTACACATCATTTAGGGTGATGGTCATCTCGCCGAATGGAATATGAAATGAATTTGTCTCCGGCTACCACCGTTCGATGAATGCCAACACCGATACTTAGACTATATACTGATAGGAGTGTTTAATCAGATCGTACAACCAGGAGTTCCTCACCAGCTCTATTACCCGCTCATACTCTTTGGTTAGATCCCACTCAGTAAATTTATTGAAGTGGTACACGCACTTCATTATTACCCTCTCTTCATCTCTATTTCAAATAGAATAACCAATATGGTTATGATAATTTTTCAGAAGTTCGGGGTTGTTTGGTGTGCACCCCTCGAGCGGTTGGGAATCAGAGTGGCTTATTTTTTTCGGGCATTCTTTTCTGGCCTTTTCGATGTGGACGGTTGGATTTCATCATCCGAGGAAGAAGACTCGTCCTCTCCTGTCATCTCTCCTTCTTACTCCCTCTCTCCTTCCTTCTCCATATATTCCTCTCTATCTTCCTCTCCTCCTCTCACTCCTTCTTCCTCTCTTTCCTCTTTATCTTCCCCTCCTCCCCTCTCTCATTCTTCCTCTCTCATTTCCTCTCTCTCTCTCTCTCTCTCCCTCTCTTTCTTCCTCACTTTCCTCCTCTCTCTCTTTCTCTCGTGATTTATCTTCTTCTTTTTTCTCATCCTCTTTATCTCCCACTATTCCTACCTCACCCCCTTCACTAACCCCAATCAAATCTCATACAACAGCCTCTACTACTTGCTCAATTGACTTCGAAGTATCACCGGCCTCAACATTAAGTAAATCTCCTACCACTTTATTTAACGAAGTCGTTAGAGAATATCCTTTGCTTAAAGTAATGGCCTCACTGCCACTACTACTACTAGAGGAAGATACAGGACATCGTACTTCGTTAACTGCCTCCAACCTCCTCTTATACTCGGATGCGGTAGGAGGATTTTTTCTTCTCACCATTTATATGACCTACATAAGAAATTAACAAATTATATTAGCAAATCAACATTTATATATCCTAGAAAATGAATATATGAAATAGGAAATAAATTGGAACTTTAAGAGATCAGAATTAAAATTACAAACAATAATTACTAAAATGGAAACCACGGTTCTATATGGCCGTGAAATATTTACAAACGGTTGGGTTTGGCAGCGAAAATATAACCACGGTTCTATATAGCCGTAAAATATTTACAAACGGTTGGGTTGGCCGTGAAAATATAACCACGTTTGGGTTTGGACATGAAACTTACAACCACGGTGAGAACTGACCGTATATGGTGTAATCACGGTTGAACATGACCGAATATTATTGGCACTTACGGTGATGGAAAACCGTAGGTGTAGACCATTTTTTTTCTCTTTTTTTCAAATCGTTAAACCCTAGTTTTTTTGTTACCTTGGTAAACCCTAGGTCCCATTCGCGCAAATAGAATATATTTGCAGTTAGATTAATTAGGGTTACATTTTAAAGAGTTTATAATGAATTTCTTATTTGTATTTTGCATGCTAGGATTTAATACACAAAATTTGAGCACAAAATGAGAACATGACAGCAATGAGAGTAAGGTTTAATGGTTTAACATACCAGAAATGAAGCTTGATGGTAATGTGGTGTTGTGTGTTTTTGGTATTGGGAGTAAGGTTTAATGGGAGATGGTTTGGGAGAGAAGTTAGAGAGAGAGGGGAGGGGGGGGGGGGGGGGGGGAAAGGGAAAAAATGAGGATTGAAATTTTTTGGATTTTTATATGGGTGAAGGTACATGTGGTGTTGGGTTTTTTGGTGTTTTGCATAAATATTAGGTGCTTATGTGGTGTTTTGTATAAAAGGGTGTTTTGGAGATATTTTTTGGGTGTAAATATCAGGACCCATGTTGAAATTGAAAAAAGTCCTCCAGCCCCTTAAACGATTTGTTAAATCATTGTAAATGTGGCTCACTTCTTGAATTATTTTAAATTACAAAGTTTAACAAATTATCACTTTTTGTGTAGAATTTTGCGATTGCTACATTTTAGTGAAAAAAGTCACAAAAATTAAAATTTATATCCACATGATGATGCACTAAAAAACTTATTTAGATTTGTCTCTAACACCATTATAAAAATATTTTCAATGATTTAAGCGAGTTAATTTAGTTTTAAAAAGTTGGTTACATTTCTTCTACCAATAATCAGTTTTAGTGTTGCATTTTATATACCTCACATTTTAACCACATACATGGTTCTCTCATATGAACTAAACTGGATAACACGTATAAAGTTAATTAGTATTCATTTTAAACCAATATGTCATCAATTTCCTTACAATACGATGCTGATAATTGACCTCCATTCATTGGGACTATAACAGTTGGTATAATGTATGGGAAATGATTTGAGTCTAAAAAAAAAATCCTTAAAGGTTCGTTTGGTTCGTGGTGAATTTTTTTTCATCGTGTCAAGACTAAAAGGTGAATTATTAGCTTGATGATTTTGTTTTCAACATCTCCGTCTGGATGATCGAGTTTTCACTAGGTAATTTTTTTTACTTTTTCACCATTTGTTGTTTGGATGGTCAAGAGCAATATGGTGAAAAACTAAAATGCCCATATTACACCCATACTTCGAATGCACACAAAAATTATTATATTAACTATTTGATTTTCATCACACAAGTGTCATGACCATACAAAATAAATTAATATCGCTTTACCTCATAAACTCAATTTTGACACATACGCCCCGCCCCCACCCACCCACACGCTCACAAACATTTATCACGTTTGAACATTACATTTCTAAAAATTTCTAACACGATAAAATCACATTGAACATATTTATTGGTCACTAATCAAACATAATATTATCCAAATATAATGAAAAAAGAGTAAAGTAATATTTAACTCTTTCATATTATTTTTAACGATTATTTCCTCTTTGCTTTTATAACAATTTAAAAATAATTTTTGTAACGTCTTTAAACTGTTTTAAAAATTACTTTTTAAAACAGTTATAAAAACGTTTTTGTATTGAAAATAATATTTTATCACTGTTTTAAAAATAATTTCTTAAAACTATTTTTTTAAACTAATTAAAAAAGGCTTTTGAAAATAGTTATAAAAATATTTTTGTATTGAAAATAACAATTTTATAACTGTTTTAAAAAAAAATTGCAACTCTTTTAAAACCATTTTTCTAAATAATGTCTTTGTATTAAAAATAACGTTTTTACAACTATTTTAAACATAATTTGTTTTAACTGTTTTAAAAACTTTTTATGTAAATAACATTTGTGTAACAGTTTTGAAAATTATTTTAAAATAGGTACAAAAACTTTATTTTTAAAAATAGATTTTAAGAGAGTAGTAAAAATTTAATTTATTTTTTTAAAACAGTTATATAAAAAATTATTTTTAAAATAGTTATTAAAATATTATTTTTAATACAAAAATGTTTTTATAACTTATTAATTATTTCTGATTTTTTTTAATGACTTTTTTAAAAATAATTTTAAACACATAATATATTTATAACTATTTAAAAAAAATAAGGTTTGTTTAGAAATTATTTTTCAATAGTATTTTTCAATAAAAAACATTTTTAAAATAATAAAAAAATATATATTTTATAAACAATTAGAAAAACGTTATTTTTAATACAAACATTTTTTTTATAACTTTTTTTATTTTTTTTTAAAAAATTATATTTATTAACCGTTTAAAAATAATTTTTAAACAAATAATAATTTTATAACTCTTTTTATAAAAATATTTTTTTTTTAAAAATAATTTTTCAAGTGTTTTTTTCAATATAAAAACATTTAAAAAAATTATTTTTAAAACAGTTATAAACAATGTTAGAAAGACATCGTAATAAAAACTATATCTATCACATGTTAACAAAATGGAAAGTAAGGACGATGAAGATGCGTGAGTTATGATTTAAAAACTATATCTCCACTAGATTTACTTTATTTGGAATGACTTTCTGTAGAGGGATGTATGAGAGTTGGTGTGGATTAGAGTAATGTATTATAGTACTTACGTACTAAGAAATATATTAACATAAGTTGTGTATTTCATATTTCATATTGCTTTTCCACGTTGATTTGTTTTGAAATACAAAGTACTAAAAACAAAACGTAATAAATATTTTTTTATAACTTTTTAAATTTTTTTCAAAAATATAACATTTTAATAACTGTTTTAAAATTAAATTTTAAACAAATAACATTTTTATACATGTTTTAATAAAAATAACGTTTTTAGAAATAATTTTTTAACCGTTATTTTTAAAAGAAAATTTAAAACATTTATAAAAAAATATTTTTAAACAATTATAAAAACGTTATTTTTAATACAAAAAAGTTTTTATATTAGTTTTAAAAGAATAACCTTTTAATAATTATTTTAAAAATAATTTTTAAATAAATAACATTTTTATAATTGTTTTTAAAAAATTAATGTTTTTTAGAAATAATTTTTTCACCGTTATTTTCAATAAAAAACATTTTAATAGAAGTTATAAAAAACTTATTTTTAAAAGAGTTATGAAAACATTATTTTTGATAAAAAAACGTTTTTATGACAATATTATGTAAGTAATGTGTAATGATTGTGTGATCTGATAATTCGAAATGAAAATATGAAAGGTTAGTTTGGTAATAAGATAAATTTCATTGTTTTCACCTGTTAAATTATTCGTTTTACCCATGGTTTAAAATGGTTAACGTTTCACCTTATTTTTCAACATATTCATTTTATTTCAAACACAAATTTTACCAAGGTGAATTTTTTTTAACACGGTGAAAAATATTTCACCACGAATCAAACGCACCCAAAATCTTTTCTCAAATAATAATAAGTGTTGTATCTTGTATTTACCTAGAGACTAGATTAATATATTTTGAAACAAGACTAGGAATATTAGCAGAAAAAGGCCGTTTAGGATAATTTTATGAGCAATAATAACTTAATAGAAAGAATTAGAAAAATCGAAGAGAATCAAGATTACATAAAAGGATATTTAGACGTTATTAATAATAATATCACTATAATAAAATCAGAATTAGAAAAATTCATAAAACACGAACAGAAAAAAGAAGAGAAGGCAAAAGAAATCGCTAATATCGAAGATTTAGTTGAAAAATTTAAAAATTTAACAACTAATCCTAAACCTCTTAAAAAGAAGTTAAACTTATTTTATTCTAAAGATGACATCTTCATCAAGTAAAGGAAAGGAAATATACCGTATAGAAAATATATATGATCAAGATGAAAATACGCAAAAATACATTGAAAAAGGAATTCAAAAAACAAAAGGACAACATTTATATCAAAATAATTTGCTAGAATTAAAAAATAAATTATATAATCACACTAGTCAAAGAACAATATCAGCTATCAATAGCGAAGTAATTTTAGATCTAATAACTTGTGAATCGTCCAAAAAGTTAGATAAAATAGACGCAAAATTTATGCATCTAGGAGTAATAGTTATAGGCTTAGTAGGATTAACTAGGCTCGAAGCAGGAACTAAAGTATTAGTATATATTTATGACGATAGATGGGATAACCATAAACAAGCACAAATAGCTAGCGCTGAAGTAGACTTATCGCATAATGCAGCAGTAATAGGATGTATACCGAATTATTGTATAGATATAAATGAATTTAGTAAACACATAAAACTAGCAATAAGAACACGAGGTTATAATATGACTGGAAATTATAATAATCTTTTAGTACATACTTTATTTATGGGTAAGGTATTTAATCACTATAAAATAAATTTTAAAGCAGAATTTGACTGTATAGTAAAATCATTTAATAGTAAATATGTCGAAATGATAGAAGCACAAAAAATAGATAGTAGTATTTATGAAGAAGTAGAATGGAAACTACCAAATTTACTAACCTCTAAACCCAAAAAACCAGAAAAAAATAGAATATACGAAAATCAAGTAGGACAGAGTAGTATTAAATTTAGTAGATATAAAAATATAGGTGAAGAAGAAGAAAACACAGAATTAATTGAAGAAATTAATGTATTAATTGTAGAGGAACAAAAAGATCACTTATTTAATCTATTAGAAGATAAAATATACGATATAATACTAGATGACTGTGATAATCTAACTACTGAACAATTAGAACAAAAATATGGCAATAATAAAGAAGATATAATTTCAATCTATTGTGCGGAAGGAACTAATGAAGATAATAAACAAAAAATAATAAATATCGGATTAGATAAATTCCTAAATGAAAATGAAATAATAAAAATATTAGAAGAAATAAATCCAGCAGAAGAAGCCACTGAAACCTCAACATCAACTTCAAAATCACCCACTAGCGACTTCTCAACACATCAACATCTAGGATCAACACGAGAACCCTACAATGAAAATCCTAAACCAACACCAGGTAATAAAAGTAGAAGTAGATATGTATTTGACACTAGTTCTAATATAAATCAATATGGAAGTATATTAAATTTAGATGACGTAAACCCATTAGACTGGGAAACCGCAATAGAAGTTTGGGAAAAGGGATGTTTTAGAACTACTACACTAATAGAATTTACTAACCAAAGCGAAAGTGAATCTTATTTTGAAAATACACTACAAGGTAGCGTTTCTAATTGGTATCTAACATATAAGTTAGGATCTGACTATCTAAAATTTAAAGAAAACTTTAATATAGAAAGATTTACTAATCTCATAAAAGCCTCTTTTTTAGGCGGTAATAGACTTATACAAATCACTGAAAAACAAACAGAAGCACTCAGAAATCTAGAACAATTACAAATTTGTAGATTAGAATATATAGGAGATTACACTAGAAAATATATACAATACTGGACACAAACAGGTAGAACTAATGATATAAGTTTACTAGATAGATATATACAAAAAATACCAGGAAAAATAGGAGAAAAAATATGGAAAAACTGGTACAAAATAGAAGAAAATAGAACAGATGCATCTATAGGAGCACGAGTTAATATGGTTTACAATACGCTAAAAACCGAATGCCGAAAATTAAAAGAAAGCAAAGAAATTAGAAAACAATATTACCATACATGTCAACAATTAGACTTACCACCTCAATATGGCTGTGATAAAAAACGAATAATAAATAAACATTATACACATAAAAATAAACACAAATTTAAAAGGAAATATAAAAAATATAAACTACGTCCTAGTCAAACATTTAAAAAACCCTATAAATACAATAAGTTTAAAAGAAAACGACCATGGTATAAAAAACGTACACTCACTAATAATAATAAAAAGGATACAAAAGATACTCCTAAAGGAGGAATAAATAAAGTTACAAATTGTAAATGTTTTATATGTGGAGACCCTAACCATATTAGACCAAACTGTCCATACAGAAATAAACCTAATAATATCTCTAAAATTCAAGAAAAAATAAATATTCTAGACGATATAGAAACTGAACTAGAAGATACTATAGAATTAGAAAGCATATACGACGAATATGAAGAAATAGATAATATTAGTATATATAGTATAGAATCTGTAGAATCTAATAACTCTAGTGATGATAATATAGAGAGCTTAGAACAAAGTCTAGATAATTTAAATCTTTGTTATAATATAGAAGATTGCACCTATGAATATAATCAATTTCAATTATTACAATTAGATTGTAAAAAATGCAAAAAAGAATATAAAAATCTTTATATATGTGAAAATTGTAAACAAAGACTATGTACAGATTGCTATAATACAGAAATACTTAAACCGAAAGAACAAGTTAATAATACTAATAAAACTGCTTTAATAACATTTCCTATAAAAATAAAATTTGCTAATAAAATCTTAGAGACAACAGCAATGTTAGACACAGGAGCTACTAAAAGTTTAATCCATAAAGATTTAGTAGAACAATCAGATGCTAAAGAATTAAATTACCCAGTTTATATACATCAATTCAATAAAGATGCTATACCCATAACTCAATGTATACAAAATATACCCATATATATAAATGATGAACAATTTATTTTACCACAAACTTACATAACAAATGTAAAAAGTCACCATCCTTTTATATTAGGATTAAATTTTATTCAATCGTTAACCGGAGGATTTATGTATACACCCTCAGGAATACAATTATTTAAAAAAGGTACACATATTATACCTAACAATCAATCTAACACTATAAAACAAGAAAATAAATTAATTCTCAACAATAATATAATATTAGAATCAACAGAACAAATTGAAGACATAAAATGCAACAATGAATTAGATATTGAAACAGACTATTTAAATAACTATTTACAATATCTCGAAGAAAGTGATTGTCTCAAAATAGAATGCAATAATCTAAATAAAATTGTTTTTAAGAACACTAAATTAGAACTTGAAGATTTAATTAGATTAGCGGAAAAAACAGAAATAATAGGCGAAGACCCTCAAAAACATTGGAATAAAAACAAAATCGAAGCTAAATTAAATATAATAAATCCTGACATAACTATAAAAACTAAAGACATTGCTTGTGAAATAATCGATCAAGAGGAATTTAAAATACAAATAAGAGAATTATTAAATTTAAAAGTAATACAGAAAAGCACTAGTAGACATAGAAGCCCCGCTTTTATGGTAAGAAATCATAGTGAAATTAAAAGAAATAAAGCAAGAATGGTAATCAATTATAAAAGATTAAATGATAACACCTATGATGATAGCTACAAGATACCAAATAAAGATGAATTAATTAATAAAATTCAAAATAAAAAATACTTTTCTAAATTTGACTGTAAATCTGGCTTTTGGCAGATAAGAATGCAACAAGAGTCAATAGAATGGACAGCATTCACTTGTCCAGAAGGACATTTTGAATGGCTAGTCATGCCATTTGGATTAAAGAATGCACCACAGATTTTTCAAAATAAAATGGATACTATCTTTAAAAAACATTCAGACTTTTGTATAGTTTATATTGACGACATACTAGTATTTAGTAATAATAAACAAGAGCATAGAACTCATTTAGAAATAATTTTTAACGAATTTATTAACCAAGGTTTAATTATCAGTAGCAAAAAGATGCACTTAGAAAAACAAGAAATCGATTTTTTAGGACTTTTTATCAAAGGAGGTAAAATAGAATTACAAGAACATATTGTAAAAAAGGTTTTAGAATTCCCCGATAAAATAGAAGATACTAAAAAATTACAAGCCTTTTTAGGCTTATTAAACTATTGTAGATCTTTCATACCAAACTTATCTAAATTAGTAGGTCCATTATACAGTAAGTTAGGAAAAAATGGGCAAAAGTATTTTAATAATGAAGATATAAAATTAGTTCAAAAAATAAAACATATTATTAATACACTAGAACCATTAAATTTACCATTAGAAAATTATTATAAAATTGTACAAACTGATGCATCAGCATTAGGTTGGGCAGGTATATTACTACAAAGACCTCATAAGGAAAGTAATAAAAACGATGAACAAATATGTAAGTATTGTTCTGGTAATTTTAATGACACACAAGGTAGGTTACCTTCTACTGACTTAGAAATTTTAGGAGTTATAAATACATTAGAAAAATTTCAATTATTTCTAGGCAAAACTTTTTTGATAAGAACAGACTGTGACAACATAGTCAAACATTTTAATAAAACCAACCAAAGTAAATCAGCTACAAAAAGATGGCTAAATTTTATTGATAATATAACAGGTAAAGGCTTCACACCCACTTTTGAACATATAAAAGGAAAAGACAACCAATTAGCCGATATATTATCTCGATTAATTACTAACCCTTCTTAATTATTGTGCAGATGTCTTTTCAAGGATCTTCTTCAGGAACAAAAGATTGTACTAACCAACTTTTTACTGTTCTTAATGCTAAACAAAAATTCAGGTCCAAATTACCAGTAAATGAAGACCAACAAAAGATGCTAGATAATCTCTGGTTTAACAGAGAATATAATAAAGGTTCTTTTATTCACACAATGAATTACGTAAATACATATTTTCACAACACTAATAATTATGTGAAAACATTAGAAGCACAAGTCAAATACTATAAAAGCAAAAGTAATCCACAGCTTGTTCAAGACCATGAAACCGTAATAAAATATTATAAAGTTTTAAATCTAAAGAATCAAGAGAACATTAAGAAAATGAAAACAGTTGACCTTTATTCTAATAATTTATTTTTATCAGCTTTTGACCCTTACCATAGGTATATATTAAAAACTAAAGTTGAAACTATTCTACCAAAAGAATTATCTGAAAAAATAATTAGATTTGCACAAGAAAAAGATATTTGCAATTGGTTATTTATCCAAAACTATTTTCGTTTCAACCCCGAACCAACTGGTTGTAAATATAAATATGAACACGTTCACTTAAATGCCATTAATAAATACGAAACAATGATATTTATCGAAATAGAATTTAATCGGTTCCAAAACTTTATAATAACTAGACCCAATGTAATATTTCCTAATAATTCAGAGATTGCAATAGAAATTACTATTAGCTTGTTATTAGAATATGGTATGATAAGCAGTATATTAATACCCCCACCTTGGGATAATATAGACTGTAATTTTCCTAAAAGCTTAAAAGAAGCACTAGCAGAACAACAACCAAAACGTGTCAGCTCCCCTTACATTTTACTAATCATAGAAAGTATTCCTCCAGAATGGATTGGCACTGGTCAAATAATACATAGCAGGCACAATATATTTATTGAACATAGGAGAGATAAAATATCGAATTATTATGCACAAGCTAGTAATAATGACTCCCTAATAAAAGGCAAAGAAGCAACAGAAGACTTACTATTAATGTATAAAGTATACAATATAATGAATGAAATACCAGCTGACCCCTGGTATATGATAAAAGAAAATTTCAATATAAGAATATTCATACCAAAACACCCTTTCAACAGAAACTCAACGTATTTTAATAAAGCCCAAAATTCTACAGACACAGAAGAAGCACTATTCAGTGAACGCGAAAGTAACTATCATTATTTAGCATACAGGCATACAGATTCAGATAATGATTCAATGGATTCTGTATCAAGGCACAATATCGATAATATGATGGAACCTTAAAGATGCAATCATAAATATTAAAGATGCAAAAGAAATAATAAATCATTAATAAGTCAGCCTACCAGCCACAAGACGACAAAATCATCAACGCATGCAATGACGCACGGCGGCTCTACTGTGCAAATAGTGAAACGACTTTTACTGTGCAAACAGTAAAACGACCTTTACTGTGCAACTACTGTGCGACTCTTACTGTTCACCTACTGTTCATTACTGTGCATACACGGATTTCTACTATTCACCACTGTACAAAGATTCGTTTACGCGTTTTCCTTCGGCTATATAACGGAGGCTCTCTTTCATTTCAAAACAGAACAACAACACACAACAACCAAGACAACCAACATACAACTTCTCTCAAGCAGCTCAAGCATCCAGCAATCTTTTCCTAATAACCCCTTAGTTATAATTAAGCCTCTCCAATTGTCTTAAAGCTTGTAACCTTTATAGTAAGTTTTACTCCCAAGTTTTTATCTATGGCTTGTATCTATGGCTTGTAAATTATCTGTACATTAACGTTTGTAATCGCATGTTTTAAAGTTCAATAATTATATTTTAAGTTTTTATTAGCACTTTCGGGAAACCCACTCTGAGTACTTAGATAATTTTCATATTATGTTTTAATATATTAGTAAAGGATCCTTGAGAAAATATTTTGCAAGTTAATATTGATATAAATGGTTTAAATAAACTCTGGAATGATCTTCCGTTTATGAGTTTTCCGGTGTCCTGTGATTTGCCATTGTCGCCGTTTTTAGCCATGGGCGTTGATATTGCCGAAGGCTGTGTAACCTCTAGTTAGGTTTTGGCTTGACTGGGCTGCTACAGTTCCCTGTAGTACTGTGGACTTGAGGATTAATCATAAGCTATAGACCAATCTGTGTATGTTTTTAACGTTCATATCACTGTTCCGCTCCTGCAAAAATTGTTAGATGACAACATTTTATTGCAATTTAGAAATAATTTGAGATATTTATGTAGACTCCTAACACTCCTCGTAATGCATATGTGTTATGTTGCAATGGAGACTAACAACAGGTAGTATAACCATTGTACCTTTTACCTTTTTGCTGTAAATTTCTTATGACGTGACTGGTCATTCAATGCGAAAGACCTATCTCTAAAACTTATGGGCAAGACCTATATGTAAAACTTATAGCTCATATAAAGTATAAAGTAAATCCCACTTTTTAAAAATATTGTATTCATAGCTGTCAAAATCGTTCAATGCGCAAATCAGACGACTCGATTTGATTCCATACCATATCGATTCAAATCAAACTTAGAATTGGAAAGGATCATAAAATTGTTTGATTCAGCATAGTATCGTGCGATACAATTCAGAATCGAGAATCACCCCTTTTTACGATTCATGTTGGTTGGTTTTTTTCTCGCTTGTCAGTGCACATGTTTTTTTAAGAAGACCAACTCATTTATCTTATACGCCCTCCAGTTGTATACTTGTTACAGAACCAAAAACAATACCTGTTGTTGCTACTTCTCAATTTCAAAACCTTGCTTCTGCTTCTCTCAAATGAACCCTCTTGTTGTTGGGTCGTAACCCTCTATTTCAGCAAAACGAACCCCTCTTGTTGATGTTTCTCTAAAAAAAAACAGAAGTTACATCTTTTTTAGTTTTGTTTGATGTTTTTTCATGTTACGATTTTTCTTTGCTGTTTCTCTCAATATATGTTTTTTTATGCTTTTTTTTGTTATAAAACCATTCATTTTTTTTAATAAAAACATGCGTTTAGGTTTTTTTGTTATAAGAACATTCCTTTTTTGGCTGTATTTGCTTAAATTCTTTTGCTATATTTTTTTTGCTATAAAACCATTTTTTTTTTATAAAAACACGCATTATTTTGCTATATTTGAATTTCTTTTCCTATTTTTTTTTATTACAAAACCATGCATTTTTGTTATAAAAACATGCATTTTTATTTTTTTGCTGTATTTGTAGTTCATTTGCTGTTTTTTTTAAAATCATGCGTTTTGTTATCAAACACATGCGTTGTTTATTAAATAAATTGATATGGATTTGTAAATGGTTTGATTTTTGGAAATCGAGATGGTAAAGTCAAAGCTTAAGAAAGAAACGGATCAAACTTGGGCTCATTCTTCCAGGTGAATGAGAATAATAGAATTCAATTGAAATGTAATTATTGCGGAGCAATAAAATGGGGAGGAATTTTTCGAATGAAATAACATGTTGCGGAGACTCATAGCGATACTAGTATGTCTGAATAAGGTCCTGAGGCCGTTAGAATATTTTTTCAAGAGTATTTGTGCCAAAATGTTGCTTTCACGGTTGGTAGCAATCAATGTCAAGATAATGTTGAAGATGAATGCTTTCAAGGGGGAACGATGATGGGGGGCTTCAATAGGGAAAGCGAAATGGGGAATGGATAGGTTTGTTATTTAGGGGGGTGGTGGAAAGGGTGAACAACAAACTATGAATCAAATGCTAAAGGATAGGGACCTGGTGTGTAAGGATATATTGTAATTTTTCTACAAGAATGTTCTATCATTCGATCCTGTGAAGTGTTCACTTTTTAAAAGATTGTTTGTGTGAGTTGGAGATTATGGAAATGGATTGAAGCCACCTACCTACCATGAACTAGGGTCATGTATTTGAAAAAGGAAGTGGAAAATGTGCATAGGTTGTTGGAGAAGTATAAAAGGGAACGGAAAAAAATGGTGTTCACTTTAATGTTAGATGGGTGGAGCGATGGAAAATAAAGATTGCTGTAACCCCCATTTTCTCACGTAAAGGCTGGCCAGGCACGATACGCCGAAGATGGGGCTTATCAACAATTTATAACATTCTAAGCACTAAAGGAATAAAAACTTCTTTCATTTATATTAACATCCACAATAAATTAAAACATCTGAATAAACTGATTCCATACACGAATAGAACTGAGTAGAACCGAGTCATCATAAAATGTCCAAACTGTAAAGTAAGTACAATTGCTATCGTCAATAAACACTTGGGTTTATGCCCGTACAATTTCCAGTTTGAAATAAAATGACAAAAAGAATAAAGTACAACCTATACTAGACTTAATGAAGCGAAGTCTGCAACATCCACTGCAACTACAAGTCTGATCCACCGTCAGTCCTGCTATCCCTGTCATTAAGATTATCTGGGGTGGGGGACATTTATTATTTAGGTCAGTGTCCTAGAGGTGCAAGGATTCTTCACTAATAAATATGCAATCTGTTACTAACTCATACTTCACGTCTCCCCATCGACGCTCACATATAACGAGTAGCTCACCTCTCATCTAGAAGCAGTCCTACTCATATCCTCAATCAATTGACAATTGTAACTTCCAATATTTAATCAATCATGTAACGACTAATCCATTCAGCTATGAAATAACCAAAAGAGGGTAATTATTTTTGACACTATGTATCACAGCCTAATTCTTAGGTCTAAGGTAAATTATGAAGAACTAAAGGATATGTTTAACCAGTATGAGGATTGCGGTCTAATTTTGAGGGACAAGGTCAATTTTGAGGACCTAAAGGATGTGTGTGGAAAATATGGGGATTGTGGCCTAATTTTGAGGACCTGAAAGGTGTGTGAGACAAATGCAGAGATTGTAATCGCTCCATCACAGTACCCCCTAGATACCTCCTTAGGTCCTTTACAATCATCCTCCTATGATAAAACCCTAGGTCCAACTCTGAACCACTGGGAGCTTTTGATCCCCGTTTGAACTCATTCAACTCTCCAACTTGAGAGAAGGTCAATAAAAAATAGGGCTCTAAACCCCTTTTCCTACAATCTATACCGTCAATGAATCAGCCTCACGGTTCACCTGTACTCACTTTTTTAATCGGAGACCTAAACTAAAGACCACTTAGTACTTTCGAGCCCCATTTGAACTCAGTCAACTTTTCAACCTAAGCGAAGTTCATTGAAATCTTCTAAGTCTCAAAATCCCATTTTTAATAGTCCATATCGTGAGTGAACAGGCCTCACGGGTCACGCGTACTTGCCTTTTTACTCTAAGAACCCCCATTAAGAGGTCGTCGGGTGCTTTCGAGTCCCATTTGACTTTAGTCAACTCTCGAACCTGGGAGTGGCTCAATGGATTCTTATAGGGATATTAATACCCATTCTAATAGTTTGGACGTGCACGGACAAAAGTTACAGTTTGCATTTTATGCATATTTTTTTCAAAAAATCCCTTTTAGACTGCCTATAGGCACCCTAAACCCCCTCGACAGGGTGTACTTTTATTGGCCAGCAAGGCAGGGGGTATGCCGATCAACACCCATTAAAACTCGATTTTTTTTACTATTTAAGGAGACCATGACTTTAGTCCCAAGGGTCCCTTTCTGAAGTCATAATATTCTCCTAGAAATTAATGCGCCAAAATTATATTTTCCAAACATTCTTTCAATTTCCTTACCTCACTCTCATCCACCTTCACCACACTTTTCATTCTTACCTCACAACCATCCAACCACCTAAAAATCAGCCCCTACTATTACAAAATATGAATTAAAGTATTTTAGAAGGTCTAATCTTATCCATTTATAACTCATTCAATAAATAGTCGTTATTTACTTTTCTTTCCAATTTTGATATATCTTTTTTTTATTTTTTCACTTCAAAACTAATCCAACCTTTATCATTTAGTACACATAAATATTATATTCATATAATCAAAGGTTTTCCTGAAAACCTTAAATTATAATTTCCTCATTTTAAACACTCTTTAAACTTCCTAACATTTTCTAAAAATAAACTAAAGGAAGTTCAAACTAAGGATTCATGGGTTAAACCCCACCCTCGTGTGTTATCGAACTACATGAACTTTGATGCCCTTTTGGTTATGTAGGTGTTGATACCAAATTTAGTCTGCTGACATGGCTCAGTCGAGTGAAGACAAGTGGCAATCTATGTGGCAACAACAAGCACTTCCGAGGAACTCAGACGCTCCGAGGAACCATACTACAACGAGGAACACTGCTTCCCCGAGTAACTCAGACGCTCCGACCTATAAGAACTCTCCGAGGAACTTTTGAGTACCGAGGAACTTTGATCACCGAGGAACCTTAGGCGGTCCGAGCAGCTTAGGCGGTCCGAGCTGCACCTCGAACAAAGCATTAATAGCAGGAAAACCAACAGTCTGACTGTTCATTAAATGCTTATCATTCAGATGTATACGCTTAAGGGGCATTTAATATATTACCCTTTCACATGTACATCATTGAATGTATTACCCTTTCATATTACAGCCTCAGTACTATAAATACATTGTACAATCCTCATTGTAAGGGAACCAGAATTTCTTGATAGAACTTGTAATCGAGAATTTCCAAACATTCAGCAATAACATAACAGTGGACGTATGCCATTCTTATAAGGCTGAACCACTTTAAAATTTCTTTGTCTCATTTATTTATCTGTGATTGAATAATTAGATATGATCTAATTTTTTACATCAACAGATTGGCCCCGTCTGTGGGAAACGACTGGTAATATCGTTTTTCATCAAAAACAATTCATCAAAAATGGCTGATATTCCAGAATCTAGCAATCGAAACGCTGGAAGCCCTCCAAATCCATCTGCTCCGCCAAATATTCTAGATCTGGCTGGAATAATGACAAATCTGGCTCAGGGCCAGACCGTCATGCAAGAAACTATGCGACAACTCATACAAACCCTCCATGGCGGTGCATAAACCCATTCAGGACCACGAAGTATTCAAAGAAATACACGTGCACTTTCTTCGCGTACTAGGCGTACCAATTCATATCGCAATGAGGAGTCTAAAGATTTTTCTTATCAACCTGGACAAACTTCATCAGTACGAGCCACAGATACTGAACAACGTATCACTTTTTCTCCAGAAAGGACTAGTGCGCTAGAGAGGTTAAGCAGAGTATCTCCTTTCGATCGATTAGGTCCTAGGAGGAGCAAAAGTCCTCCTAGAGCCCCATCGAGGAGTTTTCGACGACCATCAGACTTAAGGGAAGGATCTGCCAAGTCGCGACCAGTTGCTCGTCAAGATAGATCCCAGGAAGCCACCTCAACGCGATCAGTTGCTCGAACCAACAGGCCCGAGGAAGGAAATGATGCATGGAAAGGCTCTATTCAAAGGCTGGAGGATAGATTGGGGGAAATGGTTAAAGCTAAGAACCCTCTACAACGAACCTTTGTTCGAGGAACACCTTTTGTCCAGGCCATTATAGATTTTCCAACACAATCAAAATTCAAAGCACCTGTTGTGACCCCCAAATATGATGGAAAGACTGACCCCGTCCTTCATATAGAACAATACCAAGCTGCATCCGACATCTATGCTGTTCTAGATGAGATGAGATGAGATGAAATGCAGGGCATTCTCGGGAACTCTTACCAAATCTTCTCAAATATGGTATAATAATCTTCCTCAGGGTAAGATCTCAACTTTTCTTCAACTGGCCGAGTTATTCATTGGGAATTTCTATTTTGGGGCAAAGCCAGTTAAACGAGTAGCACATTTGTTAAGTGTTAGACAAAAAGCTGGTGAGAGCACCAGAGACTATATAACTCGTTTTAATAATGAGAAACTTGAAGTCATTGATTATGAGGAGAAGATAGCGATTACCGCCTTGATGAGTGGACTATTGCCAAACAAGTTGTACTACACTTTGGCCAAAGATCCACCTAGAACCATGTCGGACCTGATGGGAAAAGCGTCCAAGATTATGAATGCCGAGGAGGCTATGGCTGCAAAGAAGAACATGGATGCTAAAGAAACCAAGGTGGAAGGTGATAAAGCTAAGAAGAAAGAGTATAAGAACAATGGTAATGACAAACATTCAAAAACTAGGTCGGTATGGGACGTAATGAAGAAATTTGATAATTATACTGCTTTGAAGAAGGATATCAACCATGTTCTAGAAGAAATCAAGAGCAACGAGGAATTAAACTGACTAGAGAAAATGAAGGCATACCCTGACAAGAGGAATAAGGCAAAGTATTGTGAGTTTCATAAAGATCATGGCCATATGACCAAAAATTGCATAGCTCTTCAGAATGAGATTGAAACACTCATCAGACGAGGAAAGCTGGCAAAGTATGTTGATCGTGGAAGCGAAAGAAGAAACAACGACCGAACAAGGGAGAGGTCTAGATCTCCTCATCGAGCAGAGGAGAACAAGAAAAGAAACCATGAAGTTGATCCCGAAGATGACCCCAATCTTCCCAAGAGACCAAGGCAGCCAGAACGAGAGGTATTTTCAATACGCTTTAGGTCATTTGACTGTAATGTTATAACAGGTGGAGATGCAGGAGGAGGAGACCTTACTGCCGAGAGAAAATCTTACCTCTGTGAGGCTCAAGCTTGCTCATACATTCAACGAATAAATCTAGCTGAGGAGGATCGCCCGAGAAAGGTAAATAAAGAGAAATTGGTCATTGGTTTCTCAAAGAATGACCTCGCAGGTGTCCTATATCCTTATGATGACCCATTGGTGATCAAAATGAGGATGAAGGAAGTAATAATTTCAAGAGTACTGGTCGACAATGGTAGCTCGGCAGACATCATGTTCTACTCGTGCTTCGATAGTTTAAATCTAAAGCTATCTCAACTGGAGCCTTATCATAGACCCCTCCTCGGCTTTGCTGGTGAGAAAGTATTTCCACTTGGGACGATCAAGTTAGATATATTCATTGGTACGTGGCCTGCTTGTCGAACAGAAAGAATACGTTTCTTCGTGATGGATAAGAATGTTCAATCATCATACAATATCATCATGGGAAGAGTAGGATTGAAGAAGTTCGAGGCTGTACCATCTACAGTACATCAATGCCTAAAATTTCCAACAAATTTTGGAGTAGGAGTCGTGAAAGGTGATCAGAAAGTAGCTCGGGAATGCTATTATTCATCCTCCGAGCAAGAGGAACTGGAGGAATCAAGGAAAAAGACTACTACCTATCAAGTGGATGAAGGTGAAAAAATTGAAACATTGGATCCTAGAGATGAGTCTCAACTCGTGAAGTGTCAAGTGGTGGAAGCTACTGAAAACATCATTCTGGACGACGAGCACCCTGAGCGAACTACTCAAGTATGTTCGTCGTTGGAAGCATCACTAAAACAGGAATTGATAACTTTCCTAAGAAGCAGAAAGCAAACTTTTACGTGGAGTCATGAAGATATGCCCAGAATAGATCCAAATTTCTTATGTCACGAACTCAATGTGAATAAGGAGATCAAGCCAGTGAAGCAGAGAAGAAGAGTGTTCAGCCCTGAGAAGAATCAAGCTATACATGAGGAAGTCGAGAAGCTCCAGAAATCTTGCTTCATTGAAGATGTTAAATATCCAGACTGGTTAGCCAATGTGGTGATGGTAAAGAAAAAAAACAACAAGTGGAGGATGTGTGTAGATTTCACCGACCTCAACAAAGCATGCCCAAAGGATCACTTTCCACTGCCCCGAATTGATCAACTAGTCGATGCTACCTCGGGACATGAGCTGCTGAGCTTCATGGATGCTTATTCTGGTTACAATCAGATTAAAATGAAACCTGAAGACAGGTAGAGTACTTCATTCATTACCCCTAGGGGAACTTATTGTTATAATGTTATGCCTTTTGGTTTAAAAAATGCAGGTGCGACATATCAGCGGCTGATGAATAAGGTCTTTGCTGAACAAATCAGTTGCAATATGGAAGTCTATGTTGACGATATGCTGACAAAGAGAAAGAAAGCTGCCCATCATCTAGTTGACTTAAGTCAGACTTTTGATCAACTGGATAAATACCAAATGAAGCTGAACCCGACGAAGTGCATATTTGGAGTACGAGAAGGCATGTTTCTCGGGTACATTGTCAATCAACGAGGCATTGAGGCAAATCCTGAAAAGATCAAAGCTCTATTAGGGCTGCGATCTCCAACGACGAAGAAAGAGGTGCAAAGTCTTACAGGATGAGTAGCAGCACTCAACAGATTTATATCACGAGCAACTGATCGATGTCTCCCATTCTTCAAGACACTCCGAAAGACTTTTGAGTGGAATGATGAATGTGAGAAGGCTTTTCAAGACTTGAAGAAATACTTGGGAGCACCTCCACTGTTGTCCAGGCCGGTGATGGGAGAAAAATTATACTTGTATCTAGCAGTATCGTAGAATGCAGTTAGCTCGGCATTGATAAGAGTGGAGAATGGAGTACAAAAACCAATCTACTACACAAGTAAGGCCTTCCAAGGAGCAAAGATCAGATATCCAAGGCTGGAAAAGTTAGCACTGGCGCTGATTGAGGCGAGTAGGAGAATGAGGCCATACTTTCAGGCTCATACTATAGTCGTATATATTGATATGCCATTAAGGCAAGCCCTTCATAAACCAGAAAAATCAGGGAGATTAATGTACTGGGCAATAGAGCTCGGTGAATACGATATAGTCTATGAACCCAGATCATCGCTTAAAGGGCAAGTTGTAGCGGATTTTATAGCAGAGTTCACCTATCCTGATACCCCCGAGGAGCAAAAGTCGCTCACTGATCAACCTGTGGATGTTACAGGATCAACAAACACAAGCTCAGACCAACTTAGTTTGGTAAAAGGGCAAGTGGATGTTACAGGATCATCAAATTCGAGCTCAGACCAACTCCGGTTGGTAAAAGGGAAAGAAAAGATGATCGATGAAGAACGAGAAATATTAGGGGAAGATGAAAGGAAGCAACAAATATTTCACCGAAGAACTCTGACAGATCAGAAATTTGAAGACGAGTTACCTATATGGAGGCTATATGTAGATGGCTCATCTTTCACAACAGGCTGTGGGGCGGGGATAGTTTTGAGCACTCCGAACAAGGTCGACAAGGAATACGCCCTACATTTCCAATTCAAAGCTTCCAATAATGAGGCCATGATTGCAGGTCTTAGTTTGGTAAAAATTATGGAGGCGCAGCAGGTTATTGTTTTCAGTGATTCTCAATTAATCGTAAACCAAATGATGGGAGTATATGCAGTCAAAGGAGAATTAATGATCAGATATCACGCAAAGGCAAAGAAGCTGGTGTCGGAATTTGCTGCTATTCAGCTGGTCAAAATACCGAGAATGGAGAATGCGAGAGCAGACGCCTTAGCTCGATTAGCCTCAGCTACTCGTACCGAGCTCCGGAGAACAATCCCAATTAAAGTTTTAGCTGGTCGGAGTATAGATGAAGATCTGACGATGAACTTTATTACCCTTGATTTAGGACCATCTTGGATGGATCCCATCAGGGCATATATTGAAGAGGGAGAATTACTAATTGACAAGCTCGCAGCCAACAAATTAAAGTTTAAAGCTGCTCGGTATGTATTAACTAACGCTATTCTATATAGACGAGGAATTATGGCAGGTTTGCAGAGATGTGTGCATCCCACCGAGATAAAAGATTTAATTGAAGAGGTCCATGAAGGGTCTTGTGGATTCCATGTAGCAGGTCGGACGCTTTTGCAAAAGGTGATGACGCAGGGATACTACTGGCCGACGATGAGGGCTGATTGTATAGCCTATGCCAAGAAATGTGACAAGTGCCAGCGCTTTTCCTCCATCCGAAGAACTCCACAAGCATTGTTGACACCCATAACTTCCCCTTGGCCATTTGCTATGTGGGGAATAGATTTGGTCGGGCCACTGCCAATGACCAGAGGAAGATTCAAATACCTCGTCGTCGCAGTGGATTATTTTACTAAGTGGGTTGAAGCTGAACCTCTCATAGATATGACGTACGACAAGGTCTACAAATTTGTTTGGAAGAACATCATTTGTCGATATGGTCTTCCTCATGCTTTCATCACAGAACATGGAACACAATTTGATAACGAGGAGTTTGCTGCCTATTGTCATCAGTAAAACATTTTGAAGATCCACTCAGCACCAGGCCATCCTCAAAGCAATGGATAAACTAAAGTGACAAACAGAACGCTGTTGAATGGCTTAAAGAAAAGACTGGACGATGCGAAAGAAAATTGGATCAACGAGTTACAGTCAGTAATGTGGGCTTATCGTACTACTCCCCGAGCAGCAACTGGAGAATCTCCATATATGCTAGCGTTTGGAAGTGAAGCTGTTATACCTATCGAGTTGGGCCTCCCAACACACAGGGTACTGAATTTCAATTCCCATGTCAGCGACTTAATGAGAAGATTGGATTTAGACATGCTTAAGGAAGTTAGAGAAGAAGCAGCCATCAGGAATGCTGCATACTAACAACGAACAACTTTGTTCTACAATAAGAGGGTGAAGAAGTACGACTTGAAAGAAGGAGACTATGTGCTAAATAAAGTGATTCAAAAGCACAACAAACTAGAGGCAAACTGGCATGGACCATACCGAGTTACAGAAGTTGTTCGACCAAGAAGATACCGAATAGCAACTTTAGAGGGGGAGGAGTTTAAGAATGCATGGAATGCAGAGCACCTGCGCAAGTATTATCAGTGATGTATATTCTCTCCTTTTATTGAAAGTTTTTCGGGGAATACTAGTGCTACACACTACTCGGCAAAACTCGGACTACTCAAATTTATTCTCGAAAATGCCAACTAAGGTTGGTCGAGAAACAAATATATTCCTCCGGGAAGTAAAACTTATATTCCTCCCGGAAGTAAAGCTACCTATATTCCTCCGGGAAGTAAAACTTATATTCCTCCGGGAAGTAAAGCTACTTGTATTCCTCCGAGAAGTAAAGCTACCTGTATTCCTCCGGGAAGTAAAGATACTTGTATTCCTCCGGGAAGTAAAGCTACTTGTATTCCTCCGGGAAGTAAAGCTACCTGTATTCCTCCGGGAAGTAAAGCTACTTGTATTCCTCCGGGAAGTAAAACTTGTATTCCTACGGGAAGTAAAACTATGTGTTCCTCGGGAAATAAAACTATTCCTAAAAATGCCAACTTATGTTGTTTAGGAAGTAAATACATTCTTGAAAACACTAACTATGGCTGGTCGGGGATAAAAACCCACTAACTGTAGTTATTCGAGAAGGAAATTTACCGAACTTGATTGGTAAATAACATTTTATGAATACAAGAAAGTGATCGAGAAATTTTTTTGATACTCGTAACTTTTTAATTATTACTAAGTTGATCGAAAAACAAAACATCATTTTTGTCAAATGATTACCACAAATTCAAACTACTCGACAATAAGTTGGTCGACGAATAACACAATATCATTATCTTTTTAACAGATACACATGCACAAATATAAAGTGTTTTACAAGACAATAGCAATTAAGATTGCGAACAAAAATAAAAGTCTTTCATTAAAATCAAAAACAAATTACATTGAGAATGAAATGTATACTAACTATTACATCAAAATTCCTACTCTGTTGGTTTCTTTCCCTCTGCTTTTGAAACAGGTTCCTCACCAGCAGGCGGATCATTTAAAGCAAGAGGAGAATTTATAAAGTTCAAATCTTTTAACATCCTGATATTCATCACGGATGGTCGATCTAGGAGGTGCTCGGGACGAGATATCTCGACATTTCAATGGAGATTGTAGTTGCCGAGATATTTGGAAATCAAGCATCGAGGAATGGCCCGAGCAGGGATCCAACTCATATCCAGTTTGAATGGTGGCACGGGTAGGTCGAGCAGCCCAGGATCGTGGTAGTCCCACAGGTAATGACCCTGCTCGAGTTGTAGCACACCTAAGGCATTCAACCAGCCTTGCTTGTAGCCCTCATTATTGGCATTCTGGATACGATCGTCCAAGTGGTAGAGAACCTCGTTGTACCCAGCCATCCATAACTCCCTGGGCTGTTTGTGGAATTGATATGTCAATCTTTCCAGCTGTTCGTGGAGATTTTTAATGAAGAGTTCCTTATTCTCCAGGACAGACTTCTGCGTAGAATGCTGCTCTTACAGGTCCCTGATCTTCTTTGACATTTCAGCCAACGCCTGGTTCTTCGCCATTAATTGGAAGGCCTGGTTCTCTAAGGCAGATTGAGTCCTCTGTTCCTCGACAGGAATTCGAGATTCTCTTGCTCGTCCCCGAGGAGCTCTTGCTCGTCCACGAGAAGATGTAGAGGGGCCAGCTCTCTTCAAGGTCTCTAATTCGTCCCTCAAGTTGGCGTTCTCGACCTCCAAGAACGAGAATCCCTCATCAGTCACTGGGATCAAGGCTTTTGAAGTGGAAGATGCAGACTTCAACTGTGACAACTCTCTTTGCAAGTTGTTATTCTCTTGCTCCAACAACTCGGCTATTTGTCTGCACTCCTCGACCTCACCCTTCAGAGTTCTCTCCCTCACATCTTATCCAGCAAAACGCTTCTCGTATCCCTTGTCGGCAATGATTTGCTGATATTTCTTCTCATACCCCTCATGCAAAAGGGCAGTGGATTCTTTGTATTGTTGCTGAAGGTCTTCAAGAGTGCCTTGGAGATCCTCGATCATATCATAATAAGCCACATTATTAGCCACTACACGATCAATCAGACACTTCAAGTATTGGTAAACCTCAATTGACTGTTCCGAAGCATCTTGGCCGAGGATGTCGATGACTCGTGCTTCACTCATATCTGTGTGGCCAGCCTTAAAATATTCATTGCATTACCGCAACAGCTTTGTATCATGAGCAGACAGTAATTCCATCCTGGCCAGAAACTAGCAGAGGAAGAAAAAGCAACAATCAAAACAGAGCATGATGAAGAAACAACAGTATGCAAAAATAAAAGTTCAAGTTTTATTATATCAAAAAATTCAGAGTTACATGTTCATGGTTACATTTGACAAAGGAAAAAATAAAATAGAGATAAACCCGAACAACTCTACACCTTTTCCTTGTCTCCCAAAACTTTCTCGGGAGGCTGGGACGAGGAGGTAGGTTGCTCGGATGGAGCAGATAGTAGTTGGGGAAGTGCTGGAGGTTGCTCGAAGGAAGTAGCGAGTTCCTCGTTTGTATGCTGGATGGGTGGGGGATGAGAAACTTGATCTCCCATCACCATGGAAGACTCTTCGGAGGCAGTTTCGTCCTCTTCTTCGTCTTTAGGAGTTGGAGGGGGACCAGGGATGTGTCGCTGAAAGAGGTCGGAATTTTCATCCACTTTCATCTCCTGTAGAGCAGCGACCCATCCATCCCTAAAGTACTTGAGGCTGCCATATTCTACTTGCGACATCATGGCAGCCAAGCCCTTGTTCCACCCCTTGTCCCAGCCAGCGCTGAAAGACTTCTTCACAGCCAATTTTCTCTTTAACTTCTCCGAGGAAAGCTTCTCGGACATAAGGTTTTCAGCAGTCTTCAATTTATTCTCAACTTCCTCCTTCTGCCGACTTACTTCCCGAAGTTTGATTAATTCTTCCTCAGCAACCTTGAGTTTATCTTCAAACTCCTCAGCATTCTTGAGCTTCCCTTCAAGCTCTTTATTTTTCTCCTCCAAGTCCTTTATTTTCTTCTCCAATTCCTTGGAGACTTCAACAACTTGGGACTTCTCCTTCTCGGTGGAGGCAAGTTTCTTCTCCCAAACAGCCTTGTCAGCATCGTACTTCTAACGAGAATCTTCCAAAGACTGCCTCACGCCCATCAAAGCTTCCTCCACACCAGATGGGGAGCTTGAAGCTTTAATAGCTTCATCTTTCTTCAAAATTGTATTGAAGCAGCTCACCAACTGTGAAGAGAAAATGAAAGCAAGTTAGAGACAGATATAACAAGGGAAAGACGAAAAGTTTAAAGCAACAAGACTTACAGAAGCAATATGGCGAGCAGTCAATGATGTAACCATGTCCCGAGAAAGGTTCTCTTCAATACCTTAGATCTCGAGAATGATCCAAGTCTTCACCGATCTCATGGCAGAGCTCGGGGGAACGAAAGTAGGAACACCAGTTCCAGTAGTTGGGGGCTAGGAGATGGTTTTAGCCAAATTGACCGAGGAGCTCTTCTTCAGCTTCCTCAGGGGAGCAGGAATAGATTCAACCAAGGAGGAACTCTTGGTCGGTGATATGACAATCACTTCTCCTGGAGCAACAACCTTGCTCGGGGCCACTGGGGGCTTCTCTACAACCTTCACGGGAGCAGCCGAGGAAGGCACATCAACTTTCTTTCTCGCTTTTGGGACGTCAATCTTACTTCTTTTTGCCTCTTCAGCACCAGAGGCAGGTTTCTCGAAGAGAGTGGGAGGTCTTCTCTTCTTCATCCTTTCACTTAAAGGAACGTATAACTCAGGCGAAGAACTGGTTGAGGCTGGTACTGGCTCTGCGTCGCTTATTACCGGACGAGTAGTAAAATAAGTGGTGTAGCTCTTGTACTGCAGCAGATATGAAGCTAACCTAATGTGCTCATCGGCAACAGACTGATGCAAACTCCAGATAAGTTTCAAATGTCTTATGTTAACGTCTACCTCTTTTGGACACTTTCTTTTACTGTCAACTGCAAATAAATAAACATTAAAATATCAGTGGCACATTTTATCAAACATAGAGGAAGCATAATTTCAAAATAAATAAAATAAAATAACCTATCCCATTGCCATAAGGAGGGCATCTGGGACCCTGATACACTTCATCTCCAAATAAAGGAGCATGTTGCCAATTTTTTATAACAACTCCGTGCTCAAAATAGTCCCTGTTGGCATCCGGGAGATTGACCACTAAATCCCTATTTAAAAATCTAGTTTTTAAATAAAAAGTGTTATCACCCACTTCCCATCTATAACAAAACATGATTTCTGGAATTCCTATGCGAGTTCTATGAATTTGATTTAACCTATGAACCCCATTAACTATTCTCTATGTATTGGGGGCTATTCTTGCAGGAACAACGTCAAAATATTGACAAAATTCCAGACATAGAGGATTGGGCGGAAAAAAAAATCCAAACTCAGTAACAAAGAGACTGGGGAACCAATGTCCCTCAGCCAAATGGAAATAATCAGAAGGCTCAGAAAGCTCTTCCAGAACAACCCAGGAGGGAATAGAAAAATCAGAGCGAAACTTATCAAGAGATTCAACAGGGTAAACCATGATGAATAAAGGAAATGAAGAAGAAGGAAGAAGATCTTACAGAAAAAGAGTGGATCTGTTGACAACGAACGATGAAAAGGATGAACGCACTAGAGAGAAAGACGATAGAAAACTCGAAGATACAAATTTGAAAAAGTAGAAGACGATGGGATTTTCTGCAGCGTTTAAATACTCTACCTTGGAAAAAGGAAAAGTAATGATTACAAAAAGAGACGGTTACGTTACCGGCGGCTAAAAAGACGAAAAGGGGCGCGGGAATCAAAGCGGGCATAAAAATTCAAAAAAGCCTGATTCTACGAATTTGGAAGGAAAAATAAATACAAAGGAAACACTCCTAAAAATCAGGAGGACCATTTAAAACTACCATATTCTGAGAAATAATGTTCCACACTCCTCAAATTTCGAACTATGAAACATTGGGGGCTTCTGTTGATACCAAATTTAGTCTGCTGACATGGCTCAGTCGAGTGAAGACACGTGGCAATCTACGTGGCAACAACAAGCACTTCCGAGGAACTCAGACGCTCTGAGGAACCATACTACAACGAGGAACACTGCTTCCCCAAGTAACTCAGACGCTCCGACCTATAAGAACTCTCCGAGGAACTTTTGAGTACCGAGGAACTTTGATCACCGAGGAACCTTAGGCGGTCCGAGCAGCTTAGGCGGTCTGAGCTGCACCTCGAACAAAGCATTAATAGTAGGAAAACCAACAGTCTGACTGTTCATTAAATGCTTATCATTCAGATGTATACGCTTAAGGGGCATTTAATATATTACCCTTTCACATGTACAACATTGAATATATTACCCTTTCATATTACAGCCCGAGGGCTATAAATACATTGTACATTCCTCATTGTAAGGGGACCGAAATTTCTTGATAGAACTTGTAATCTACAATTCCCAAACATTCAGCAATAACATAACAGTGGACGTAGGCCATTCTTATAAGGCTGAACCACTTTAAAATTTCTTTGTCTCATTTATTTATCTGTGATTGAATAATTAGATATGATCTAATTTGTTACATCAACAGCAGGCATCCCGAGCCAATCTTGGGATTCATGTTTTATTTCCATATTTATTCATTTTATGATTTCTCGAGTTTATGAGTATTGCGGATTCGCGTACTCCTAAATATTAATTGTCCCGATCGATATACACATTCACTTCTTAATACTGATATTTGATCTGACGGACACTCACATTATATTTTCATATTATTTCGTTTACATGCTCCTTAGAATGATTCCTCCCCGTCTTTCCCATGATGTAGGTCGAGTGATTTCTTTCTCTCATTATTTAAATCTCACAGATGTACACATATATCACATTTTAGAGAAAAGGAGAATATTATCATAGCTCATGAGAGACCAAAAGGGCGAGATGAGTGCCTAACACCTTCCCATTCCATAACTTAGTGCCTGGACCCTTTGTTCATTTTATTTTGTATGCATCAGTATGTGTTTTGTTGTGATTCTCTCGGGAGGGTTACGTATCTTTTGCCTGTTTTGAGAAAAATAGGTTGGCGACTCAATTTCTCTATTTTCTCCTCTTTCGATAACAATCGATTTATATCCGTCGCAACTTGCGAAGATCAGCGCGAGTGCAAAAAAGAGGATTCCTTATCCTTGAGTACCCACACATGCAGAGAAATGGATTTTTTCAATTTTTTCTCTCCTCCAATATCGAGGCCGGCGCATGCCAGAGGAATCTTACCCGGATGACCACAGTGGCAAATCTGTTGGGGAGTTTCTTTGGAGGAATAGATTTTATTTCACATGGGTGTTGTTTCTTTTGCTTTCATAAATTTTCACATGTGTACATATGACTGAACTTGTATGTTTCTTCTTACTCTCATACTTACATATAGTATATATGCCTCGTTCTTATCATGATCTTTATATTCACCATGCTCTTTTCTCATCACATGCATGTCATCTTCTTATTGCATGTCTCACCCTTTACTCACTTGTATATAATCACTATACTTCACTCCACAAACTCTAACTTGCACATGATTTACACCACTTATAGATATCCATGCTTATTCACACTCATACACATTCTCACATTCTTCTTAATCATATTTAGTTTCACTCTTATTTATATGTTTCACACAACCCTTGTAAATATCCATACCTAACCTCACTAGGACACATGTCTACATTTCTCTTACTTGTATATATCCAAATACTTTCTTCGCTCGCACATATCCACATGTCACTCTCTCACTTTGCACATATTTCCTACTCACTTGTGTATATTCATATGTCTCACACTTTGTATCTATCATCATGCATCTTATAGTCTCCATACTTCATGTACATACTTTCTAGTTTTACTCTCCATGTTTATCCCACTTATCTGTGCTCTCCCTCATAGTGGTATTATTTCTTTTATTTAGAATACATAAACTACTGTATAAAAAAAATTAAGACTCTTGCATTCTTATACACTACATCATTTGAGCATTAAAATATTGACCGAAATTTTCTCTTGTACTTGGGGTCACTTCGTGATGGGTGTCGGTCTTTCGGGGCGTGGTTAACCTAAGAGATCTGATTCCCACCTTCCATTGGCCTAGTACCTTCGACGTATATCAAATGATTCCCCTCGCATTGCACCGCTTTACTGAACTCATGACGAGAGGTATATAGCAGGGAACTCGTTCACATACGATGAGTGTATCAAATTATCTCTCAAACATACCGTCTCCATGAGGTAAATCGTGAGGCAATTCACTTTAACTCAGGTATATCAAATGTCTTATCCACATGTATTGATAAATGATTACCCTCAAAGAAAAGAGGTATATCATGAAATTCATACGAAGGGGGGGAACCTTTCCACCAACCGACAAAATGCATCAACCTCATATAGGTATCTACCCTAGGACGCTTGTACTTAGTTTGTTGGTTACAGCACGAAACTCTGTCAAAATTTCAGATAGACTTACCACCTAATTTTTTGCTCCATTTCGACCATTTTTAAAATAGGACCGTATCCATGAGTCTGGAAAAAGTTAAACTGTGTCTTACATCATGTACCCTATTTTTTCCCCAAACTCGAATCCTATCCAACAATTTTTGCATCTTAGGAAAAACATAATACAAGTGGAACCTAATTATAATAACCATATTGAGGATTTTCCTTTTTCACCTTTTTAAAAAAAAATACCAAAAATATATTCTCTCAGGTGTGATCGCGTACCCTGATTTTTGGCTTGACTCCCTATTAACTCCGATCTTCCATCAAACCACCCCAAAGCTCCCCTACTTCCTCTCCTACTTCTACCGAGTTCAAGTCATCCCTCCGATGGTTATTCATAGAAAACATTGACCAAGCTATGAACACCCAACCAAATCTGGTTACCCCCTTTCCCAGTTCAGCGCTAAGATTGACAACCTCCAGGCAGAATTCCAGGAAATACAATGACATCAATGCCAGACTCATGAGGATTACGACCTCAAAATTCTCTTTTCCCATGACATGGGTCAACCTACTCTTAAACCAGTATGGCACCTAGACGAGTATCAACATGCCCCGCGTGCCCCACCTGCTAATGGGAAGCCACCAACCCAGCTACCGATACCGAATATTGCTCAGTCAGGGGCTAATCTACTAGCGCCAGTGGATCCCAAGGAAGAAGAACTTAACAAGGTCAATAAGGACTGATATGACAATATGAGACCTCATCTCGGTTCAAGTAAGGTGCGGCTCAAGTCAATTTTACAAAGTGTGTTCTCTTGAGTTATCCTGCAATAACTGTCTCAGCCTCGTCCGGAACTGGGCCGAGACTATGTGCCACCTTGGTGGGCCTTACCCCTTGCCTCATCCATCTCAAGAAGAAAATACCACATCATCTTGTTTCCGACTCTCGTCTCTACCAGATGCAAGTCAACTGAGACTACACTTGGCAAATCACAAACATGCAATCCAATGGAACGTCAATGGACTCATACTCATCCAGGCTGACACCTCATACCATCAGGACACGTTCGACACCGAACATAGCGTGTCACTACACCAAATCTGCCGAATTATCACAGTCATTGACCTTGATAACTTCAACTTATCAAGGTCAATGTCCGTGACAATTCTAGGCGAGACAACTTTTTTTATCACGGTCATTGACCATGACAAGATCGTTATAATTATCACATTCGTGTCACGATCATTGACCGTGACAAATTTTATCACGATTTATAACCGCGACAAACCCGTGACATTTAATAAAAAATTGTCACAGTCAATGACCGTGATAAGTCCATGATGACTTTATTTGTCAAAAACTTGTCACAGTCAATGACCGTGACAATTTATGGCAGAATTGAAAAAAATTTGCTGGGCAGTATGGCCACTGCCACTGCCCAACAGTATATTTGTACCTTTTATAGCAACGTTGTACCTGTTCAAACATCATATATCCAAATAAACTAGAGATAATGCAAATATACATTCAAAATAAAAACAATATGCATAACGATATAATCCAAATGTACCAATTAAAAAACAATACAATTCAATTCAATTAATGTCACTACATATCTTGGGTAAGGTTAAATCCGAGGAGGTGAGTAAGCCACACGATAAATGAATTGACACACCCACTGATATACATCATGCCGCATTGTTCGCGCAACCACAACGGGGAGTTCTCCTTCCCGGGTATCACTTGCGTGATGAGCACCCTGGACTCGATGTCTTTAATCTCACGTCCATGAACTAGTCCACCCTGGATGATATTCGGGTCCCTCAACCCCCGCCCTATCCGCTGGCCATCAAATATGTCCAGTATAAACACGCTCGGCCAACCAAGCGTCGACATCAGTTGGTCGAAGGGAGACAAATAGGGAAGTGGATCATCAAAGTCCGCACATGTCGGCGATGAAGCAACGAGGTCCACATCCTCGTCATCCCGCACCCCCTCCCCCCATCTTCTCCTTCCCTTTCCCCTTGTGTTTTCCATCGCCTAATGAACGCTTCATGAATGAGTACATATCTTGGACCTTCGCCTCCAAATGGGACAGCTTCGCGTCATGCGAGTCCACCGTTCGAGCCAACCCAGTGTCTCTCATTCCAATCCGATGATCATAGATTGGGCCACCCGCGAGCTCACCCCCTTGTCCTCCCCTTGCGATCACAGCCAATCACTTGGCTGAGTGCGTCTGTGGACAAAGACGCCTTGTCGGCATCAGACTGCGACTCATGCACTTCTTTAAGCTTGTCCTCAAATGACAAAAAGCACATGATTAGTAAAATAAGTAAATTAAAAAATTATAACCTAATTAACAAAAAGTAAACTGTCGAATTACTTACAATCGTGGCCGCGACGCTCGGGGACACCTCCTTTTCCTTCCCCTTCTTCGTCCGAAGAGCCACATAAGCATGGCCTACCCCCAAGGCCACTCTCTGTCCCCTGAAATAAAATAAAGTAAAATTAGTATCGGCCCCGCAAAGTAAAATAATGCAGAATAATATATTTCTGTACTTATAGAAAAATTAAATCTTACCATCATCCTATGCTCCACCTCGGCGTAAGACGTCTGGACGGAGTAGTGCACGTTCGTCTTTTTTGCCTGTTTTTCCCTTCCTGATTGGCGAGATGCCAATTGTCGCTCCCCGATCTCATTGTCAACAAACTTTTGCCATTGTGCCAATAAGATCGGCTCCTTCGCCGGGACAGATTCACGCCTTTGGATAATGGACTCTCGTGTCTTCCCAAAGTACCGGGTCCACATATTTTTCTTACACGCCTTGTGTTGCTCCCTCAACTGCTCCAATACGGAATCGCGCAACTTTGGATCCAGGATGAATTGTTCATGTCCAACAAATACAATGTTAGTCGCAAATAAATATAAAATGGAATTGAAATCGAAATTGAAATATTCATATGAATATAAATATAAATATAAATATAAATATAAATATAAATATAAATATAAATATAAATATAAATATAAATATAAATATAAATATAAATATAAATATAAATATAAATATAAATATAAATAGTGCCACCCAAACAGCTAACTTGAGCTCATATGGCACCTCCTTCCAACTAATGTACCCCGGGCCGATGATCGTCTTTACCAGCTCGAGGGATCTCGCTAATAGCCCCGACTTGTTCTCGATGGCCATCCCCAATTTGCCATATTTGGGGAGCCTAGGGGCCGAGGAGCCCTCGTCGCCTTCGCTACCACCGAACCCAGATGACATCATCATAACAAGCATCATCATCCTCGCCTTAATACCTGAAGGAGACATTTGCTGTAAAAAAATGTTATTAGTACATATCAAAATGAGTTAAAAGAAGACATGCAAATAAACTAACAATTAAAGTATACAATTATTAATTTAATAATTTATAATGAGGGGAAATCCTACTTTCATAATTAATCATATATTAATTTACTAATTTACAATAAGGGGAAATCATATATTAATTTACTAAAAAAATTAATAACCAATCAATTCATTTACAAGGGACATTACGCACAAACATGCACACTACACACACATATACACACCCACGCACATTCACATACACACACACGCAACCCCCCACCCCTACTCCACCACCCACCCACCCATCCCTGCCCCCTCCCCCCCATCTCCTCCATCTACTCCTAAGGGTGAGTTCAAGTATGTTTCATTTAATTTAAAGTAATTTTTAAAAAAAGTTAAAAAATCCCACCCCCATATGGACAATAATCCAGTGGTCATGCCACTTTTAAAACTAACCAACCCAACATCGATCCAGTATAATCCAACAACAATGTCAACAACAAATGTGTATCCCGTACTCCTTCTAATTCATCTACTCAATTAATTCATCTCATCAATTAAACTAACAATTAAAGTATAACAATTATTAGTTTACTAATTTATAATGAGGGGAAATCCTACTTTCATATGAAATGGGCACTAATTATTAATTTACTTTCATATAAAACTATACAATTAAAGTTAAATTAAAGCTAAAAAAATTATTAATTAAAGCTATACAATTGTTGAGATTGCCCCACCACATCCCCACCACCACCACACACACCTCAATTCTGAATTCCAAAACAAAAGCATCTATCTCATAATATGTACAAGAGTGAAACATCCCCACCCACACCCCTACTGCCCACACACATGCACACTACACAAGAGTGATACAAAGTAATTTTAAAAAAAAAGTTGAAAAATCCCACCCCCATATGGACATTAACCAAGTGGTCATACCACTTCTAAAATTAACCAACCCAACATCGATCCACTATAATCCAACCGCAACAACAAATGTGTATTCCATACTCCTTCTAATTCATCTACCCAATTAAATCATTTCATCAATTAAACTAACAATTAAAGTATACAATTATTAATTTACTAATTTACAATGAGGAGCAATCCCAATTTCATATGAAATGGGCACTAATTATTAATTTACTTTCATATAAAACTATACAATTAAAGTTACAATTAAAGCTATACAATTTATTTTATTAAAGCCATACAATTAAAGTTATTTCGAATCTCAACATTTATCTGTTAATGAGGGGCAATCCTACTTGCATATGAAGGGGGCAATACATATTTTATTTATCAATTTGTCTGTTTCAATTGTTGAGATTGCCCCACCACACACACACCCCACCCCACCCCCACCACCCCCACCCTAGCCCCCTCACCCCTGCCCCCTCCCCCCACAACACACACGCACACACCTGCACACACACACACACATACACCCCACCACCCCCTGCCTCCCCCACCCCACCACACACACACGCACACACCTGCACACACCACCACCCCTTGCCCCCCACCCAACTCCCTGTCCCTCCCCTCCCTAGCCCCCTATCCCTCCCCCCACCACACATGCACACGTACACGAACACACACACACATGTACACACACCCCTCACCCCACCCCCACCCCCTCCCCCCTCCCCCACCCCACACCACCACACATATATACACACACACATACACACACATAGAAATGAAAGAGAAAGAGAGGAAAAAAACATACCTTAGAGAGAGAGAGAGAGAGAGAGAGAGAGAGAGAGGGAAAACCAAAAACGATGGGAAAAAGGAAAGCGTAGGGTTTTTTTTACTGAACAAATTGTCACGGACGTGTCACGGTCCTTGACCGTGACAATATTATAAGGTTTGTCACGGTCATTGATCGTGACAAGTGTCGTTGTCACGGTCTTGTCACGGTCATTGACCGTGACAAGGCTAGCCACTGGAAGGTTGCCAATTTACCCATTTTGGTATAGTGTGTGTAATGGGGCATGCATGGGAGAGTGCACGTGGGCTGCAACCCTTGTGTGAGCAAAACCTTTATAAAAGTATCATCCCCACATGTGGATAATATCTCTTAATCATCACTTACATGCACAAGAGATAGATGGTAGCATAATGTTGGATATTATGCATGACTCCAGCATGCCTGGGGTGAATATAACTCCCCCTACCATATAAATACTTGTCTTCTACATCATTACAAAGGATCAAAAATTGTTTACCCTATTGAAATTCTTTCTAAACCCTTACTTTAGGAGAGATGCTTGAGTTCTTGTATCCAAAGGCCATTAGAGACGATATTTTGTGCATTTCACACTCTCACACAGTGGACATAGTCCCTTCAAAGGCTGAACCACCTAAATTTGGTATCATCTTCCTCTATGACTCATCTCTTTCTGTATTACATAAATCTGTTGTACTCTATTTTTGTCTATTTTTGAGCTTATACAACACATTGACTTGGTGACACCAACTCTGGTATCATCAAGGACCTTAGGTTGATATCTAAGAGATTCGATCATGTCAATGTCTATTGGAATTACATGGACTACACCCACATGTCTCCCTATCCCAAGGCTCGATTTCCACAGAAATTCAAAATGCCTTACATTGAGAAGTTCGAAGGTAACGGGCCTCCAATTGTGCATCTATGTAGAAATCATCATGCCATTTCTCTCCTTGGAGAATTAGAGGATATAACGAACCAAATGTTGTCCTCTGATGGTTTTCGTCACTCAAAGAGTCCAGAATTCGTAGTTGGGAAGACATAGACAAAGAGTTCATGACACAATATAAGAATAATGAGGAGTTAAAAGTCACATGTAGAGACTTAGAGCTACTTAAATAGAATCGAGAGTAATGAATCAGGAGCTTCATCAGAAGGGGGAGAGAGAAAGAATCTACATGACAGCTAAACCATCAGAAGAAGAACATATGAGCATAGTGAAGAATAACTTCTTTCCCCGTATTCGAGATTTGATGGAAGGTTAGTACTACCCTCACTTCAGAGCCATTCGAGAAGACGGGATGGAAACTGATGAAGGGATTGCAAGTCATAAAGCAAAATTTAAACCTAAAAGACTAACTAGTCAATTTGTGTTGCAAAAGTATGACAAGCTGACCAGTACCTCGATCTCAACCATAAACAATATATCCTAAATTTCCACTCCGTGGACACCTTAAAGTCATCCTAGACGTGCTCAAAATGAGTATACTTAAATTCATGATCCCTTGTCAAAAGTGTATCATGCCCTTTTTGCCTGAAATCTCATTAAACATTTGAAACCCCGACTGTTGCTAGATCCTTTTCCAAGACACTTTAATGATGACGCGCATTGTGATTTCCACTTAAGTATTGGGCACACCACTAATCATTGATTCCATGCCAAAAATGTTATCCAGGGTCTTATAGATAGGGAAATCATTGCCCTACTAGACAATTTGAAGCCCAATACGACCCATAATCCTCTCCCTATACACATAACATGGGTGAATGCCATCCTTTTAGAAGGACATCTAGAATTTGACATCTTAATAAGAATAAATCTCGTTGAAATACCCAATCTACCTACCATCTCACCAAAACCCTCAGAATATGTCCTTACTTTCTCTTACATCCTACAAACTCTGCCAATCATGCTTTTTCACTCCTTACCCAAGTGTATATTAATGTCCGTACCCACTCACAAGGGAAGGCATGTAACTGCCTATGATTCTAGACCATCTTTAGAAGTTCGGGATGTGATTGCACTTAAAAATGACCATTGAATGTGAGAAGATTAGTGATTTATTTATGAAAACCCGAAGGTGGGCTCGAGAATCTGATGAATGGATTGTGTCTGCAAAAGAGTTTAGCTTATATGAGATTGAGGAGGTCATGTTAAATATGTTCCTATAGAAGTAAGATATATGCACTATCTTCAAGTTTCACACGATCTCGAAACTCCAAGAACACCTTGTCCCTTCATTTTATCATTTCCCCGTTGAGTGGGATGATCTGTATGATGTAGTCGTAGAGGTTGATGAATGCATCAACTTCTATTAGAAAGATGACATCGTTGCCACCGGGTGGGGTGACGACTTTGATGGGTAAAATAATGAATCAAAGGGTATGGATTTCCCATTTTGCGGATTCCTCAAATCGTGGTACGACCCTGCCACAAAAAGATGAATTCAGGGTTGGACATATTCTTCAGAAATGAAATCGCTTCGTATGAAGGGTAAAAAATGAGGTAGATTCTCTAACAGACAAAGCCATGAAAAGTACCAAAACTCTTGAGGGTTGTGATACTGATGAGTCATTTGATCGGCATACACAGGGTTTAGATCTCTACATGATCCATCAGAAAGCCGAGATGTCTAACCCATCCAAGAAGATCACCATTGTTGATGCACCCCTCCTTAAATGGTATGCCATCCATGTTCAGCTTGCACTTGTCCATCTAAACCCCGTTGTTCATACCCTAGTCTATTATTTTTTCTCTAATTTCTGATTTAATTATGAAAGAGTCCTCCTTCGATGAGGTTCTCACCATTGTATTCCCAGGAAATATTTTTAATAAAGTAAATGATGATTTCAAGCATCTTGTTGTGCCTTATATTAATTATCTTTCTTCTAGTCAAATTTTTGATAAAGATGATTTAATAACAGAATAATTTTGAACTGATCTCAATAACGAAAAAAGTAAACAACATAACCGCGTTCAAACTAATGATGATGAGAGTGTTATTATTAGCCATAGTATTGGTAGCCATCTGCGAGAGATTAGGATATGGTCCACGCTCGACGAGCATGAGCAGTTAAAATGTGAATAGATTCAGAAAGAATTTTTGGACGTCTTTGCATGGTGCTATTACCACATGCCTAGCATTGACACAAAAATAGCACACCATGAGATCATTATCTTTTGAGAGAGAAAACCTATCAAGCAGAAATTAAGAAAACTCCGAATAGAGTGGTCCGTCAAAGTAAAAAATGAAGTGGTGAAATAGTTAAATGTGGGACTCAATCATGTGGTTGAATATCCTAAGTGGGCCTCAAATATCGTCCCCATGCCAAAATCAAGGTAAAGTTTTCATGTGCATCGATTATTGAGATCTAAACAAGACATCATGGAAGGATGAATATCCTTTTCCCGACATCGACATGATCATTGATAACAATGCAATTCACATCCTCAAATCATTTTTTTAAGTATAATCAGATTAAGATGCATTCTGACCATCAGTAAAAGAGCGCGTTCATCGCCCCGTGGGGAACTTTTTTCTACACAATCATGCATTTCGGTCTCAAGAATGTCAAGGCTACCTACTAGAGGGCCGCTATAATTAATCTGCATAACCTTATCCACAAGGAAATCGAAGTCTATGTCGATGACATGATCATCAAATCAATGACTCAGGAAGATCATATTCTTACCCTAAGGGAATTCTTTGAGCGATTATGATAATACCAGAAATGACCCAATCCACATAAATGTGTATTCGGTGCCACAAGGGAAAAAGTCCTCGGATTCATGGTCATTGAGAAAGGGATTGAGGCAAACCCTTCTAAACTAAAAGCCATACTCGAGATGCCACCACCCCGAATGGTGAAAAAAGGGTGGATTCCTGGGTAAGCTCCAATATATCAGTTAGTTCATCAGCTAACTGACCACCATTTGCGAGCCCATCTTTAATCTTCTGCGAAAGGATTCAACTGAAGTTTAGAATGGGTTTTATCAAGAAGCCTTTGATAAAATCAAATAATACGTTACTGTCACCAACACTACATCCAAGGTTATGCTGGCCCAATATATTGAGGAATCTTGTAAGGAGAAGGAATCTACTTTGATAGTTAAAAGGTAGCTGGGTATGAGGTAAACTACACCACATTTCGAATGGTATGTGTCACCTTAGTTTGGGTCTCTAAAAAACTCTAGCACAACATGATAGCATTCCCCATCAAATTGATGTCCCGAATGGATCCGACGAAATAGCTATTGGAAAAGCCCACCCATTTTAGCTATACGGCTTACTGGATGATGTTAATTGTTGAGTTTGATATCGTGTATGTCACGCATATGGCTATAAAAGGGAGATCATTGTCTAATTACCTTGCTGAGAAACCCATAAAGGTAACTAAGCTCTAAATTTCCAAATTATCAAAAGAAGACATCCTCCTCACTTTTCACGAGGAGCCCAGGTCGTAGAAGTTATTTTGATGGAGCTGGAAATAAGAAATGATATGGTATTAGGATACTCCTGATTGCCCCCAATGATTCTCAAACTCCCATTGACATTAAATTAGATTTACCTTATGCCAAAAATATGATATAATATGAGGCATGCACCATAAGGATCAAGATCACCCTTGAAAAAGGAATTCAACGTATAGATGCCTATGGAGACTCCTCGCTCATCGTGGGGCAAATCCTCAAGAAATGGAAAGTGAAAGATGAGAATATCCTACCCTTCTACTCTCACCTATAAGAGCTCACCTCCCAATTCAAAGATGTCACCTTCCATAACCTTCCTCGCTCGAGTAATAGGTTGGCCAACACATTGGAAACCTTGTCCCCCATGGTATACATGCCTGAAGGAATAACAATGGCCCCCTTTCTAGTGTAAATATGATCCACCCACTCACTACTACCACATTAAGCTCATTACAGAAGAATATCCTGACAGAGAAGGATTTTGGTATTATGACATTTGGCGCCACCTTAAACATAGTAGGTATCCTCGATACGCTGACAAGAAAGACCGCGAGACCCTTCACAAGTCACCTCCTCTGTACATCATCTATGATAAGGCACTGTTAAAGAAATTTTTTGATAGAGCCCACTTGTATTGCATAGAAGAGGATGGGATCAGAGACATAATGTAGAAGATCTATATTGGTGAAAGTAAGGCCCACATGAATGATCATAGGCTTACTAAGAAAATCATCTATCAAGGTTATTATTAGACCACTAGGGTTCAAGGTTGAACTGCTTATGTTTGAAGATGCCTCAAATGTCAGTCATTTTCCAACCTTCAGCACTTGCCTCCCTAGGATCTATATGAAATGACCTCTCCCTAGACCTCCTCCACTTGGGACATACATATTATAGGGAAAGTCACTCCTAAATTCAAATGGGCATGAGTTCGTCCTGGTCTCCACTGGCTACTTCATAAAATGTGTCAAATTTGAGTCATATGTGGTACTGAATGGAAAGAATTTTGACAAATTCATCAGAAAGAACATCATCCGCCTCTACGGAATTCCCCATGCACTGGTATCAAATAATGGTATCCATTTTAAGGATGAGGTCACAGAAATAGTTGACGAGTATGAAATTCAAAGGCATAAGTCATCTCCTTACCGACTACAAACTAATGGCACCGTCAAAGCCTCTAATAAAAGATTCAAGACCATCATTAACAAGATGAATGAAATCTATTAATATTGGGCCGATCAGATCCTATATACTCTCTGAGGCTATCGCACCTCCATCAGAAGAACCACTAGGGCTACTCCCCACTCTTTAGTATATATCATTGAAGCGGTACTCCCTATCCAAATTGAAATATCTTTTCTACGGGTTATGCTCGAAGGTTATGTCAGATAAAAAGAGTGGAAACAAAATAGTTATGAAGAACTTGTACTCCTAGACTAAAAGAGGTTGAAAGATCTATATCACATGTAACGGTACCATCATCATATTGTGTGGTCTAACAAAAGGGTCCAGGATCGTGGTGTCCAAGAAGGATATCTTTCCCTCAAGGAAATTATAGAACCCGTCTGGTATCTGAGAGGAAAGTTGAAGCCCAATTAGTGTGGCCCCTACATCGTAATGAAGATTCACTCTGATGGACTCTATGCTCACAGATCTCGATGGAGAAGAAATGACGCATCCAGTCAACTTGGACCGTCTCAAGAAATTTTACCCCTAGTATGAACTCTCATCACACTATGACTCTTCTCAGCCCCATCTATTTTGGAAAAAAAAATCGTTATTTACCCTCTGCTAAGAACTATGTAGACTTTTGACCCCCTCTCAAGAATTACCACTTTTTTAAAAGATAAGCTCAAAATTTTTAAACCTCGCAGAGGTACGTAGTCATCCCATAAGACACACATGGGTACGATCCTTTCTATTTCACAAAATGTTATTCTTTTCTCCTTTCAAGAAAGATGGTATCCTTAATCATTTAAATGAACAAAAGGATTATGTATGCCGTAGCGATTGGTATATCTAGTTCAATCAACATAATTCATCAAATACACAACATAATACATTGAAGTCATTATTTTTTTACTTAAAATAGGGGTACAACTATTACATGAGATATCAGCAATGGGAAAGAAAAAAACACTTCCTTACAAGCCTTATAAAAACTTCAAAACCTGAAAAACCCACATCATTACTAGCTTCAGAAATACCAAACATATCCAAACCTAAAACAACCCTCTCACAAACATATCAAAACCTACACAACCTTCTCACAATATGTACCACCCTCTCTCATACTCAAGACATGTGTTCAGCTCCCTGACGGAATCGCTTCATCATTATTTCTTATCCCAGAAGGGCCTCAAGAATCCCACTCTTGGTTGCGACCCCAAATCAATTTTGTGTGGTAGTAGGCCTTTATGAGCTTGGATTAAAAAATGACACCTTCCTATAAAATGTCAAACATCATAAGCTATTCTTGTCCAGTCATCTCAGGGTGAACCTTCATAACCACCCCCTTCCACAGACATTTTAGATAATCCCCCAATATGGACCCAACTTCCCCAACGTGTTAAGATAGATGGGTAAATTGTCGACGACACTACCACCAATATCATTCTTAGCAATTTAGTCAAGTCCTCCATGGGAAATAAGTAATTTATGCACCGAGGAATGATTTGCTCCCATCTCACTTGGAGCAGAAGCTACGATGGAAGATAGAAAGAGGTCTGACAAAGTCCCACCAATCGCACGTACTGGTAATCACCCAGTTACAAGACGAGATGCAAATTACTCCACAACGGTATAGACCAACGAAGATTCTTGGCCCCGTGCTCTATAAGCCAATTCACATAGTTCTGACTCATTGGGATGAAGATAAATAAAGGTCGAGAAAATAAATTGCGAACGCCCAACATAGGGTATTAAAGAGGGGCCTCCAGGCGCAGTCTTTCAGATAACCACATGAACAACATGACATGGGTCCTCCGTAAGAAATTTGCCCCACCCTCCTTGAAGGCATCTAAACAATCAAAGTCTCCGCCAGTAATATAATAACTGAAATGCAGTGGTAAGATATCCACAACACTATCGTGACTACCTCAGGGTCAATCGTCATGTCATCGGTCATAAAAAAGTAGCCTGATGGTCAATCACAGGGCTATGGTGCCAGCAAATCCACTATCAGTGAAATATCTCCATCACAACGAGTTCAGTACCATAGGGATGACGATAGTCCCTACATGCACCTATGGTTGGAAAGCTACGGGAGAGATGTGGAACAACTCTACTAGTGGCAACCGAGGGGAACAACTGCATCACTTGGGTTAACACACAAGATAGAAGAAAATTATTCATCAGTAGGACACCCTTCATCCAGGACTAATCAAAAGACACACTCTTCAAGATAACAGAATTTCACCAACACTTGTAGAATCTATAGGGCATTTCCGCCACAAGGAGTCATGGCACAAGATGAAAGTTTTTTAATTAACATTATGGAGGCATATGGCCTTTAAACCTTCAAAATTAGCCGAGAAGATTTTAAACATCGGAAGTTCCATTTAAGAAGAAGACGAAAGATTGCAAAAGAAATAATTTTAAGTTGTTATGAGGAAAACCCACATCAAAGTACCGACAAGTATCATGCAATTCGAGTTGCTTCCACACCTTCTGATCCCAAATACTCATAAGTACACAGGAAATTCAATCAAAGCTAAGTAAGTGATTTAGTCTCGAGCCTTATGCCAAGAGGTATGCCAATTAGTGCCCTCATTCTTTTTTAGAAATTATGTACTTTCCTCATTTGTATATATCATTTCCAAAATAAAGACTTTTAGTTATGAAAATTAACTTGTTCGTAAAAAGCCCTTTTCGAGTATTTTTTATATCTGTTCTTATCTTCTCAATAAATAAAATCCAACATAAAATTAAAGTGCATGTACAGTAGGCCACTAACCCTAGATTAGATGCATTTTATGTATATACTTGTCAAAAAATGATTACATTGTTTCTATAGGTACATAAATGAAGAAAAAGAAAAGAAAAATAAAAAGATAAATTGGGGTGCAGCTTCAACCATCTAAAAACTCAATTTGTTTTTGCATGAGATGCCCCGACGAACATGCTTCCTCCGAAGACGTGCGGGAGACCCCTTACTCTCGAAACCGAATCTCTCCTCAGATGTAGCCGGTGGAACCATGCATGAATTGGCTGACTTCCTCATATATTTAGAAACTGTAACCATCCAGTCTCGAATAAGCCACAACTAGGTCATCGATATGCAAATAGTATGCAAAAGAACCAAATCACCAGAGGCAAGCAAATCAGCAATGAAAAAAAATCAGAAGTATACACAAAAATATTGGTATACATCTCTTTGAAGATCATCCCCAGGAAGAACCACGAGGCCATATATCTTTGTATGAAGGTGATGAGGCACCGAGACCAAATCCCCACTATTCTACCAAATATGATAGGAAGGGGTGCAAAAGTGGTGGAAGTTACCTCTTCCATTGCCGTCACCAGTCCTCCCCCTGTGCTATGGGCTAATGCCGCTGGTATGCTGGTACCCCTACCATATCCCATGGTAGGTACAAGAATATTCTCCACGTCATAAATTCACGACGACATCAACCAAGTGGTTGCAAAGTTCAGGTAGTCGTAATGTCGATATAGTGCATATCGAGCTCACCCTCCATTATCGACACCCTCACCTCATTGAAAATCTCATTCACCCTCCGTATATACTCCAGGGGCACCGATGGTGGGACCTCCACCTCACGCTTCACAACCTACCTCACCACCCTCTCTCCCAAGTACCAGACATGTCTAAACTCGTGCGCTATCGACCTCCTCATCTTGGCATGCATGCCCATGATCCCATAACCCTCGAAGAGAAATGCCAGAGGTAAAAAGTCACATGTTTTCCCCACAAAAGTAACTAATCTACCAAAGTGAAAACAAAGTATTGAAACCATAAAAAATACGAAAGCAGAAGTCTAACCTAATTGCTCGTCGGGGTGTTTCGCGCCGCCCTCACATCCTTCGAAGAAAGGGACTAGTTCGAATGCCAGTTTGAGTTCCTCCAAACCTACTTCCTTAAGAAATTCCACAACTTGCTCTCCTTTATGGATATCAACTCGACATAGTTCCCAATAACTTCATAAAACCACATCTATAGAAGGAAAATCGAATGTAAAAAAATATAGGAAATTGAATCTAAGAGTATATTGAATCTAAAGATTACATCCAAAAAATACACGGCCTCCATGAAAGTCTATCGATAACAACGACTAATATCATATAGAGAATCATAGAGGGATTCCATCATAAAGCTCACCAAGTCGTACAGGTGAATCTCTGAGATGATCTTTAGGAACGGAAGAAACCATAGGTGGATAACATTGCTGCTCGTAGCCACCACAAACCCTCCCAACGGAAGAAAAATATATAAGCGGTCATCCTGCCTCACTTGGAGCTAGTCAGTCTCATTAATCTGCATATACGACAAACTCTCCTTTAGCACTGATATGTGAACAGAATCCCCTAACACAATCTTCCATATTTCATCTAAGGAATTTCGTACTGCCACCTCTGATACGCGTAAGGTATGGTCCACCACTATCTTTTAGATCCTGCACTCTAGTCCCATATATTGATGAATGTCCATAGAAATAACCATCATATCCCCAACACCAAAATGGAATGTGTGGGTCCTGTTCCACCACCTCTCACCCAAGGCACACAATACCACTATGGAAAATGGTGTCCCATCCAAATCCCTCAACAATAGGCCAAATCTTGTAGCATCTAACATCAGTTGATCATCCACAATAAGGTGTTCTCACATTTACTTCATCCCAATCAAACCACGAGAGAGAATGCTCGATGAAGCTATATCAACCTGCATAAAAATTAAAAAAAACTTTAGCATCCCAACGATAAGAAGAAAAATAAAAATAAAAAGTAAGAGCCCTCCCAATCATCAATTTCAATCCAGTTATTGTGTGAAGGTCCCTCCATGAGTTATTTTGAGAAAGTAGACCCCAGATTGATTGCAAGAGAGATAAAGTAACAGATTCACTAGAATAAAGGTGTGAAAAAAAGAAGGAGGGTCACCCCCTTTTTATAAAGGACTAAGGGGTGTGCCCATCAAGAGTCCCCTAGAAATTCCAATCGCCATTTACCTTTACACCAAGAATACCATGAGGAAGTTCCATATGTCAATAGGCACCCCTAGCTATGCCTATCATCATTCGACCCAAAATGTTGTTATAAAAATTCCCTAAAAATCCAAAAACTATCTAAAAAGATCTTAAAAACTCCCCGCAAGGTCGAATACACTGTGTCTCTGAGAAAATTCATAAAAAAGAACTGAACTATTTATAAAGTTATCATCAAGACCCAACCGGATCAGAAATAAAATACATCAGCACTTATACATTCTCTTATCACCAATATACTCCCCAATGGAACCAAAATCCAAGTGCGCATGCACTTGCTATAACAACACCCTCACCCATGGAGTTAAGATTGAAGAACACTCACTATAAATAACTTTTTAGGTCCAAATAATTGACCTAGGACCGCAGAATCAACCTTGAACCTCATAAGTGATCATTTTAACTCTTTAGGTCTATATAGTTTACCTGGGTCTATAAAATCATGTTCGACCCTCTGAATCGGTCATTTTAACTCTTTAGGTCCATAAAATCGACTTTGACCCTCTAAATTGGTCAATTTAATTCTTTAGGTCTGTTGAACCAACCTTGACTCTCTGAATCGGTCATTTCAACTCTTTAGGTCTATAGAAGCAACCTCAACCCTCTGAATCAGTCATTTCAACTCTTAGGTCCATAGAATTGACCTCAACCCTTTGACTTGGTCATCCCAACATTTTAGGTTCATATAATTGACCTGGACCCTATGAATCCATCATCATATACTTTTAGGTCCGTAGAATCGACATCGACCCTCTTAGTCGGTCATCGCAACTCTTTAGGTCCAAATAATTGAGATAGGTCCACAAAACCGACCTCGGCCCTCTGAATTGGTCTTCTCCACTCCCCAGGTTTGATAAGACGACCATGCCCCCTGAATTAGTCATCTTAACTCCTTAGGTCCGTAGAATCGATTTGAACACTCTAAATCGGTCCCCCTAAACTCTTTAGGTCTGCAGAATTGACCTCAACCATCCTCAAAACCATAGCGGCATCCCCAACCCTTAAACATCGATGATGTGTCTATATTTTGATGACCTCCACTTACTTCAAGCTCGCACGTTGAGGGGATCTATAGACTTCCCATCATGTTACCCCCTAAATACCTTCTTAGGTCCCTAGCAATCCTCTTCCCACCATAAAACTCTAAGTACTACTGTGAACCCTTATCTAGAGACCATTGGGCACTTTTGGGCCCGTTTGACCTCGGTTAACTCCCCAAACTGATCTAAGTCCATTGAAACCTCCTTGGGCTCTAAATTCCCTTTCCAACGGTTTATATCATGCGTTAATTGGCCTCATGGTTCCCACATACTCACCTTTTTACTCTGAGACCTAATCTAGATGCCACTAGGCAATTTCGAGCCCCATTTGGCATCGATCAAATCTCCAACTTGAGCGAAGATTATTTAAATCTTGTAGGACTCTAAATTACCTTTCTAACGGTCCATACCTCGCATGAATCAGCCACACGGTTTGTGCGTACTTGCCTTTTTTACTTTGAGAACCCCTCGTTCAAAGGACGTCGGCTGCTTTCGAGCCCCGTTAGACTTTTATAACTCTCAAACCCGACATCGACTCAATGTATTTTTATAGGGCTCTGAATACCCATTCCAAAAGTTCCAGTTAGTCATAATTTAGGCTAATAGTTTGTATTTTTTTGCCCTTCTTCAGAAAAAGTTCATTCCGGACTGCCTATAGGCACCCCAAATCCCCGCCTATCGATAAGGTGTACTTTCCTTAGATAGAAAGGAAGTTGTATCCCAATAGGCATGCCAGGGTCTATGCCTATTGGCACCCCCTGAAACCCTATTTTTTAGTATTTTATGAGACCATGACCTCATTCCCAAGGGTCGCTTTTTAAATTCAGAACATTCTCTTTGATATCAGTGCGCTAAAATCATGTTTTCCAAACATTCTCTCCATTTCCTTACTTCACTCTCAACCACCTTTCACCATAATATGCATTCCTTCCTCACCATCATCCAACCACCTAAAAATAAGGTCATACTATTACAAAATCAGAATTAAAGTCCTCATGAAGGTCTAGTCTTATCCATTTATAACTCATTTAATTAGTAGTAGTTATTTAATTTTCTTTCTAGTTTTGATATATCTTTTTTTATTTCTTCACGTAAAAACTAATCCCACCTTTTATCATTTAGTACATATAAATATTATTTTCATAAAATCTAAGAAAGAAAAAAAGAGGGTTACCCCGAAAACACTAAATTAAAATTCACTCATTTTACACACTATCTCCACTTATGAACATTTTCTAAAAATAAACTAAAGGAAGTTCTAACTTAGGATTCAGTGGTTAAACCTCACACTCATGTGTTATCGAACAATGCGGACTTTGACTCCCTTTGGGCTACATAGGCATTTCGAACCAATCTTGGGATTCGAGTCCTATTTCTTCATTTAGTGCTTTCTCGTGTTATCTAGTATTTTGGATCCATGTACTTTTACATATTAGTGTTCCTGCTCAATATACACATTCACTTCTTCATAAAGATTTGTGATTTGAGGGACACTCATATTATATTTTTATGTTATTTCTTTTGCACACTCCTTAAAATGATTTCGCCTCGTCTTTCTCATGATGTGGGTGAAGTGATTTTTTTCTCTAATTATTATTACTACATAAATGTACACACGCACCACATTTCGGAGAAAAGGAGAATATTACATAGCCCATGAGACACCCAAAAAGATGTATGGGTGCCAAACATCTTCCCATTTCGTAACTTAGCCCCGAACCCTTGACTCATTTAGTTTCGTACATTATGTGTTTTGATGCTATTCTCGCACTAAGGTTACATTTCTTTTTCTTGTTTTGAGGAAAATAGACTAGGGACTCTATTTCTACATTTTTTTTTTCGTATTTCGACAATGGCGATTTTCATTCGTGGAAACTCGTGAAGATCAACGTGAGTGGCGAAAAGATGATTTCTTATCCTCGAATCCCGGTACATGAGGTGAGAGGTATTTCTCCTCTATTCTCTCCTCTTCAATTTTGGGGCCGGTATGTGGTGGAGGAATTTGACCTAGATGGCCACATGGATTGTGGCCTAATGTTTAGGGGTAAGATCAGTTCTGAGGACCTAAAGGATATGTGCGGCCAACATGGACATTGCAGCTTCATTCTAAGGGTCAAGGTCAATTATGATTATCTAAAGGCTGTGTGTAACCAATAAATGGATCGTGGCTTGATTTTAAGGGCCATGGTTAATTCTAAAGACCTACGGAATGTGTGATGACATTTGAAGAGATACATGAGCATATGGGAATTTTCTAAATAGTTTAGGAATTTTTTGATTGATTTTTGTTTTTTGAATTGTTTGCATAATATTGGATTCTGATTATTTTTATATAAAACTTGCGTTTCTTGTGAAGTTCGAGTCTTTAATATTTTTTGATTTTTTTGGGAATTTTTGAGATTTTTTGGAAGGTATGTAACAAAATGGGAGGAGGTGCCGACCATCATGGACCAACCTATGTATGCTGGGAAGGGCATAAATTTTAAGGTCATTGGATGGAAAATCTTGATCTTCGACAGTGTTGTGTGCCTTGTGGAAAAGATGGTGGGATACACTAACACCTTTCACTTTGGTGAAGGGAAGGTGATGGTGATGATTGCGGATGTTTATAATATTCTCGATTTTCCACTACAGGAATATTGATTTTTCCCAGCATAAATTAAATGCCGAAAAAGCACTAAAAATGCCGGTAACGCTTTTTGCGGCACTTTTTGCGGCATTTCTACAAGTGCGGTAATAGCTAATGTGGTAAAAGAACAACGACATTTTAAAAAATGCCGCGAAAAGTTAGCGGCACTTATAGCAGCATTTCCACAAGTGCAGTAGCCAATGTGGTAAAAGAACAACGGCATTTTAAAAAATGCCGCGAAAAGTTAGCGGCACTTATAGCGGCATTTCCACAAGTGCGGTAGCCAATGTGGTAAAAGAACAACGGCACTTTAAAAAATGCGGCAAAAAGTTAGCAACACTTTTAAGCATTTATATTAATGCTGGTAATAACCTTTTAACGGCATTAAAAAATGTTGATAATAATCTTTTGCAACACCTATTAAATGTTCAACACACTTTTGGCGGCACTAAAAAAATGCTGAGAATAAATATAGCGGCATCAAGCAAAATGTTGACATTATTTTGTAATATATGACTGGGAACAGGTGTTAAAAAAATCAATTATAAGAAGTATTGCATTTATGTGCAAATACATTACCATAACATTAAATTCAGGGGGCAGTAATCAAATTAAAACGTCATTAAATTAAAACCAATAGTATTCATCGTAAATAAATATAATTGTGCTTGGAACAATTATCCATTCACAAAATAAAATGTATCACTTGTCCAATAAGAAAAAGGGGGGAAACAGGGAAACTAAATTTTATATAATGTACGATCCTTCTTCATTAAAGTCAAACATCCTCTTCGACCTACAAAATAAAAAAGTCAATTGTTAGCCATTGATACTTATTCTTTAGTATTTTAATTAAAAAATTAAAATAAAAAATTAGTACATTAGCAATATGCCACGCTACTGTTGAATGATGTGCGTCTCCAATTGTGGACTTGTTTCCATAAGGTCTAGGCAATGATTCATTTGTTACAAATGTTTTCTCAATATATACTTCCCAAAAGTCTTCACCCAGTTGCGTACCCCCTACTTTTGTTGAAGGGTCCTTGCTCACAATGAATCCACGTGCCACAACCACTTTTGGAAGTCCGGAAGTAAGAAGGTCTACAATTTTAGGAAGTGCATTATTTGAGACCCTTTGTCGTGGTTGATGGTGCTTCTTCTTCTTCTTTGATGGTTCTTTCTACAAACAAGATGAATATGTCATCAACCATATATTTCTAGAAAAAAATCGGCAGAGTTTTATTTGTTTTTAAGGCATCCCAATAATTTTAAGACTATATACAACCAAATATGCCAACAACTTAATGTCAAGTATACATAAACTCTCCAAGAAAGCGCAGATATATTGTTCCCTTTAAAATCCTTTAAATTAGTAACATACCTGAATTGAAGTAGCATTCGTTTGCTCACTAACACGAGCAGCGATCTCGGGGGCATCCAAGTGTTGAGAATTTGCAATCTACAAAAAATGAATTATTTCAGTCATGAAAACATATAGTCATAAATTATGATTTTAAAAAGTAGTTATCTACTTGCCTGTTGAGATGGAGTTAAATGGTGATTTGATTGTGGTACCACTACAGGTTGAAATTGGTTGGTTTCTTCTAATTGTTGCTCGGGTTGAAAAATAGACCTATATGATGGTATGTTTTGCTCGTTGGAGGATTGAGGAACCTGTTAATAGCATAATTTAATACTAGAACATACATTTATATAAATACACGATAATTAAGCACAAAAGATAAAAGTGTGTACTTATTAACCTGTTTGGATACAACGGAAGGGCAAGTCATCATGTGTGTGCGTATCAACTCAAACTGAGCCTCTAAATGATCAAATTTATCCTGAAATTCAGATCGAATCTCAGATCTTAGTCGCTCATACTCTTTTTCATTAACCTTCGGGTGCTTAGTTCCATGCACATCAGTTGGAGATGGTCCATGCCCATAAGCTCGACAATGACCGTGTTTATCAGGTCCTAGGACTTCATAAAATATCTCATCTTTACGACTGACGGATTCATTACAATCTGACGGAAGTTGATCTACTTTTTGCCTCATTTTTGACTGAAATGAAACGATTCTTATTAACATAATAATTTCATGCGTAATTTTAAATTTCATAAATAATAATAAACTTATTTAATTGTTAATTTAATCCTCATCCGTGTATGATATATATTATGCTTTTAATAATATGACACAATCTCCTGCATGTTGCCTTTTATAATGGCTGATAAATAGAATAAGAATTTTGATTAATAGGTAAAATGACGTCGTTGAGATTTTCTAAGAAATAAGGGAAGGAACATGGATGATATTTTTGTACCATTGCTTCAGCGGAATCCTTATCGATGGCTGAGCCATCGCTCCTCTCATGTGTTTTGATGTAAACATCAACCAACGAAACCTTTTTCCCTTGATCACCCTCCATCTGCATAAACCCAATGACTCATAAGTCGTTACATAAATAAGTTTGAAAACCTAAAATAATATTCACAATCAAAATCTTTTATAAAACACCTTATGAGCAACATTCGCATGACTCTTTCTTCCAGAAGTATGTGGTGTTCTTTGCTTCTTACGAGTTCGACGATTTCTTCGACTCGTTTTCTGTTACAAAAATATATTTAAAATATATGTTTAACTTGAATTTATAAAACTTTATCAGTAGTAATACATTCATACCCTTGCCTCGCGAGTTCCCCAATACTTAACAAGTTGTGACCACTGCTCTAGCTTTACTCTAGGTGGACAATATTTCAATCTCTCTTCGTCAGTATCAAAGGCACGATACTGTTTCTTCACCTCTGCTTTCCAATTATTCCATATCTTTCCAACCTTCTTCATGCACATTTTTTTGAATTCTTCAGGGGCATCAGTGTTCTGCTATAGAATTACAATGTATAGAAAAACAAGTCATCTACTACACATGAGTTTAGCTTGAATTATGTTTTATCATTTTCAAAGTTATGAGTTGAGCTATTATTGACATTGTTGTGATTGGCAAGACAACCCATGCATAGTTGACTTTTACCTAAAGAATTCAAAATTTTCATTTGCCACAAATTATGGTATCTTTTGATTTTACCTTCACCTCTCGCCAAACGTGTTCCTTGTATGGGTATAACTCCTTGCATCTCCAATCTTTGAAAGCCAACGGTAACCTGTTCAGCATCGATATAATAATAAATTAGTAACCTTTTACATCGATTAAATAATCATCTTTAAATTGTCAATAGATAACATACAGTATTGCAAAGAGTATTCTAATAAGAGTTGTGTTATATAGAAATTTACAAAACAAACTTTACATGTTCCCATCACGAACTAAAATGCCTAAATGGGTAGATAGTCTATCTGCGGTATCTCCGACTGGCTGATAGAAATCGTTGAAGTGAAGCTCTAAGCGTTTTCCCGTACCCCATAATTCACCCAACTTCGCAATGCCTCTACGTTTAGTGGCATATTGTGCTGAAGCTAAACCGTAAAAATTGAAAAAATAGGTTAACTTCAATCTACACAGTTAAATAAGCACATATAAATCAAATAACTTTGATTACCTTCTTCATGTGAATGGGCATCTTGGTTATGTAACGGCTCACTCTCCGTCGAGCTACTATCGCTTTCACAGTCACTTGAGTTTGATCGTTCGGTCGAGCTAGAATCTGAAAGGGAATGAGAACTGGGCTGAGATTGTGGTTGAAATGGTGGTTGGAGATTGGATTATGAGTGCAATCGTGAACGGGAATGTGCCCGTGAGAGGGATTTACTATGCCTCTGTGATGTCATAGCAACCTGCAATAATAAAAATTCACCACTGAGTTTACAAGAGTTATATATATACTAGGACTGTCCCACTGCTAAAACAAAATAAGCACAATTATTTCTTACTTTGTATTCTTTATATAAGGTATCACTCATCTCTCCCCAATTCATTACCAAGTAAAAAACTGGACTGAGCGAGTGTTAGGCCAAAATCGTGCCTTTGAACAATTTGGATTTGATGCAAATACACAACACTAAAAACTGCCAAATTCCTAATAAAGAGATAGAAAGAGAGAGAGAAGTTGACATGCTAACATATATAATTCCCCCCTTTCGTAAGAAATAAAATATCTCCATAATAAATACATTGAAATGGGTAAACAAAAACTATGGCCTATGAGAACTAAGTTATGAACGAAAGGAACCGAACATCTAAAGATAACCTAATATAAGAGTGCTCAACTTTATGGCAACATATATAACTAAAAACGTGCCTGTTGTATACAATTTGAAGCAACTGGAATAACATTGACACCTGCTCTCTAAAGAAATGCTTTTTGGCACACAATATAAGTCCAAAACAAGCATGAGACGTAAACTTGGAAAAAGACATGTAGTAAATTCCATTTGGTACTTTTACACTCATGGAATTAACTGTTCTATCATTTCTAAAATGGAATAAGGTATCTCAATTCAAGTGCATCACCCAAGCGTATAAAAACATTTCAAAATGTCTATTGTCTATGCAAAATACACTAGAAATAAGAGAATTTATCTTTGGGATTATATACCCAATGAAGCCACTAATGTAGCATGGGTTGTGGGAGGGGACTTTAACACTGTAACCCTTGCTAATGCTCTTGCTAAAAGCAGAGGGCATGGAAAACATAGTTTTCAGTTCATCGCCTTACCAATGGTCATGGCATTCTCCATCAGAAGTTTCTTCCCCACTCAGCATTTCTGCAGTATCGCACTGACTGAACTCTCTAGCAACATCCTTGACAATGCTCTTGGCTGAAGCAGAAGCAACATCAGCCATTTGTTCATGAATTTCAAGTTCATCGACTCTGTGAAGCTTTGTACTGGTAAATGGTGTGGTACAAAATTCTTTGAGCTCGCCTTCATGAAATCTTTCAGGAGAATCGTTGTCAGTGATCTCTTCACCAGCAATAGAAAACTCATTCCATTTATGTAAAGATCTCTCATGTTCATTCTCCACCATTTCTTGGGCCTTCATCTTCAATGGACCTTAAACCTCCAATCTCACTATTAGACTTATCCACAGTACTACAAAATCTTCCATCTCAGTTTCATAAGTAGAAATCATTTCCACTTTGTTTTGGTTCACACTACTTAGTGGTGTGGCAAACAGATGGTTAAGTTCAAAATCTTGATCGATGTCATTGGAATTCTCCTCCACAGTTTCAACATCAGTAACTGGCAATAAATTTTTGGTCAGTACAGTTCCGTTATTTTCCCCGTTCTTTGCTACCACCATTTTTTCAGAATCCACTTGATTGAAATTTTCATTTATAGCTTTATCAGTCATTTTAACTTCTTGAGTAGAAGTTTCCTCCTCTTTATAAGTATTTTCACTACTGATTGGGGTGCCGGAAGAAATGTTGGGCTGTAGTCCTTGCTTGATTTCATCACTATCCTTCAAAGGAGTGTGGAGACAAGATGGAATGTCAGCATCGACAGAGTCAGAGAAGTCTGGAGTAGCTATATGGATTTCCATAGTCTGTGCTCTACCAATATCCTCATCCTCCGACGGTTGGCGAGCTTCCTTCTTCTTTGACATTTTCATAAATCAATTTCACACTGTCATTGATGTGTATATTTCCTTCATAATCATGCTTATCAGTCTCTTTATCAGTATCTTCCGACACTTGTCCCATGTATGCTCCCTCCTGAGATTAATTTTCTATTGTCATCACAGCATCTTCTATTCTTCCATCTGATATTTTAGCACCATAATTGGAAATTTCATTATCTGCCAATTGTGACTGGTGCCCTTCAACCACCTCAGTCTGAAGGATGCTCTGGGTTGGATTGTTTTCCTTCCTGATAATCCGAAATAATAATAATTTCAAGATTAGAAGCATTGATCTCCTCCTCAATAGTTTTTTCAGTAGACGCTCTATCAGCCTTTTCGGTTTCATGAATACGAGTTTCTTCTTTGTTATGATTTGAACAACTGAATGGTGTTGCAAAAAGATTCTTAAGATGATAATCATGCATGCTTTCATGATAGTCCTCAACTGTCTCTACATCAGTAGACACTGCTCCATCACCCATTTCAGTTTCATTAAAATTCAGCATTCAGCCCTGTTGAATGCTAATTTATGATTGATTTCAACATCAAATGGTAAAAACGAACCACCCTGGGGAAAACCAGTTGCCCCAAAATGCTTTGGTGCCCCGACATCAACAGCCCTTTCCCACTCTTACATATGCACATTTTTAATATTTATGGAGAGGTCATACCATAGTATTATAAAGCTCCTAGATTACATAGGATGAAAGAAAATAGGTTGCTTTCAGTTAGATGAATAGTGTATCTCCTCAAAGCATTGACTCGATTGTAGCATCTTCTCATAGAATTCCACTGGCCAAAACCAAATCTGGAGTTTCCAGAATAAATAATTGTAGCATATGATTAATATAGAGATAAATTAGATAAATGAATTTTGTTTCTATACATAATACACCTCAATACTTTGCTTTTTTTTACAGTAAACACCCTCCCGAATTCGATACCGGGAAAAAAATTGGACTGACCGAGTGTTAGGCCAAAATCATACCAAATACACCCAAGATGACTTGGTTTCGTGGGTGTACCTTCATACTATGCTATATGGGAACTGCCATAATAGGCCATGTACCTTCTCTTTTTTAACAATGGTACTTATTAGGAAAGCTGGAGTCGTTTTTGGGCTTGAGATTAGTTCATAGTTCTTTGACCGGTTTTATACATTAGATAATTTGAGAGATAGACTCTTAATTATAATAGCCTTAGACTTGTAGGCAATAGGAACCCACTATTGTAGGTCTGCGTATATGTCCGTAAGACTTGTATGGCATTAATTACCTGTGCCATCACGATTTCATTTGAACGAGTAGTAATAATATTTTTGTAAAAGCTACTTACAACTATTACCAAACACGACCATTAAACATTTTATAATGTACTTTAGGAGGATCTGTTGTAATTTCTGGTATTATAAGGGCGTACACAAAATTAAAGATGAATCAAAATAACTTATTTTTCGATAACCGCAATAAAATTTCAAATTCACTTGATAAAAAAGGGAAAATAAAACTTCAAACATTTTAAAAGTGAAAGCCCAATATATTCACATCACATAAATTAAAAGCACAAAATTATAACAAAAAAAAAACTGAAACAGAGGTCTGAAAGTTAACTTCATATCATATCCTCAGATCTTATTTGTTAATTGTATCCAGAAAGAAATCATATCTTGACATCACTTTTAAACATGAAATAAACCACAATTCAATGAAGCCAGAAATTATCTTTGGGATTACATACCCAATGAAGCCACTAATGTAGCATGGGTCGTGGGAGGGGACTTTAAGACTGTAACCCTTGCTAATGCTCTTGCTAAAAGCAGAGGGCATGGAAAACATAGTTTTCAGTTCATCGCCTTACCAATGGAAAACATGTCATTGGAATTCTCCTCCACAGTTTCAACATCAGTAACTCGCAATAAATTTTTGGTCAGTACAGTTCCGTTATTTTCCCCGTTCTTTGCTACCACCTCTACCGCGATTGTCCTCATTCCCATAACCAATAATGTGTCTAATTACGGTGATATGCAGCCTATAAGCCATTGCATTTTTTCGAATAAAATCATCTCAAAGACTTTTACTTCTAGATTGGCTACTATACTTCCTAGGATCATCTCTCAAAATCAAAGTGGTTTTGTTAAAGGGAGGGAAATTACGGATAATGTACTATTGACTCGAGAAATGATCTCTAAGTTGAATGTCAAAAATAAAGGAGGTAACATTGCAATTAAACTAGACATGTCCAAAGCATATGATAAAGTGAATTGGTTCTGCCTTATCAAAATGTTAAGAAGGTTTGTATTTAATGAAGGTTTGATTGCCATGATATGGAGGCTTATATCAAATGTTTGGCTCTTGGTGATGGTTAATGGCAAGGCAAATGGATTCTTTAAATCTACTAGGGGGTTGAGGCAAGGGGACCCTCTCTCCCCGAGCCTTTTCTCTACGCGCAGCAAATTAAATGGTACTTAGGAACAATGAGAACTGCCATAATAGGCCATGTACCTTCTCTTTTTTAACAATGGTACTTATTAGGAAAGCTGGAGTCGTTTTTGGGCTTGAGATTAGTTCATAGTTCTTTGACCGGTTTTATACATTAGATAATTTGAGAGATAGACTCTTAATTATAATAGCCTTAGGCTTGTAGGCAATAGGAACCCACTATTGTAGGTCTGCGTATATGTCCGTAAGACTTGTATGGCATTAATTACCTGTGCCTTCACGATTTCATTTGAACGAGTAGTAATAATATTTTTGTAAAAGCTACTTACAACTATTACCAAACACGACCATTAAACATTTTATAATGTACTTTGGGAGGATCTGTTGTAATTTCTGGTATTATAAGGGCGTACACAAAATTAAAGATGAATCAAAATAACTTATTTTTCGATAACCGCAATAAAATTTCAAATTCACTTGATAAAAAAGAGAAAATAAAACTTCAAACATTTTAAAAGTGAAAGCCCAATATATTCACATCACATAAATTAAAAGCACAAAATTATAACAAAAAAAAAAAACTGAAACAGAGGTCTGAAAATTAACTTCATATCATATCCTCAGATCTTATTTGTTAATTGTATCCAGAAAGAAATCATATCTTGACATCACTTTTAAACATGAAATAAACCACAATTCAATGAAGCCAGAAATTATCTTTGGGATTATATACCCAATGAAGCCACTAATGTAGCATGGGTCGTGGGAGGGGACTTTAACACTGTAACCCTTGCTAATGCTCTTGCTAAAAGCAGAGGGCATGGAAAACATAGTTTTCAGTTCATCGCCTTACCAATGGAAAACATGTCATTGGAATTCCCCTCCACAGTTTCAACATTAGTAACTGGCAATAAATTTTTGGTCAGTACAGTTCCGTTATTTTCCCCGTTCTTTGCTACCACCTCTACCGCGATTGTCCTCATTCCCATAACCGATAATGTGTCTAATTACGGTGATATGCAGCCTATAAGCCATTGCATTTTTTCGAATAAAATCATCTCAAAGACTTTTACTTCTAGATTGGCTACTATACTTCCTAGGATCATCTCTCAAAATCAAAGTGGTTTTGTTAAAGGGAGGGAAATTACGGATAATGTACTATTGACTCAAGAAATGATCTCTAAGTTGAATGTCAAAAATAAAGGAGGTAACATTGCAATTAAACTAGACATGTCCAAAGCATATGATAAAGTGAATTGGTTCTGCCTTATCAAAATGTTAAGAAGGTTTGTATTTAATGAAGGTTTGATTGACATGATATGGAGGCTTATATCAAGTGTTTGGATCTTGGTGATGGTTAATGGCAAGGCAAATGGATTCTTTAAATCTACTAGGGGGTTGAGGCAAGGGGACCCTCTCTCCCCGAGCCTTTTCTCTACGCGCAGCAAATTAAATGGTACTTAGGAACAATGAGGAAAAAAATAATCAGGCACAAGAAAGCATAAGACTCAAGCATCATCATCAAGAATAAAAAGGCATATACGAAAAGAATGTCAAACTCAATAATCAATACTCATCATCATAAAAAAAACGCAGTCATTCATTAATCATCAATAAACACAGAAATAAAATTGAAAACAAAAAGAACATAACTCTCCATCATTATTTATCCATTCATATATATGATATGAAATAAATAAAATGCATTCAGTCATTAGTCATTTTTAAAATATTAAACTAAGAACATCTAAGCATCCTTACAAATAAAACCATTCATAATTGAAAAATTCGCGTCAATTGTCATCTTCATCCATGTCAGTATCATAATCATCACTGGTCTCCTCATTTTCAATACTTTCATCTATATCACTCTCATTAGCTTCCTCGTCCGCCTTTGAATCATCTTCATAAGTCTCTGTCTCAGAAGAATCCTCATTAATATCAACACAAATATCATCACCGCCATCAATGTCAACTATATTGTCAACAGTCGTTCCCTCCACACCAGCCTTAACCCATGTAATATCCCCATCATGGTTGATTAGAGTGTCATCCAATTGTTGGATATTGTATGGCTCAACTTCCGCGTCTATTGTGTCATCTCCATAAGTATCTTTACCATACATGTCATAAAAATCTCTCGGTGTCATCTTCACGACAGCATGCCAATCTTCTTCAATCGGGTCTCGCACATACCAAATTTGTTTGGCCTGAGATGCTAATATAAACGGTTCATCTGATAGTCGATTATGCTTGTATAGTGAATGTTTGAAGTTCACTAATGTGAAATCAAAATCATCCTTGGTCGTCCCCGAATGCGTATCAACCCAATCACACTTGAATAGCACAAACTTGAAATCATTTGAATAGCGCAATTCAAATATATCTGTTAATACTCCATAATATGTTACATCCCCGGAAACAGGTCGCTTGTCCTTTGCACTTGCAAAACTTTCGGTGGTGGCATCAAGCATAACTCCACTATTCTGAGTATTCAATCTTCTCTCACGCTGCTTTGTGCGAAACCTAAACCCATTTACAATATATCCCGTATATCTTCTAGCCCATTGGGAGGGGCCTGAAGCCAAAATTGTAACTTCCTTTGACACCTTTCCCTCACTTAGATTCCGTACCTAATTTTTTCATATGATTGAGTAATAAAAATTAGATGTGTAAAAATTAAATGTGGTTACATATAAATACAAAGATGACTTACATGATCCCCAAACCACTTGTGAAACGTTTCGTTGTGAATGCGATTAATTTCGTAGTGTCCCACACGAGGTCTCTCCTGTTTTAGAATTGTTATATGTTTCCTGTAAAACATGTATGTATAAATTGTATAACGTAGAGGGATATTTAATTACATAAAGTTTAAAATCCATTCAAATGTTATCTTACTCGCGAAAAGGCTTCACTGCGGCGGAGTCGAATAACACGTAACGATGTGCTTGTGAAAACGAAGTGTCATCAAGCGTAAATGCTACTCATTTACCTAATGTACGACCTATTGAACTTGAGTTTTCATCGGCTTCATCATTTCGTAAAGGTCGATTTAACTTACTCTCAACATCACCCAGGTACCTCGCACAAAATGTTGTACATTCCTCTGCTAGGTATCCTTCAGCAATTGAACCTTCTGGACGACTTCGGTTACGAACATATTCTTTTAGTGTGAATAAAAACTTGTTCGTCATTGTCAAAAAATTATAGTATTTATATGCATTAATTTAGATGACACATACATAATGCATACACGAAATATACCTCTCGATGGGATACATCCATCGAAATTGTACTGGTCCAGCAATCATTGCCTCCTCAGCTAAATGGATTGTCAAATGCTCCATAACATCGAAAAAATTTGGGGAGAATATTTTCTCTAGATGACAGAGTGTAAGAGCAACACGATCTTGCAAATATTCATAATCTTTGAAGGTCATTGTCTTTGAACAGAGCTGCCGATAAAAATTACATAATTCGATCAAAGACTTTGCTACATTCGTAGGCAATGATTTTCGTACTGCTAACGGGAGTAGTTGTTGCATTATGATATGATTATCGTGGCTCTTAAGTCCAGAAATATTCCGGCCTTTAATGTTTACACGCCGTGAAATATTAGATGCATAACCATCTGGGACTTTGATATTCTTTAAAACCTTACAAAATATGTCTTTATCACTTTTACTCATTGTGAAGCATGCTGGTGGTAAATATACTTTGCTATCTGACAAGCTCTTAGGGTGCAATACTTTTCGAATACCCATGTTCTCAAGGTCTCGACGAGCCTTTATATTATCTTTTGACTTTCCATCAACATTTAACAATGTCCAAAGTATGTTATCGCACACATTTTTCTCTACATGCATAACATCAAGATTGTGACGAATCAAGTGATCCTTCCAGTATGGCAACTGAAAGAATATGCTTTTTTTCTTCCAATTTAGAGAACTATCACAATTCCCTTCACTGTTGATACTCGTTTTTCTCTTCTTCGTTGTCGATGAGTGACCCTTCTCATTATTTCTTTCCATTGCCTCTAATTGCTCCAAGATATCACCCCCGGATACTTGAGTGGGCTTGACTTCTCTTTCAACTTTCCCATCAAAAGCTACGGTATCATTTATAAATTTATGGTTGTGATCCAACCACCGACGATGACCCATATAGCAAAATTTCTTCCCATTCTTTAACCACTGTGAACGAGTGTTCTTGTTGCAACAAGGACAAGCCAATCTCCCTTTTGTACTCCAACCTGACAAGTTTGCATACGCAGGAAAGTCATTAATTGTCCACATTAACGCTGCACGCATGCAAAACATTTTTTCAGACGATGCATAGTAAGTAAGTATGCCATCATTCCACAATTCCTTCAATTCGTCAATGAGAGGCTGCAAGTAAACATCAATATTATTTCCTGGGCCGCGTGGACCATCAATGAACGTAGACAGTATAAGATAAGGTTGTTTCATACACATCCACGGAGGCAAGTTGTATATCATCAAAACAACGGGCCACGTGCTATGAGATATGCTCATTGTTCTAAAAGGATTGAAGCCATCGGCTGCTAGTCCGAGCCTAACATTGCGCGAGTCACTAGAAAAATTTGGATTTTGTTGATCGAAGGTTTTCCATGCTTTAGAATCAGCCGGGTGTCTTAATATGCCGTCGTCATCGCGTTCCTCCGCATGCCATCTCATGAGGGAGGATGTTTTCAATGACATAAAAAATCTCTGAAGCCTTGGTTTCAGTGGAAAGTACCTAACAACCTTTGCGGGAATTTTTCGACCCCTAGCTTCTTCATCATCAGACTCACCCGAAAATTGCTTCCATCTTGATATATGACATACTATGCAATCCTCACGATCTTTGTTCTCTTTCCAATACAGCATACAATCATTTGGACATGCATGAATTTTTTGATAATCAAACCCCAAATCATTAACCATCTTTCTTACTTGAGAGTATGAACCTGGTAGTTTCTCACCCTCCGGAAGTGCCTCTTTTAAGAATTGAAGAAATGCTGTAAACGACGTGTGGCTCCACTTATAAAGTGTTTTCATATGAAATAGCCGAACAATAAATGAAAGTGATGAGAAAGATTTGCAACCAGGGTACAACTCGCGTTCCCCGTCTTTCAACAACTTGAAAAATGCTGATGCATTTTCATCCACCCCATCCTGGTCTTCGTACGGGTCATTAAATCGCATACCCTCTTCACTTCGATTTTCGAATATATCATGTAGTAGTCCACACATATCATCTATTGTATTCGAGTCGTGCACTTCATCCGCTCCACTAATTCCCATTGTGTATGGAGCACCTTTTACGTGATAAATCCACCTAGTGTAATTCTTAACAAACCCATGTACGATCAGATGCTCATAAACAACTTCTCTTTTATGGCTAATGGTATTTCGACATTTCTTACACGGGCACTTCATCACTAGCTCGGGGTATTTATTGGCAAATGCAAAGTCAAGAAACTCATTAACTCCTTTAATATAAGGCAGAGAAACTCTTGACAACTCCATCCAACTCTTATCGCTATCCATTTGAAAAGATTGTTGATTACCTCACACTATCCCTAAATTGTTGTTAGATTCATTAGAAAAAATTCATAAAAAATACAATAATAAAAAAAATGTTAAACCATAAATCATTAATATGCTCCTTCAAAACTATGTAAATTTACAAATAGTAAGACTCTAATTTTAACACCATTTGGATGTGGCCTTATATGAAAACTACCAATATTTAGTGATATAAAATGAAGAAACTTAACTATCAATATATTTTAACCTTAATTAGTTAACAACAATTAAAAAACTCACTCATAACATAATCAATTACTAAACGATATTAATGTAGCAATGAATCATGACACATTAAGAAGAAGACTACGCCTAATGCCTAAACATTTTAGCTTAAACGAAAACAATGTATAACGCATGAATACCCCAACACAACAACTCACATGAAGACTTAATTTTCTAAAAGCTAAAAAGATTAAACAAAAAATAATCCATAAGGCCCTCGCTTAAAAAAAATTTTAGTAAAAAATAATCATTACGAAAAACAAATCTCCTTGTCAATAATGAGATAGCATAATTAAATCATAGAATCTATATGAAAATGCTACTAAATCAAAATGTCCAGAATAGAAAATAATATTAAAACTTGTTTGTTATCTTAAAATTCAGCACGTGTTGCATGAATAAATAAAGGGGCTTACTAAATTCAACTACAATATAAAAAACTAATTTTGTAAAGATACCATCACAACAACATTAATTACAAAACGGAACATATACAAACTAAGTTGAATGACTGAAAACATTGTAAAAAGGTTGTTACATTTGTTCGCGCAATAAGTATACTGTCGCACTCTGGCGATTAGCTCTAGCTTGCAGTTTAGACATTATCATATATAAAAGTAAGATGAATTAATAAATCTAAAATAGTTTAAAATAAACGAATAAAGACATGTAGACCCATCTAATTTTCATTTAGAGTTGGTAAGTTTTGTAATATCAAACTAAAAGGCTAATGTGATACATATATACCTGCACACATGAATACACACATACATATACATGAGAAATAGTATGTATATATCAAACTAAAATGCAAATGTGACACATATATACCATCAAATGAATGCACACATACATAAACATGAAAAAAAATATGTATACAACCCCCTATAGTAAAAAAACACGTCGATTTAGATGGTTAAAATAATACTAATCAATTAAAACAGTGGTATTAGAGTTGCACAAAGATGATATCATAGGGAGTGATTTAAGTTTACGTTGAACTGGACTTTTTTAATCAATTGAAATAAATGAAAGAGTGAAAAAAAATTGGTAGTTACCAAAAATAGATAAGAAAATCCAACTGAATACTTCATCTAATTATATAAATAGAACCAAAAACACAGCAACAACTAACAAATTAAACATTTCTAACACTTTTCTCTCGCACATCAATTAAAATTAAAAAAAATTCAGTACTTTTTTCTCTCACAAAAATACAAATTATAACAAAACAAAGATTACACAACAATAATTACCATAATAACACCCCCTACCAATTTTTTACTAATTTTTCCTTTCGAGTTTCTTGCACCCCCGCTATATCTAATTTTTTCTTATTTAAAGTGTCTATCATAACCATTATCTATATGCATAAATTTTGTATAACACAAATGTTACGAAAAAATAAAGATTACACTATTTCATATACATGATTATATAATATCAAATCTGGAAAAAAAAGAGTTAAATATTAAAGATGTCAAAATATTATTGATTGGTGACTAATGAGACTGGTATGGATTTAAAAACTCACAGGTACATATCACGAACAAAAGAAAATATTACCTTGCTTCTGGGATTTCTTCTTTATAATATATCTTTCTTGTGAAAACTCTTTGCCTCTATTGCCAGTAACAAATAGAACCCAATCAAAAGCCAATATATGCAAGAAAGTGATTCTCTGAGCCAAAACAATACATAGAAATAAGAAAAATACACTGAAATACACGGAAATAAAAAGAATACACCGGAATAAACAAAATAAAACGTAACTTACCTCAAAGTTTCAAAGAACAAAACCGTTCTTCTAACAGGGAAACAGCAAAAATCGTGCAAAGCTTCAAAGATCAAAATCGTTCAAAGCTTCAAAGAAAAATACACCGAAATAATGAAAGTGATTATCTGAGCCTCTGAAAATTGAAATATGGGTGAGATGAGAGCACCGTCATCCTTCTTATAACAAGGGACCAGCAAAAATCGTTCAAAGATGGGTGAGATTGAGGCAAAGTGATTGGGTGAGATTGAGGTAGATACTTGATAAGGTTTGTTGAGGATTAGGTTTAGGAGATTGAGCAAGATACGGGAGAGAGGAGAACGTGCCGGGAGAGCCATCCAAGCTACGCGACTTCACCCGCCAAAAACTAGGGCAAAATTGATATTCTTTTAAAAGAAAATAAGACCCGCCATATTTATTTAAGTGAAGGTAATTTTTTTCCCAATTTTAGTGGCATTAGTTATGAAATGCCTAAAAAATATTACATTTGTTTGAGCATTAATTAAAAAATAATAAGATTTTAAAAAACGCGGGGCGTGATCAAGGGGTAGAAGCCAAGCCTTAAGCATTAGACGCCTAGGCGAACCTTAGGCGTAAAAAGGCGTGAAAAAGCGTTTAGGCATTTTTTAATATATTTTGATTATGACAACGCTATTAAAAATACTAAAATGGTACATACCTTATAAATATGTCCAAATCTTTGTAAATTAAAATACTATTTTTTTAAAATACAAAAAAAAAATTACATTTTTTCACGCCTTACCCTAAAAAATGTTGACTATCGTTGACCACGCCTTGATCCACACCTATGGCCAAAACTTGGCGTATCTAAAAAGCCTCGCGCCTAGGCACGTTTTTTAGAACACTAAAATAGATTATGTATTTTTAGAACTTAAAATAATCTTGATTATGTATATAGGACAACAAATATTTCGTTTCCATTTTTAGTCCCTATTTTTAAATTAAAGAGACACGTGGCAAGTTTTGATTGGTTGGCGTTTTATGAAAATGGGTCAGCGCCAACACCTTTATTAAAAAATAGGGACTAAAACTATAAATAAAATATTTGTTGTCCCATTTTCAAAATACATATTACAATAGATCCTAAATTTACAAATCCCCATTAAAAAATGCTCTACTTATACGGCACATCAATATAAATGCCGTGAATTTTCAATACTTATAAATAAATACTGGTAAAAATAAAATTCGCAGCATTTTTGAATAATACCGAGAAAAAAGTGCCGGAAAAAATTAGTTTTCCTGTAGTTCCCTGCGATGGTACGTTGGTAGTGGTTGGACGGTCCATTAATTTCATGAATGTGGCAATCGGGGAATCACTAGGGTTGATAGAGACGATAAGCTCAGGGGAGTCGATGATTGTGGACCTATTTAGGCACACCCAATGAGGTGGGTGGTGATTGTGGAAGATGAGCAACAAGTGCGGAAGGTGGCACACTTATTTAGCCTATTTCTGATGGGTAGTAAACTGATGAGGAAGTGTAGTGATGACATTTATCTTTGCTCCCTTCGTTCTTGAGGAAATTCACAAAGATCCACTACTGTTATTGGGGGGATCCTGACATTGGAGTTATTGTATGCTGCCTTAGATACCTTGAGCATCTGCCATCGGAGTACTTTTAGTAGAGCGTTGTAAATAGTGGAGGTAGCTTTTATTATTTTTAATTTATTGCTGCATAATTTTTTTTATTTTTTTGACACTTTTTTGAATATTTTAAAATTTTTCCTTTCTAGGTATGATTGTATGAGGTGTTTGGGTATAACACTCGATTGATGCATTTGAAGCATGAGGAGGCCGATGCATGGACTACGATGAGGAGTTGGAGGAAGGAGAACATGGTTTTCAAGACCTTGTCATCTTTAAAGAATATGAGGGTCGTTCTAAATGTCTTGGAGAGCGACCACGTTAGACTTTTTTATTTATTTCTATTTTTTTTATCTCTGAATCTTATTTATTTTTGGATATCGTTTTGATGGCTATGTTTGCTGGAATAGGTGGCATTCCTCCTTTGGGTCCAGTCGATGGATTATATGGGGGTTACTGACCTCCATGCTCAGGTACGATCGCATAAGTTCAGGTACAATTGGTATTTCAATGACCACATAGTAATGCATTTCAGGAGGGAGAGGATGCAATTCCTTTGACAAATCCTGTTTTATATATGACAAATCTGGAGAATATGATGGCGGATGAGAGAGCATTGTCGATAAAAGCGGAGTATTACTCTATAAAATCATTCTTAAGAACACCCTAATATTAATCATGAACACATTAATATGATTAAAGTTTAACATACAATTGTTCTTAATAAAAGGATCTTAGATCTTCATGTTTTCACAAAATACGTCTAAAAGATAGAAAATAAGGCATACCTTGATCAAAGATCAATCTTGATTAATTGCTCCATCGATCTGCCTTCTTGGAAAAAAATGCACTCTAATGGAATCTCGGAGTTTCTCTCCCACCTCAGAAATAGTGTGTTATGAGATGACTCTAGATGGTGTAGAAGTCTCTATTTATAAGGGGAAGAGGGCCGGAATCCTAGTCAAGGTGGGACTCTTTCAAGTCTCCCACTAATGCCACTAACCATCATGTGACTAACGGATAAGGTTTACCCAAATCTTTTAATATATTTATTTATCACATTCCTAATTAATTATCTGACATTTATTAAAATCACATAAATGGGAAATTCGGAATTTAATACAATTGAAATTAAATAATTAATTTCGTCACTTAACATTAATTTCCAACAGTCTCCCACTTGGTCTTAATAATTCGCATAATTAGATTAGGTATCATAAGGTGCACAATCATTGATAAATTTATTTTGCTGAATCAAATGATTCACGGATGCGAGTCATGGCGGTTCCATACTATTCAAGAGCATGGTTCCTTCCATGTACCACAACACCAATGTTTCATTCAACTAAGCCTTTAATATTGGGTATCATAATGGCCTCATAATGTCCTTTTCAATAAGGACTATTTGTGTCAACAATAATTCATAATTTTATGCATGCTTTCTCAAAAGACAGAAATAATTGAAATCAGAAACACTTTTATTGAATTCAAGTAATAGTGTCAAACAACTAAGCCAAATAGCAATCATAATTTTACTAATCGAGATCCATCTCTTTGACACGTTCCATAAGGTCTTTTGGAGATAGTCCTTTCGTAATAGGATCTGCTATGTTATCACTCGTACTAATGTGATCAATTGACACTTTTTGTTTCTGAATTTCTTCTTTAACTGATAGGTATTTCATTCAACGTGCTTAGTTACTTTAGGAATACCTAACATTTCTTCATAAAGAAGATTGCAGCGACATTATCATAATATTTCAGCGACTTGATAATAGTGTCGACAACTCCAAGTCCCGAAATGAAGTCACGCTGCCAAAATACATAAGTTGTAGCATCAAGCATACTACAAACTCAGCTTTCACAATACTTAATGGATGATTTGCGTTGCACTCCTTCATTATATTGGTTGATAAACCAAAACAAACATACTTAAGCAAGAGTGAACTTCGTACCATCCGTACAAACAATAAATCTGAGTCACAATAATTGTTCATATTTAAATGAACACATACATCATAAATGTGAGGATATAGTCCTTTAAGTATCTCATTACTTCATACACAACTTTTAAACCCATAAAATTATTTTGATTCTCTACTTTCTAAATCCGTGCTTGTATATAGAGAAAATATATAAACTTACTCCCACTGATCTTCAGGTGTATACAAATATACAACGATTAAAAAAAAATAATGATATTATTTCTTAAAATGCGTCATGTGGGAAACTTATGTTTATAAAATGATCTCCTAAACATATACGCATGGTTTATTAGAATTCAAAAAGTAATTTTCACATCCACTTCATGTAACTCTCAATCATAATGAGCTACTAATGTCATAGGAATTCCATGTCCTTACATATAATTGAGAAGGTTCATTTATAACCTTTTCTTCATTAATAGTGAAATATTTTACTACAATTTAGCTTTATCTCGTTTAACTACCGTTAGTGTCGCGTTTGGTCTTGATGACCCCCTTATACCCGACTTTAGTGCATCAATTATGTAATTCAACGAGATTTCAACCTTAGTTGTAGTCCATTAGTTTCACTTCTTATGACTTTTGAAAATAAAACCATGTCATTATTTATTCGTTCGCCAAATTCATGTTCATGCAGATACCCCACATAATCATTTAGGATAGTAGACCTTTTAGGATCTTCTTAATACTATTCCTTATGATTTCATCTACATTTCTCTCACGGTGACAATACTATCATTTAGTGGTTGACCATTTATTTGTTCTTTGTTGTTTAGACAATCTAACAACTAAAAGAACAAGGATTCAAGAAGGTTATCGTTAATGGGATAAGTACCCTACCTTCCTTTATAATCATATTTCATGATTTTCTACTACCACTAATTTCACCTTTCATAATGAATTTGACTTTAATGCGATAAATACGTGTCAATGACAATTATATGATCTATGTAGGTCCACTTTAAGGGAAGTTTCTCATAATCTCCCACTTGGGCCACATAGGTCATCCTTATATTAGACATCGTAATACCTTAAGAGCACAACTCGACTATCAAAATTTGTAAGTGACATTACAAAAATCTTGTCCACGAAAATTATGAAAAAGAGTCTAGATTTAATTTGGTACAAGATTTAAAGAGTTTCATAAAAAAATGCTACGATTATGATGCAGGATCAAACAAATCTTTAAAAAACTATGTCCAAACTTTATTTTGTACAAAACATCAAAACTAAAATCATAACCCTTGAAAAATATACATCAAAAGATTCTTTAGAACATATCCCTCACGATCAAGTCTAGACAAGCATTTTCCAAAAGAAATTGAGGGTTTATGAAAACAAATGGCGATTTGATTCCCCAAGAACAAAAGAAAAGAATCTTATTAGCATTTCTAGTTTGTTTTGTAATAAATCCTTGCATCAAAAGTAGATACTTTCTATAACACAGTAAGTATAACTTGAAAACTCTACTGAGATGAAAAACTCATTTCAAATCATAAAAGATACATATTATCTTTATCATTATTAGTCCGAGTGTGCAATATGTAAACAAACTTAATTTGTTTAACCAAATTAAATATGAAATTTTAGAGAAATAAAATGGGATACAATAATATGTGATAAGATAATGAGATAAATTGCTCACTTCATTAATGCTTTGATTTAACAACACACACATCGATTACATGATAAATTGAGTGCATAACCGTGAGGTTTTGCCAGTAGTAACCGTGAAATATCGATTATATGATGCTTGTAGATTACTTTATTGGGTATAATGTTATTTCACTATATTGTACACGATATTTGTGCACAACTTATTTTCACATACTATAATAATGTATGTGATCTATGATGTTCATTCAATCACTCAAAATTGATTCCCTGTAAGGAATAACCTTGCTTGAAGAAATAAACTCAATATACCCCATTAATATCCTTACAATTATAAGCATCATGAGTTACTACTACCATCATCTTTACATTTAATATTCATTGCCATTCTAGTTGGGTCACTGTAGTGACTACCAAACATTTCATAATATGAATATTACATTACGTAAAGACTTACATACACAAGTCAATAAATTTTTCACTTATTTTCATTAAATATCGCATGATCAATAAGCTAAATTATTCATGTTTATGGTTTTCATAAACTTAATTGGTGATATGATAGTGAAAGAAACTATGGCATCTGTGTTTGACGACCATTATTATCTTCCCAAAATATATATCACCACTAACATTTTGTTCAATTATTGTAATCACAATAAATGAATAAACAATAATATGTATGCAACATCATAAAGTATCATCATCCTAGCATTCAATATCATACATGGACCCGTAGGCAACCAAAATATGCATGATATTAATGCATTAGTCCAATATTTATATCTTCTGGAATGGAGCACTTTAATGAACACCAAACCATATATTATATAAATATAAGAGATACGCATACATGTGCAAAATACCCGTAATACATGAATAATTATATTATTGTCTATTCCTTAATTTGAAATTCACGAAAAATTAGACATAATGTGAAAATCAAATAGACAAAGAGTTTACATGAGATATTACACAAATAATAGTAAATGGAAGACACAAATCATTTACTTTCGCTTCATCACTTATGTATGAGTAACAAATCAGAAATATTGACCCAAATCATTCATGGTCATACTAATGCACAATATGGTTATAATCACAATTATCATACTAGGGACATATGTAAATATGACTTTTTAACATTGATGCCAATTATTTAACATTTACAAAAATTCCAATGTTTATTTGATTCAAATTTCAGCATGTGTTGCGCTTCAATTTAACCTTATAAAAAACATTAGGATAATCTGAAATGACTACAAGTATAGTATCTTCACATGTAATCTTAGCCTGTATTTGGCATTTGATTAAACTGAATGAATACCTACTTATGAGTCTCAAAATTTGCAAGTCATGCATTCAAATATGCATGCATGCAACGAATAAATCTAGTATCCGCACATATGAATTGTAGCCTGTGTTTGGCATTTAATTCAACTTAATGGGAGTACTAGCCTTAAAATAAACAATAATTCTGATTTTCAACCACATGAATCGTTGGCCTGTGTTTGGCACGAGACTCATTAAAACATGAATATCATAATATTCAACAATATGAATCATTGACCTATTTTTGGCACGAGATTCATCAAAATATGAATATTAACAATAACACAAGTCTAATATCCGACCATATGAAATATGTTGGCATGTGTTTCGCACGAATATTCAACTAAAAAGGATCATTAGAGCAAGGTTTTTTTTTGAAATATGGGAAAACTTAAATTTTCACACACAACAAAAATTGCAAGGGTCGAATATTGAATTGTTGACTAAAATTTTGGTATATTTCATCTACATTCCGAATATCACGGAATCTGTGTTAATCATCACATAATATTCAGATTGTAAAGATATATTACCCTATAATTCATTTATCATGGTCCCATAATTTTGGCATCTGTGTTTGTTGCCTAATTCATTTAATACCATGATTAATGGACTTAATGTCAACTATTCTGTTTTTACAAAACTGGTTCTAATGTTGTTCAATTCAGATATTAGCATGTGTTGCGCCTCAATCCAATTTTATAACTAACATTAGAATAAGTCTTTAATGAATGTAAGTATATTATTCGTACATGCAGTCTCAGCCTATGTTTGGCCTTTGACTTAACTCAAATGAATAATTGTTTACATGTCTCAACTTAAATATAGTTCATTATGCATTAATATTAACTATAATATGTAATCTATCAGTAATCACAAAGATACCAATAGTAGCTCGAATGCCTCAAAAACATAATTTTTCTGGAAGTCATAAACATTATTTATGTAAAATCAATGCCCCAAAAATATTATACTCAAAACTTAATGTATAATTAATGGTCCAAATATAAATGCATACACAATAATCTAATATTTACAATTATAGATTAAGATACTTTTATGTCTTCTCCATCCAACATCATATAAATATTATTGTCGAAACATCAATTCATAATTACATTAGGACCTTTGGGCAACCAATTATAGATTATGCACAATAACCTAATATATCGAAATGTTATTGTCAAACATATAATCATACATCTAATATTCAAAATTTTATATTGAACCCTTTCATCAATACAAAATAATACATAACATGAATATTAGAACAACCATGAATATAAAGAAAAACATCCCCCGTGGTAAAAAAAAAAAATACATAATATTTGAAAAAAATCGTGATTTTTGCCAAAAATAGAAAATTTGAGTTAGCACCACAGAGATGTAGATAATTACTCCAGGATCTCAAAACAATTTGCGGAATTCAAAAATCAATTTTCTGGAGTGAGATATTGACGTCAACATTATTACCAAAAATGGCAAAAACGCAATTTTAAGGGTCTTAACGACGTCAAAACGCAAAAGTAAGATGGTGCCCATTGTAAACAAGGGGTTTTGTTTATTTCGACGCTTCCAGTCGACCATGTCATTTTCGTAAAATTCCGAGCAAGTTTTGACCTTTCATTCTCACCAGTGAGTATTGGCGACAGAAGAAAAACGTCACAGAAAATCTCAGACACACTTTAAGAGCAGATTTAATGACAGAAATAAGACGTCGCAGAAGGTCTCAGGCACAAAAGCAATTTAATGACATAAATAAAATGTCGCAGAAAGTCTCAGGCACATATATCATTATAGACGAACATCAATAAGGAAAATCATGAGATCTTAAACTTTAGCTCTGATACCACATATAAAATCATTCTTAAGAACACCCTAATATTAATCATGAACACATTAATATGATTAAAGTTTAACATACAACTGTTCTTAATAAAAGGATCTTAGATCTTCATGTTTTCACAAAATACGTCTAAAAGATAGAAAATAAGGCATACCTTGATCAAAGATCAATCTTGATTAATTGCTCCATCGATCTGCCTTCTTGGAAAAAAATGCACTCTAATGGAATCTCGGAGTTTCTCTCCCACCTCAGAAATAGTGTGTTATGAGATGACTCTAGATGGTGTAGAGGTCTCTATTTATAAGGGGAAGAGGGCCGGAATCCTAGTCAAGGTGGGACTCTTTCAAGTCTCCCACTAATGCCACTAACCATCATGTGACTAACGGATAAGGTTTACCCAAATCTTTTAATATCTTTATTTATCACATTCCTAATTAATTATCTGACATTTATTAAAACCACATAAATGGGAAATTCGAAATTTAATACAATTGAAATTAAAACATTAATTTCGTCACTTAACATTAATTTCCAACATACTCCACCTATACATAAATGGGGGATCTTAACCTCTATTGGAAAGAACATAACTCCACCGATGTATGATTATTTATATGTCGTGATGACCTGGTCGATGCTTCCACAGTGCAGAGGGATATTAGCCTTTATTATCAAGAACATAAGGTAGTGTAATGTTGGGGTCTTCAGGCCAGGCTTCAGGGAGTGATGCTCGAACAGAGGAGATACCTCCTCTTCATGAGTATAGTTTACCTTACCAGCATCTAAAGATGGAGGGTGGATACTAGATAAAGATTCCTCATCATCCCCACTCGTTGTTAGAGGGTTTTCCCTCATATGTCAAACGAGGACTTTGATTTAAATGTAAGGGCTCTTACCTTCTTCTTTGATTTCTGCATTCTGATTTCTGCATTCTTTGCATTTGTTGATTTTCGTATTTTTTTTTTCCTCTTTATATATTTATTCACTGAAGGTTTTGTTGAGTTTTTAAAAAACTCGTTGGTGTATTTTTAAATGTGGGATATTTTGGGTAAAGAAATGTATGGGATGCTTCTTGGTAGAAGAAAATTTGTTTTGGGGGATCATTGGTGAAAATAGAGATAAAAAAGGAAAAAATAGAGTTTCCTTATACGGGTCATCAATCGGCATGTCCCCTAGCCTGTCTGCCCACATATCAGTGCAAGTACTTAGCTTTCCAGCCTTTGGTTCCCTCTTTTTCAATCTTTGGTACTTTGATTCTTATATAAATGCTGAAGGTTCAACCATTTCAACATTTTTTGGGAAAATTTGTCTATAAAAGGAGATTAAAGATCTCTTCGTGGATCGATGACTCTCACTACCTTTTCTCTTTTTGTATTACGCTTTATTTATTCTAATGGTTGTTCCCATGTCAGAAGCCTATTATGCTTCCCTCGATGACTTACAAGATATGTGTTTTTATAATGTTGACTACATTTCATGAATATTCTCCCAATGACTTTGTCGCATAACCGTTCAATTAGATGGAGTCTTCTAGAGGCAACCCGACAATTTTGGTACCCCGAGGACAATATGTTTTATTTCGAACTAGATGAGGTGCATCCAATTTATGAATAATTATCTGCTATGTTAGGTATTCATCCTCATGTTCCTTCCACAATGAATGTATTTTCTCATTCTCCAAGGGAATTATTAAGCGGGTTACTACACATTTCTCCTTCTGCGGACCCACCGTTAGTGCACGAGGGGTTAATTTTTTGCAGGTGATGATGGACTCAGTATGATATCAAGTTTCTCAATATGTTATTTATGACAGAGCTATGGTGTTAGGCATGACGGCTAAGTTTCCCATAGGGATGGGTGGTATGACTATATACACCCAAGTCGCTAGTATAGTTTGGTGCACGCGATGCAGATACAATCCGGCTGCCGCTATTTTGGTGGAGATGTTACATATAATCAGTGACTTGAAGTAAGATCCACGTACTTTTCTACGAGGAAGTCCTGCGATGTTGTACATGTAATTAGTGAAGTTGTTTCATTTGGCTCTTCTTCCTCCATTTCTTTCAACAGTACGTACAACCTTTTTCTTTGTCGTTCCGTATACTTCGGTGGATCTTTGAATGATTGGTCTGACTAGTGTCTAGAAAATAGGGTAAGTTCTTTTCGTTGGTCCGTACCCTGGTGGGGTGTAATAACACATGACTGTCATCTAGATGATTACAAGTTTGTCCATCTTGTAGGTGATTAGGTGTAAATTCTTCCGAATTTACCCCCTTAATTTAGGGATTTTTACCTCCCCGGATAATGTAATTCATCTTGATTTATGTCATTTATATGCTAATGAACTTTCTACGTAGTATCTCGATTTTTTTACCTTTTTTGTGATATTTACCGGTATTTAGTGCTAATAAAAGAAAGGAAAATGCCGAAGCAAAAGAATGAATCAAGGGAGAAAAGTCAAAAGGGAAAAAGAGTAATTTCCAACAGGAATCGGGACAAGGACCCAAAATGAAAGTTGAAGATCTCGAGTCTACATACGTATAGGAATAAACATCGTCCAAATCTGAGTTCCGGAGCAAAAGTTACGAGGTTCTAAAGATGACAGATAATTATGAGAAAATGGAGAGAAATTGAAGAGAAAATGAAAACTAAAGGCGGACCGGTCCTATTAAGAACATAAAAGGACTGATCCGAACCCTTAAAAGATCACTGGACAAATCCCTCTAGCGGACCGATCCTATTTCCCAAAAAAAGGAACGATCCGAATTCCTATCACTCACTGGAAAATTTTGCATAGCGGACCGATCCTATTTCCCAGAAAAAAGGACCAATCCGAATTTGCACACGGACCGATTCGCTACTGAGTGCCTGGACCAGTCCACCGAAGATTGATAGTAATTTTTTGTTCCGATTTTAGAGTTTGATTCATCTACAACTTCGGATTTTTCATGATGTATTTAACTTCTAGTTATTGTTAGATAAAGGGAGTTCGAACTTTTACTTCTATATTTTTAGTTTTGGGAGAGAGAAAGCTCTCTCACCTGTGATGCAAGCCCTAGTTTTGAAGATTGAATAGAGGATTCAGATTTGATTTCAGATTCAGTGAATGCAAGTAATTTTGTTTAATTTAATGTATTCTCTTTTTTACTTAGTTAATTAGTTCTCAATTCTTAGTTGCTATCTTAAATTAAAAATTGTTCTTGCCAATCATGATTTATTTTAATTCTAAATTTGATGTCTTTCTTCATTAAATCATGTCTGGCTAATCTTTTAAGGGTTGGGGTACATGAACCCCACCCGATGTAATTTATCATAATTGGAAATAGATTTTTGAATTGAATTTTAAAGGAATCGTGTTGCGTAATTATCGCAACCTTTATAGGACTTTTGATCTCATTTTCCCTAGGTAACTGGGATGCTTAAGAGTGCGACGCGCGTGTAGTATGTGCGACACTTATTTATTCTTACCTTTGATTTCGTATGATGTGGGCTACGATCCTTCATATACGGAATGCTTAGGATTTATAAAGATCGACTTCCTTGTAAATTCTAATTATGAAATCTAGTATCCTATAAGGTGATTTACTAGGGTGAGGGGGATTGTAACCCAACCTCTTGTTCTCGTTTGAAGTTATGTTTGTTAATGACTTGCCATCCCTCTTAGGTTAAATAGCTCATTTACATTTCATTGATGCATAGCTTAGTCAGTCCTTAATTTAAACACGCGTTTAGTTGTAGGAAATTTCCAATTCAAAGTATATTTTTGTTTCTTTTAGAGTCAAGTTAGGATTCTCCGTATTTCCATACATCGTCTTGATTTTCTCGTCCTAATTCCCTGAGAATTTGATCTCGACTTACCGGGATTATTACTTGAGCGATAGGCTTGAACTTGAGCCTAGATAACACGCACAGTAGAACACATTTGTGGTCGCATCATATTTTTAGTGCCATTGTCGGGGACTTAGGTGGACTTAGGTTAGATCGAGTCAATCTAAAACTTTGACCAAAAAAAAAAAAAAACAACATCTCTCAAAATCCTGTTCATGCAAAATCCTAAACAAACTCCTAAAACACTCCAACCAGAATTCACGAAAATCCAATTGTTGAGTATAATCATGATAGCCCCCACACCCCTCGTGTACCACAATTCTGGGTTCGACCTCCTACACCGCCAAATTCACTGTCCAATTACACTTCGAGTGATCCATCTGGTTACACTTCATGTTACAAGCCAAGTGCACCGAGTGAGGATACCGAGTCGTTGAGAGAGAGAAATTTCAGACGTCTCTAGTTTTGGTCCTGGGGAGGGAAATCCACCATATCGTCCCATGAAATAACTCTTTTTTCCAGAGTTAACTGTCACCCCTGGTTGCATTTTACTCCCGTATAATGCCGGTCAGTTCCACTTTCGCAATGTGATGATACACATTCTCCCTACTTTTCATGGCATGGATTCGGAGAAACCATACCTTCACATACGAGAGTTTGAAAAGGCATGCAAGACGTTTGGTGATCAAGCTTGCACGCAAGATGTCATTCGCCCGAAGCTTTTCCCTTTTTCCTTAAAGGATAAAGCTAAGACCTTAGTGTGGTTTCTACCCCCGAACTCCATTATCTCTTGGAAGGATATTCAATCGAAATTTCTCTCAAATTTCTATCCACAACACAAAATAAACTCTGTCAAGACTTAAATTCAATGTTTTCGACAACATGATAATGAGTCTTTCAATAAGTTTTTGGAATTCTTTCAAGAATTGCTGAGCACTTGCCCCCATCATGGATTCGAAAAACATCACATAATCTCTTTCTTCCATCATGGGCTAACAGTAGCGGCTAAACAACTTGTGAAAACCATGTGCGAAAGACCATTTTGGGAATTAGAAGCTAGTGATACTGAGGCGCATCTTAAGTACGTCGCCTAGACTACTCAAGCATGGGACATATCTGATCCTAATGACCAAACCTGGTCTAGATAAGTACCTACCACTCCGACTGCATCTGGTCTATACCAACTAGATAGTAATACTTTATAAGATCATCAATTTGATCAGTTTGAGAAAGGAGTGATATATCTACTTGAAGTCTGATTGAGAGACATTTCCAGATCCAAGCGTTCTGTAAAAGAAAAATTATGCGCAATCTATGAAGTGGGCCATTCCACAAAGGCATGCCCAATGATTTTCGCCTACAAGGCTATGCATAGTGAGAAGGTGGAGGTCATAGGAGGATTTAAGGAAAAGTTTAACGACTCGCATGGGAACACGTACAACCCTTCGTGGAGAAACTACCATGGTTTTAGCCGTGGGAAACAACAATCTGCGTTGAATCCAAATTCACAGGTTTCCCTACCTCCACCCCCTCCTTAATTTCAGCAAGCGCCACCTCCTCCGGCTCTATACATAGCTCCACCGCGGAGGACTCTCAAAGATATAATACACCAATTTATGAACTCCCAGAGTTCAACCAACGCTAGATATGATCATGTGTTCACTGACATAAATGCGAACATCTCAAAGTTGTAATCTTCGTTGAGTATCCAAGAGAAGGACAAGTTTCTTCCCCAGGGCCAAAGACCTTCCCAAGGTCAAACTAGTGTTAGCTCCACCTCCAGAAAACACTAGGAGCAATGTCAAGCTATAACCACTCTACATAGTGGGAGATTCATTGATTTATCACCTCCCTCACACGATGCACCAAAAGACAAGGAGATTTTTCCATACCCGAAAGAGGCCGAAGATGTCCCCTTGAAAGAGAGTGATAGAGAAGACACTAGTGATCCCTCGGTAGTTGAAAAACTACCATCTGCAGTGCCATTTCCTCTGTGAAAGGTTCCTCCCCAAAAAGGAAACCCCCGGGAAGAGGTTCTAGAAGTCCTAAAGCAAGTGAAGTTAAACTTAGCCTTCCTCAATGCCATTAAATAAATTCCAGCTTATGCAAAAGTCATTAAAGATTTATTGACAGTAAAGAGGAGGATGTAGGTAAAGAAGAATGTATTTCTAGCACATAACGTGAGCTCTGTATTACTCAATGATCTCCTAACGAAATTTAAAGATACCTATGCACCCACCATTTCGTGCATCATTGGAGAGAATAGAATTGAAAAAGCCTTACTCGATTTGGGGGCGAGTGTAAATATCCTCCTCTATTCCATTTATAAGCAACTTGATCTGGGTGACCTCAATCCCACAAAGATCACTCTCTAATTAGCAGATCGAACCATGAAGATACCTAGGGGTTTTGTCGAGGACGTGATAGTCCAAGTTGACACCTTCTATTTCCCCGTAGATTTTGTCATTTTGGACACGAAGCCCTCCGTCACCTCGAGTAATCATGTTCCCATCATTCTTGGGCGCCCATTCTTTGCTACGAAAAATGCACTAATTAATACTCGAAATGGGCGGATGCAACTCATTTTCGGAAACATGACTTTAGAGAATAACATCTTCAATATAGCCCAATATGTGGGGGTAAGAAGATGAGATTCATGCATTAAGTCTTGTAGATGAGATCGTAGAAGAGTACATAGCAAAAAACTTTTGTGGGGATGCACTAGAAGCGTTCCTGGTGCCGAGTAATGGGAGCGAGGGAGCGTACACCGACTTTGAAAAGGAAGTAGAGGAGATTAGGGAAATTCTGGATGAGAGAGTATTGGATGAGGATGTGAGAGATGTGAGTTGGGTTTCTAGATTTAAGGTGTTTCCACCGAGGGAATCACTCATGGATCCCTCTACTAAAAAATTCCCTATCCTCGAATTACAGAAACTACCCTTTAATGTGAAATATGATTATCTAGGAGAGAATGAGACATTTCCTATTGTTGTCTCCTCTAGCCTAGATGAATATCAGGAGGGTAAATTATTGAAAATTTTGAGGAAGAACCAAAGTGCTTTTGGTTGGTACATTGCTGATTTGAAAAGGATAAGTCCTTTGATTTGTACCCATAAAATCCACATTGAGGAGGATGTGAAGCCCTCGAGGGAAACGCAAAGAAGGTTGAACCCTACTACGAAAGAGGTAGTTAGGGCTGAAATCATTAAATTATTAGATGCCAAGATTATCTACCCAATCTCAGATAGAAAGTGGGTGAGCCCCAATCAAGTTGTCCCGAAGAAGTTGGGCATGAAAGTGATTTAAAATGCTAAGGGAGAGTTAGTTCCCCAACATACCACCAACGGGTGGCACGTTTGTATTGATTATCAGAAACTCAATGCGAGAACTAGGAAATACCATTTCCCCCTACCATTTATTGATTAGATGCTAGAGAGAGTAACGATCCACCATTATCATTTCTTCCTAGATTGTTATTCTAGATATATCCAAATTGAGGTAGATGTACTTGACCAGGAAAAGATGACTTTCACTTGTCCTTTTGGATCCTTTACTGTGACACCCCGACTAATTAAACACCGGGTAGCTACTCCTTTATAAAATTAATTCAAAATGCCAAGTTGGCTCAGTTAATAGCATCACTGTCGAAAACGTTTTATTATTACTAACCACCTAGTATTTAAAAAGTAAGTGCCAAATTTTAAATCTGATTAACATGCAACAAGAGTAATGAATAACTAAATAACACCATTCACCATACTGAAGTAAAACGAATAACCATCACAAAATGTAAATAAACTCTGGAGGAAAAACTCCTCAATACAAATCCCACAACTGATAAGTAAACTGAAATAAATAACTAAACTGAATACTGAGCAATACATGCTAGAGTCTGAAAACTGAAACGTAAAAATGTCTAATAGAATTGGGCAACATGCCCTACAACTGATAGATGCTGAGACTGGAATCCAAATGAGAGAAGCGTCTACATGCAAATCCCTGTAGCTTCCACAAACAGCTACAGCTCGTCACCTGAATGAGAATCCTATGCTTGGTGTCCTTGTGGCTGGGCACCTAAAAATGGTTTTACAAGAAAATATATTTGAAAGCAAATGGGTCAGAGCCCGAAAGTGGAAATCATTTTAAAAAAAACCTGCAAGTGCTTTAAAAACATTTAAAACATTAAATGCAAAGTACATGTTAGGACGTGCACTCACATTAAATTCTCACCTCTCGACTAACTGTGCACTCCTAACGTAAGTACCCATCTATAACTACCCTTTCCACTAGCTAAGTGACAACGTAACTAGCTAGACTACCAAAGGTTCTACCCATTTTACTCGGTTAATTTAACATAACAACGCTCGTAATTTAATAGAGGTTTAACGTAAACTCAGTTACTAACTATGCCATTGATATAACTATCAGCTAACTCATTATATATCTCGAAACAATACCGTAATATTTTTACAACATTAACATGAGGATTTCCATTAATTTAATGTATATTATTCACATCATAAATATACGATACAAGCACCCCGCAATCTAAGCTATGGTGCGCACATACTCTGCTATCCATCCCGGTACATCACGTACATAAGGATCACATATTCCGAATCTCTCAGGAATAGTTCAGATAACACAAATCACAAACAGTGGAGGCGAACACAGTCACCATCACATGGGTCACGCACATACCTACGCTCCCATGGTCAGCGGACTTATTAATATCACAATAAGTCTTTCTATGACCTATTTTCATCAAGGTACCAGTCTATATCCCCCCCGTAGGCACACAAGGATTAGAGGGTCCTAAGCGAACGTAACCTCCCGTGATAGCAAGTATGGTAGGTATGTCATACACATAAACTATATACTAAGCATTCACACATCTAGATATCACCATTTTAATAAGGTATAGGCTACATCATAATACCATTATTCCAAACTTATGTATTTCAAGTCTCCCGTTAATATAAAGTTAAATTACCAACACGTCTCACGTCGTAGTCCCTTAACCTTAAAACCTATCTATAATAGATTATTAGGTTCCTATTATTCCCAAATATAATATCTTTATTCCTAAGGTCTTTACTTCTGCTCTAAACCTTATTTCATCGAATTACACAATTTTGCACTATTAACCCAAACGTTACCTCTCTAACGAATTTAAATGACCTAGAATAATTCCCCGAATTGCATTCTAATTAAAGTCCACTATAATAATCACACCTACTGGTCTTCCTTAAGGGTGAGGGTATTCATAAGTTCTCCAAACATATTCTCCGAGGGTTTCCACCATTAAAATCATATTAAGGAAAATTTCACTCATTCTGGGAAAGTCGATCGATCGACCTATGAATATCGATCGATCGATCTAGTCGATCGGTCGACTGATGAATGTCGATCGATCGATCGAACAGGTATGGCTACGGACTGCTTCGTTCTGCAGATTTGAAAACGTCCCAAAACTTATTTCTAACGTGTGATTCTCAAATATAACGTTATAGTAATGTCATATAACAATCCTACAATATTACTAACGTCCATAAATCAATATTTCAACAACTATAGGCTACATATGGATCAATCTTCATCAAAAACCTAGTTTTTCTGATTTTTCTCAAGAACAGTCATGAACCTCATCTTAAATCCGTTTTTAGTATTACAAAAGGCAGTAATTCTCATAATATGATCGTCCAGTAACATCCTACATGCAACCTATATCCCAAAATTCAAACTAATAACTCCAATCTTATGGGTTTTTCATTATCTTCCAAGAACATACAAAATTTATGAATAATCTAACATGGAAGAAGCATTCTCTGAAATTTAAATGGAATAAATCACTTGCCTTGGTTTGATTTCGGATTTGGTGTTGATTTGGTGAAGAATCTCTGCAGAATTCCTCTCTCTCTCTCTCCTTCTCCAAGCTTTCTTCTTCCAAAGATGGCTATGGTGGCTAGGGTTTGCTTTGGGAGAGTTGGAAGACTAAATGATAACCTACGTAGCTTATGGGGTTAATAAAGGGTTGGTTGGGTCAATTCCTTATCAGATTACAACTCTCAATTTTCGTCACTTTTAATTACCCAAAAATACCAAATTACTAAAATACCCTTTAAGTTGCCAGTATGGCCTAAAAATACCCCGGGACCCAAACTATACCCCCGGCTAGTGTTTTCTGACTAACTCGACCCTTCCGGACGCGTTGACGCACTCAAAACGACCATACAGATTATAGATTTTAAATTCACTTTTATCATCAATATATTATACCGTGACGCGGCGGTCCCACGCGTCTCAACAAAATTTCTAAAATGCCGTATATAAATCCCACGACAAATTTTATAGTACCAGATACATATATAATCATATATGCACATAATCAAATACCAATTCGCATCTCATTATTATTTATAACCCGGATTAATTTCCAATTAATACGCTAATTAATTAATTAATCCCAAAATAAATATAGTCAAAAGTACGGGGTATTACATTTACCTACAAACGTATGCCATCCGACTTATGTAATGCACCCACGACCTTTCAAAGGTGCATGTTAAGTCTCATCAGTGACATGATTGAGAGAGCACTTGAAGTGTTTATGGATAACTTTAGCGTTTTCGGCACCTCTTTCAATCTTTGTTTAGAAAATCTTGAGAATGTACTTTCCCGATGTGTGGAGAAGAACATAATGCTGAATTGGGGAAAATGGTATTTTATGGTCACTAAGGGAAAAGTTCTTGGCCACATTGTCTCATCCAAAGGGATATAAGTTGATAGAGCTAAGATAACCCCCACCAAAATCTCTAAAAGATGTGCGCTTTTTCTTGGGCCACAGAGGGTTTATAGAAGCTTCATTAAGGACTTTGATGCCATCACTAGACCCTTAAGCAACCTTCTTATAAAGGATACCACATCTGAATGGAATGAAGCATGCAAGAGTGCTTTTGAAAAGTTAAAAAGTATGCTCGTCTCTGCTCCCATCATGCAAGCCCTGGATTGGTCCTTACCATTCGAGCTCAATTGTGATGCAAGCGATTTTATGTTAGTGGTTATTTTGGGCCAAAGGAAAGACAAGAAGGCTCATGTCATCTACTACGCTAACCGAACATTAACCAGACCACAACTCAATTACTCCACTATGGAGAAGGAATTTTTAGTGGTGGTATTTGCTCTAGATAAATTTATATCCTACCTCATCAGTTCACCCATTACTTGTTTCACTGACCATGCGACTTTAAAATACCTCCTTATTAAGAAAGACACAAAGTCATGCCTCTTAAGGTTAATCCTACTCCTACAAGAGTTTAATCTCTCCATTAGAGACAAAAAGGGGTAGAAAACTTCGTTGCCAATCATTTATCTCGACTTTCATCCGATGTAACTAGCGATCCTATACCCATAGACAAGTATTTCTTGAATGAACAACTCTCCACGACCTCTTCTTTGCCCTGGTTTGAGAATATAGTCAATTATCTTGTCACGGGAGCTGTCCCTCCCGAGTGAACACCGCAAGATAAGAACAGGTTCATTACTTAGTCACGCATCTTTTTCTATGATGATCCATTCCTTTTTAAATATTGCGCTGACCAAATCATCCAACAGTGCGTACCGGATGATGAAATACCCAAGGTCATCTAATTCTGTCATTCGGAGGCGGAGGCCATTTTTCGATGAAAAAGACAACCACTAAAATTCTCCAAAGCGGTTTCTACTGGCCCACTATGTTCCGGAATGTGAGAAATTATTTCAAATTATTCGATATATGCCAACAGATGGGGGTGATTACTCGACGAGACATGATGCCATTATCCCCGATACTCATTATTGAGATCTTTGATTGCTGTGGTATTGACTTCATGGGCCCTTTTTCCCAATCTTTGGGATACCTATACATCCTTGTTGTGGTAGACTATGTTTCTAAATGGGTGGAAGCTATAGCTACAAAGACAAATGAGAATAAAGTGGTGATACATTTCTTGCAGGAACACATACTTTTTCACTTCAGTGCCCCGAAAGCGATAGTTAGTGATAATGTCACGCATTTTTGCAACAGACCATTCGAGCAGCTTATGAGGAAGTATGGTGTCGTTCACAAGGTTGGAACGACCTATCACCCACAAACGAATGGGCATGCCGAGTTAGCGAATCGTGAAATCAAGAACATCCTAAAGAAGACCGTCGATCCCAACCGAAAAGATTGGTCCCTTCGAATGAATGATTCTCTATGGGCCTACCATACTGCATATAAAAATTCGCTCGGAATGTCCCCGTTCTTCTTTGTGTATGGAAAACCTTTCCATCTTCCCATGGAGCTAGATAAAGAGGGTAAATTATGACATGGATAAAGACAGTGAAGCTCGCAAGCTTCAATTAAATGAGTTAGAGGATATACGCAATGATGCATATGGAAATGATAAGATATCCAAAGAAAGGATGAAACTCTCACATGATAATATCATTCGACACAAGGATTTTCTTCCCGACTAAAAATTTACTTCATCTATTTTTGAGAAATTTACGGTCTCGGTGGACTAGACCATTCATTGTAAAGAACTCATTTCCCCGCGGAGCTGTGCAATTAGAAGATCCAAAAGGAGGAAGTACATTAAAAGTTAATGGACAACGCCTAAATCCGTACTTGGAGGCGTTCGTGCAAGATATTGACACCATCTGGTTATCGGATCCGCTCTACAGGGTCGAGTGAACTGAGGAAGAGCGGTCGTCGCACCCCCGACGTGTATGGGGGTGAAATCTTGTATATAATACTTTTGATTCAGTTAGGGCCATTAGAGTCCGTAGGTTTAAATTTTGAGAAGTTAACGGTAAGCACTAAGCACAAATTTCGAAAGAGCATCCGCAATATAATTGGAGTTTATGGAATGTTTTAGGGTATTCATGATGAAAAATGTGTGAGGGAACCCTCTAGTTGAGAGAGAAGATCATTTATGCATTTTAGGAGGACTTCTGGAAATTCGGACCGATCTGCCCCTAGCTACACAGACATGTCCACATGGTAGAAATTTGAAAATAAAAAAAGGGACAAGAATCGATCCTCCCTTGGGCACATGGACCCGTTTGGTTCCTTAAACTCTACAACTCCCTAGATTCACCCCCCAATCCATTCATCTCCCACCATTTCGTCTCTTACATCTTCCCAACCCGTTTCCCTCCCAAAAACACACCCCTTTCCCTCCCAAACCACTCCCTCCAAAACCCTACCCCTCCCCTTCCCCCGCCTATAAATACACACCTCTCCTACTCCTTTTTCACCACAACATTCCATTACCCACAGTCTCTTCCTCTCTAGTCCACCCTCTATTTCCAACACCATCCCCCTTCATGGCCAACCAACCACCCCGAGAAAAATATAACTGAACGGTCATTACCGAAGAAGGCCTCACCCGTTGCATTCCTATGAGGAGTAACGTTGGTGTCGATGCTTCTTCAATCACGCCTGTAAGCTTCAAATTGAGAGGCAGGTTCTTTGGGAGGAGCTTCCCGCTAGCATCCCTAACCTCTTCATCACAAAAGGGTGGTGTCGTTTCTTCAATGAACCACTCGGCATCGTCTGGGGGCACGAAGTGCATTCCTTCTACGGTTCCCTCGTGCGCAGCGATAATTTTCAAGCCGAGGCATACGTTGACCAAACCCCTGTATCATTCTCTCTCGACATCCTCATGCGCACGTTATCGGAGAAGAATGTCCCTCACCCATCCCCATACCAATACCCCAACAACAGCCCGCCCCTAGACAAAGATGTTTTCATTACCCGTATCGCTCCGGGCCAACAGTGGCTCCGCCCACTTTTTCCCGTCGGCCAAATGGACGACAAAGCATGCATCACCTTCCAAATCGTTTGCGCCAATATTCTACAAGTTTTAAACAATTACGTCATGTGTCCTCGGCAAGAAAACCTTGTCTACGACCTCTATGACCCAAACTCCACTATCCATTTGGCCTGCACAATGTACATAGACATTTTCCACGCATCCACGGATGAAAAAGGCACTACCCCACTCCCTTATGCCAGGCTCATCCCATCCCATTCCTTCTTGCTGACGCCGACATTCAGCCACCCAATGAGTTTCCTCGCCTTCCAAATCCTTTTAGACAGGTTACCCGCACCAAAAGTGCGACGAAAAGGGAAATTTACCAAGCTAGGAAAACATCCACTAATAGTGACGAAAGCGATGAGGAAGTGTCCACTGACAGATGAGGTGGCAGCTGATGATGTGAGTATAACCGAGGGCGAGGATCCTGAGTATGTAAAGGAGGAGGATTTAGATTTTGAGCTTTTGGGTAGAAACATTCATGCGCGCATCTGTGTGCTTGAAGCACAACTTTCAGGGTTCATAGCTGGCTACGACTCTCATAGGGAGGAGGATCAACATGCATATCGGTGCGATGTGAGCATGATGCACCGTCTGCAAGCTCAAATGTTCGAAATGTCTTTCAATGCCCCTCCCCCGTCTTACTTTTACGATCCCTATGACCCCAATGTCCCTGGACCCTCCAACCAACCCCTGTTTTAGCTTCCTTGCTTTGCGGATGTTTTGGACCTGTTTTTTTTTCTTTCCATTTTCCACAGCTATGTAACTGTTATCATATTTTAATGGAAATTGGACTGCTTATCTCGTATGTCTTGTGCTTATTTTTAAATTCTTGCATTTGTATACTTTGTTCATTGGTTATTATACTCTCCTTCATTCCATTTTTAGTCCTTTTGTTCTCGGGACGATGCAAAAGCCTAAGTTGGGGGGGCGGGGGCGGGGGGGGGGGGGGGGGGGGGGGGGGGGGGTTACGCACGTGTTTTTACATTTCACAAAGTCCAAATGCACCCAAAAAAATTTGTAAAAGTCAAAAATATTTTTCTTCAAAATAAATAAAAATTAGAATTTAATTTTTTTGAAAATATCACCAAAAATTTATTTAATGTCTCAAATTCACAAAAATCCAAATACACAAAGCCAAAATTGACTAAAGATAAAAATTAAACATGAATTAACGACTTAACGAATAAGTTTGGAGATTATTAACCGGGTGTGATATGTAGCCTATCCACTTTTTTCAGTTTTTAAAATCAATATGAGTTAATGACAAACTCCAAGTTCATTTTGACGGTTAAAATAATTCGTCGGGGATCTCAATTCTATAACATTGATCGGTTATGGGAAATGGAAAGTGTCTTGGAAACCGCGCTAAATATATCTCTAAACATAAATTAATCTCGAAACGCATATGGTAAAGCATTTAGCAATTTGGACAATGAAGTAGAAACTCGTTTTTCACCCAAAAACATTGGCAAGAAAAAGTCGTGAAAAATTAACCTTTTTGCAACCCAAATTGAGCCGAATAAGTTTTTCCCTTTCGTTTGACAACTCGAAAAATCCCAAATTTAGCCCGGAATTATGAAAATGAAAAATTCAAAAATTTAGTCCAAATGGTGCGATAAAAAGGGGCAAGAAAAATAGAAGAATGCTCAACAAAAATAGTAAGAAAAGAAAAGTGTGAAAAATATAAAAAAAATAGAAAAAGAAAAGAAAATGAGTAAAAGCCCGAAAAAGCACTAGTGGACATCACAAGAAAATTTTCCAATTCCAAAAATTCCCAAACATTTCAAATTCCTCCCAATACACATTATAACCCAAAGAAGTCCTCATCGAGTCCGAATTGCGAAATTGGTTACCACGTGGAGAGTTAAGGCACAAAAGATAATAAGAGAGACTAAATGTGTGATTTATAGATAATGTTTCTAGTTTCCCTATAATCGTGATGAGATCCTTCCACCCCAAATAGTCCATCTTTCATGATGGTGTGCGTGAACTTGTGTTCCATTACATTTACTCTTATAAATCACGCACATCGAGAGAGAATAGCAACATTCTGAGTGATTCGTTTGCAAGAGTATCCAGTGAGCGTTTGAATCAAAATGAATTTTTGGAAAGAAACGACATGACCAATTGGTGGATATTTGCAGTTTGATTTTTGGCTTCGCACACAGACACGACAAATTGAGATTTATGAATACAAATATAGGGTGATTATTTTTTGAGAAATTTAAACAGAATAATTTTTAAGTATTTTGAATTTCTTTGAGTCTAGGAAAATGAATTTCGTGGGTATATTCACTACAAACCCTCACCAGACACAACTCGTCCTACTAGGGTAACCTAGAGGTTTAAAGACTTGTTTCATATGCTAAATGCAATCTCTTACCCGTGAAAGTGGCACTTTATCCAAATTAAACGAATCTCAAGAGTTGAGCTGTAGTTGGATTCTTTTACATTTCTCGTGACGCGAAAAGTTCTAAGTTAGGGGGATTTGATTAGAAGTAAATTCTTCCAAATTTACCCCCTTAATTTAGGGATTTTTACCGTCCCTGATAATGTAATTCATCTTGATTTATCTTATTTATATGCTACAGACCTTTCGACATAGTATCACGTGTTTTGTGCATTTTTCATGATATTTACCGGTATTTATTGCTAAGTAAAGAAAGGAAAAAGGCAAAGAAAAAGAATAAATCATGGGAGAAAAGTCAAAAGGGCAAAATCATAATTTCCATCAAGAATCTGGAAGAGAACCCAAAATGAAAGTTGAAGATCTCGAGTTTACAAGCACGTAGGAGAAAAGGTCGTCCAAATCCGAGTTTCAGAGCAGAAGTTATGAGGTTCTAAAGATGAGAGATAATTATGAGATAGTGGAGAGAAATTGAAGAGAAAATGAAAAGTGAAGGCGGACCGGTCCTATTAAGAACAAAAAAGGACCTATCCGGACCCTTAAAAACTCACTGGCCAAATTCCTCTAGCGGACCGATCTTATTTCCCCAAAAAAGGACCGATCCGGATTCCTATCACTCACTGGAAAATTTTTCATTGCGAACCGATCCTATTTCACACAAAAAATGACCGATTTGGATTTGAACACGGACTGATTCGCTACTGAGCGCCCGGACCGATCCGCCGAAGATTGATCCTAATTTTTGTTTTTCCGATTTTAGAGTTTGATTCAGCTACAACTCCGTATTTTTCATGATAACTTCTAGTTATTATTAGATAAATGGACTTCGAACTTTTACTTTTATATTTTTAGTTTTGAGAGAGAGAAAGCTCTCTCACTTGTGTTGTAAATCCTAGTTTTGAAGATTTATTAGAGGATTCGGATTTGATTTCAGATTCAGTGAAAGCAAGTAATTTCGATTCATTTAATTTATTCTCTTTTTTACTTAGTTAATTAGTTCTCAATTCTTAGCTGCTATCTCAAATTAAAATTGTTCTTGCCAATCATGATTTCTTTTAATTCTAAATTTGATGTCTTTCTTCATTTAATCATGTCTGGCTAATCTTTTAAGGGTTGGGGTACATGAACCCTAATTGATGTTATTTATCATAATTTGAAATATATTTATGAATTGAATTTTAAAGGAGTCGTGTTGCATGATTATCGCAACCGCCGTAGGCCTTTTGATCTCATTTTCCCTAGGTAATCGGGATGCTTAAGAGTGCGACGCGCGTGTAGTTAATGCGACTCTGCTGTATTCTTACCTTTGATTTCATATGATGCCGGCTACGATCCTTAATATATGGAATGCTTAGGATTTATAAAGACCAGGTTCCTTATAAATTCTAATTCCGAAATCTAGTATCCTATAAGGTGAATTACTAAGGTGCGGGGGATTGTAACCCAACCTCTTGTTCTCGTTTACAGTTAAGTTTGTTAATCACTTGTCATCCCTCTTAGGTTAATTAACTCATTTTCATTTCATTGATGCATAACTTAGTGAGTACTTAATTTAAACATGCATATGTAGGAAATCTCCACTTCAAATTATCTTTTCGTTTCTTTTAGAGACAAGTTAGGATTCTCCTTCTTTCCACACGTCATCATGATTTTCTCATCCTAATTCCCTGAGAATTCGACCCCGACTTACTAGAATTATTACTTGAGCGACATGCTTGCACTTGAGCCTAGATAACATGCACATTAGAACACATTTGTGGTGGTGTCAGTAGGCCTTCTTTGGACTTATTTTTCTATCATAGAGACCCTTTCGTTAGGTAGCTTGGGAGAAGATTTTTGCTCCATGCATAAATAATTTCTTCCCCACAGAGGATTTGATTCAATCCTTGAGGTTGTCACTGGGATATTTATGGCATTGTCCAATGTCAGCTCGTCGTCTGACCCATTTAGTATGAGATGCTTAAATTATTTTAGGTGATTACTTGTAATGATTGTGGAAGGATTTGGTTTTGAAGGTATGTGCAGAGGAGTTTGGTCAAAAATGGATCATGGTGGCTAAGGTTATGGCAGAGTGCATAGTTATGTCGACTAAGCTTTTAAATATGAACCACCATGTACAACTCATATGGATACTAACCCATAATAGGGATTATTGTGGACCTACAGAATGTTGTAATGGTGATAATAATGATGAAATGGTCCCTATGGCAGGTTTTGTGAAGATCTTTTGGCTAAATGTTTGGTGTAGGTTTGTGTTAGTTATGGGTTGTGTGTTTTGTAGTGAAGGTATTGCTTATATGTTAATATATATGTATAAGTGAAGATATATTTGTTGGATAATGTAAGTATTTAGGAAAATAATATTGCTGATGTGTTGTATCAAAGATTGGAGTTTGAATAAAAGTATTTGAAGCAGATTCTAATTTTATCATATTTTCATGTTCACTTATGGAAAGGCATTTATATATGAGTTGTTTATAGCAACAGCTAAGCATACAAAATCCTTTTGTCCAATTAATATGGTTATAAAGAGAGAGAGATGTATGCCTCTTGAAGGGAAAAAAGAAAAGGTATTTTGTTAAAGAGAAAGGACAACACCCAAAGTAGCACCACTTCCAAACCATAGACTAAAAAATAGCGAGTAGCCCCAAAGAGCATTATACGTCCAGTCTCTACAATTTTTGGTCATCTTAGTGTTGTTGGTTTTAGGGAATTTATTTGCATCTTTGACAACCCCATTGGTTTGTGGCTTGTGAGGTGAAGACTTGTGTCTTAAAATTCCATACTCCTTGACCACTTTTGGTGCTTCAATATCGAAATGAATACACATATCTGATACGAGCTCATGAGGAACCCCATAGTAACAAATGATATTATTTCGTACGAACTTGGATAATTTCTTGGCATTTAACACTGTATGTGACTAAACTTCAAATCATTAAGTGAAATAATCAATAACGACTATGACAAACTCATACCTAAAGATGAAGGTATTTATTTTCTACTAGGAATTAAATAAATTATGTTAGTGATAGATTTCCAAAAATTTTATCTTAGTACATAACCAAATCACAACAATTGTGAATAAGTTAGTGTAAGAAGGTAGTTTAGATAAGATGGAGGCGTAACCCCTTTTTGAGTACAGTAATGACAAGTTAAATAGCAACACTATTGATTAACGACAGGACATACAAACACGACCCAATGAAGATAGAATCAGTTTGAACTCACAAATATCTCGTGTATAACTTAGAAGGTAGTAATGAACTTAGAAGTAACTTACCCAGAGGGAGAGAGAAGTAAACACCCTAAATAGACTTTGGCACGCAGCCCAAATACACCCACCACACTCAAGAATCTCTATCAAGTATTGAAAGTTTCGTAATAAATGACAATGGTGGGTGAGTAAACTCTCTGGTTTGTAATAACTCTCTCTGATGTATATTATCTCTAGTAATAACTTCTGAACTCTAAAAAAGATCATCCTCTTCTCAATCCTCCAAACCAAGTCCCTCCAAACTTCCCATGGCGAGGTCATTCGAACAGCATGAAAGCTCTCCTAGGCCCTGCCAAGCCTGGTCTCTCACGAGTACCGTTCGACCTCACACATAATCATTATTCTCGTTACCTCATTACAATCGTTATAGCCCATAGTCAGTACACCAAAAATATATAAAATGGGTAAGTAAAACAACAAGATAAAATATGAGTTGTCACGCTAAGATGCCTCGCTGAGATGCCACGCTGAGTTGGCAAGCTAAGCTTCCTTAACCCCAGATACTGTTGTAAATAGGGGAATTATACCTAATCTCAGGATTAACTTCAAGCCCCCTCTACAGTTAGTATTTATTAAGACGTTGATCTCTTTTTTTTAATCAATTTTAATCTTGTTATACTTGTTACTAAGGGAGTATGCAAGATTCAAATTGCAATGTAAATAAACAAACACGAAAAGCTGATGTACGAGGAAAACTCAAATGGAAAAAAAAACTCAAACGACCTAGCCTAAACAAATTCACTATAAACAAAGGTATTATAAGGACACAAAAATGACTTACAAACTGACTCGAAGCATTAAGCCTATGAAAATGTTGCCTTCTTACATTTCTTATATATCAGTGCAATCTAACACGACTTCACAACATTTTCTTGCCTCGGTATCCACTAATTTCCTATTTAGTCTCCAGTAGTGTGGAATCCACCACACTCAAAAGGAATATGGAGAGATAGTTTCTGTGGATTCAGATTTTAAAAAGATAGTTGTAAATGATTAAAGATATTTTGAGAGGTCTTTCAAAGAGTTTTTACAACTTATGAGACTTAAAAGGCTATATTTGAAACTATTTTTACGCCTCCCTACTTTTTTTAGGATTTCTCCTAAAATTAATAAGCATAAAAACTGACCAAACCTATTTTTTTAAAACCGCGCTACCTCTTTTGATCGAGATCGTAAGGATCATTTGAATTACATCCTTATTCTCATTCAAACAACTATATAACGAATTATCTAGCGAAAAACAAATGGAGGCCGAAAATGGTTCATTTGATTCTCGTTTAAAGTTTATTTGAGAAAGAGTATGAATCTCAATGTAAAGAGATTCTAACGAGGTATTGAACAAGAGTAGGGAAAACCTTATTCGTTTTAAGTTTCACTGGATACCTAAATCTAACGAGGTGAACACGTTCGAATGACATAATGCATGTCATTAGAATGGCCCCAAATGTTTTTTGCAAAATCATATTTTAAAATATTTTAAAATTTATTTTTAATGACTCATTAAAATTTCTCCAATTATTAGAATGGTTTATATACCTATGAACACAATAACATAACGATGTTGTATGATGATTTCAAATTCAACCACAAACTTTTTTTCGCTTGTAGGTTTGGGTATACGTAACTCTACCAAGCTACATGTTTTGACAAACAGAATAAGTCGATACTACAAAATGACTTAATAGGGAAATTTTCACTCACAAATCTCCCCCTTTTGGCTATTTTGGTACAAAAGAGAAAAATAAAAAGAAAAGAAAACCTGAATCCTGACCATCAAGCCATCTTAATGTATAACCCAATACCAAAAAGAAAACACACTAGACGATGAATAGAGAAAAAAATCTTGTGTGATCCATCGATATGTAGAGGAGTACTCGAAACAAAAATACCTATGATGCATGGTTAAATATAAATAATATAATCATAACCAAAAACTCCCCCTAAATCATTCTACCCTTTTTTTTCTGCAAAAAGACAACGGGATAGAATGTGCACCTGCAAGGTCAGTCTATCACGGATATATCAATGAGAACATCACTAGATAGAATGAAAAAGTGTATGAAATATGAACATGAGATATAATAATAATAATAAAAGAAGATATAACCAACACAATCATAAATAACACGGCAGACCTAATATGAATAAGAAAAGAGACTGATATAAAGGAAATATAAGTAGCATTAGAGTTTAATAATTGATCATTAATAGTGTATCAAATATAGAAACTACACATAAAGTGAAAATAATGAATACAGAAGACAAAGGGGAGTATGATCATAGTCATAATAATCATCATCATCCATATAATCTCGATCATCGGGTGAGGCTCGAAATAATCCAGCTCCATGGAATTGCTCCCTACGACGCACATTCTTAAAGTGTTTCATTATCATGGACTCCATGCGAGCATAATGTTATTTGTAACTTATGATCTTCACCATAAACTCCACCTCCATACATTGGGAATCAATAATAGCAATATCCACACGTTGTTTATCCATTATATATCGATCACGCTCCTCATGTTGCCCGGTGACAAGATACTATAACTATGAGCAAATCTCCATAAAATCCTCTGAATCCTAGGGTGGGGGTGGAAAAAGTGGATGGAATAGAAAATGTAGGAGTAGAACATGGGGAGGACTACGAAGATGCAGACTGAGAAAAGGGAGGAACCAACTGAAAATATTGACTCTGAATGTCGGGAATATGATTATGAGATTGACTAAGTGACTGACAACCGTTATCCTGGAAAGATGTCGAAATGATGTTAGACTCTAAAATAGAGCATGAAGTTGCAAGATGGTGTCGAGTGATGAGCACAGCAGAAGGAAGAGTAAAAAATATCACAGTCGTGCCCGTGTTTCCCGCGAAAATGAGGACAATATATAGATGATTTGGAAGACAAATGGCATCACCTCGGTTGAGAATGTACATAAGACATATGTGATCCATGGTCATATGTGTGCGGTTTTATGGCAAAATAAGGCAAGAAAAAAAATTATCTAATTAATGATCCTAAAATCAGCACGGAGTTGGGAATGAAAAATCATGCTCGTATGGGGATAATGTTGATTACATACTCCTGAAAGCATGCGATCATAATATTGGAACTCACGGGTTGTGGTCCATGGAAAAGTGTGATACTAGGATCATGGAAGAGAAAGAATAGGCGCAATGGAAACAACTGTAATCTTAATATCATGGCCATGAACCGTTGAGAGAAGTCCCCGATGCATGACGACCATCCCAAAAAAAACTCCTGAACAAGTTCGTTGTAAGCATGATCACATGGGGAGAAAAGAGGCTCCCATCCTCAAGGAGACAACCACTGGTAATTAAAAGTCTGAGGTAAGTCCGTTCGGACTATAATCTTTTCACAATTGCACATCACTTGCATGAAAGCCGAGGGAAGCATAATCAATCCAATCATAGAATGTTCGCCACCTATTATGGTTATAGGGTAGAGAAGAATCAGTTGGTCCCTCGGACTAGGAACCTTACTCTTGAGCGGCATCAGTAGTTGGGCGATATTTCCTGGACATGAAAAATCAAAAGGATAGACAAAGACACTGAAAGAGTAGGAAAAAATGACACATATGAAATGTGGAAAACTCATGCACTAACACCCTATCGCGATTAACAATTCCAACTAAACCGCAGCAAAAAAATCCAAATCATACCAACAACCCAACCCAATATATAATCACACACAAAAAAAAATTCCACAAGGTAGTGATGTTATGGAAGAGACTGTCCCTCCTAGGGTTAGGTTTTAAATTTGCAAACATTCAAACTAAAGGATTCGCTAGGAAAGGCAACCCTCAGAAGAAATCTATGGACCCCCGAGGTCCACTCAGACTTCTAGTCTAGTCGATGCCTATAAATATTAACTTTGAGAATAGGAATCGGCGATGCGCCGCCAAGAAGAAGAGAATGCCCTCCTTAAGAGCTGATTGGAAAAAAATGGAGAGATATCTCTCCAGAAACATAAGGCGACATAGACACATGACTCCTAGTCCTTAGGGGAAAATTCCCCCAACCGAGGGAGGAACCCTAGGCGTGACTAAGAAAGAACTGAACGTGATAGATCAGAGTGAGCACGATTAGAGAGAGAATGATCAGAGCATGGCCACCAAGAGAGGCGCCACAGGAACAAAGATCGACCAAGTGAGGATTTGAGGATTCTGGTCCATAAAGAAATGAACCAACATCCGACACACAGATGAGCCAGGTCAACCGGGGAGCTTTCTAGAAGAGCTTTAAGTTCTTAGATGAAGACACGTTTCTCAAGGGAAATCGGACACGATAAGCCCACTAAGAAATTTGTTGTCCCTAGGTTCAAGATCTACAGAGGGAAAACAAATCACATAGATCATGTTAGGCAATATCGGCAGGCAATGACCTTATGGAGCCACAATGATGGACTGATGTACAAGATATTCCCCTTCTATCCTACATGATGCAGAACATAAGTTGTTTGAGAGGCTCCCATGCAGGTCGATCAAGAACCTCACAACATTATTAGTGGCTTTCACGGTATGGTTCATAACGAGCAGTTACCATCCTAAGAGGATGGATGCACTTCTCATTGTGAAGGAGAATCCACAGGAAAACCTCAGAGATTACACCAAGAGATACTGGAAGATCTTTAAAGTGATCAAGGACTGCTCAGAGAAAGTTCCCCTAGCATCCTTCAAAATCGACTTGCATTGCACCAATATCTCACCAAGAAAGAAACCATAAACATCGATGATCTTATGGCCCGTATCGAGAAATATGCTAAGGTCTAGGATGTGGTCCATCCTAGTTGTGGAGATAATGGTGGATTAAAGGATAGCAAAGGTACAAAGAAGAATGACACCTAGAAAAGGGAAGCAAAAACGGGGGCAGGAATGGGTCCAAAGGTGGAGGAAAGAATGACCACTCAAATGTGTTCCACCTTTAATGATATATACAATAATATTAGTAGGGTCATGAATTTTACAAACCTGAGAAGGTGGTTCCTCTTTATAAAGAGTGTAGTCGACCGTGTCATTTTGAGTAATAACGGGATCATCACTGGGGCGCATTGTTCTCAAAAGTGACATTATCATTAATAAATGTTGTGGGGGGATAATATTTGATTGTGCCACTTATTAATTCCATGATATTTATTATTTTAAGGTTATAAACCCTATGCACTATAATGTTCAATGGATATCCTAAAAATAATCCATCGTCACTCGTAGGGTCAAACTTAAATAAATGATATCATCATGAAGAATGTAGTAAGGACTCCTAAATACTAAAAAATATGATAGGCTAGTCACTTTCCTAGCCCAAAATTTATAAGGAGTTTTATTTGTGTGTGGACGTAGATAAACTCAATTCATCATATGGAATGCAGTGTTAACCACCTGTACCCAAAAAATGGATAGCTACACTCCAACCAAGAATCATGGACCTTGTCATCTCCTAACTAGTTTTATTCTTTAGCAAAATAATTTACATTTTTTAGGAGTGCCTACCACTGAAATTCATGTTTGATTCCCATCTCATCACAAGATGCTTTAACACCGACATCAATTAATTCCATTCCATTACCACTTCAGATTCGCTTAATAGTGTCACTATGTTAATTTTGAAGGACATGACACTTGGTTGCCAAAAACTCAACAGTATCTGAGTTTTCTGTAAGGAATCCAACAATCGATTACCTCAAAAATTCATCAACCATCACTATGATATAATTTTCACAACCAATGCTCTATGTACGCATGGGAACCATGAGATACATGTGTATCAACTATAATACACAAGAGGTAGGAATTGCATTCAACTTCCTATGGGCACTATTTATTGTTTTCTATGGTGGCACATACCACAAACTGAGGAAACTAATTTTCCTAGAGATGGTAGGCCATGGACTAGGTCTTTCTTCACAAGATGGTCAATATCCCGATAAATAACATGAACTAGTCTTTGATGCCAAAGATAGATAAGGGGACCCTATAAATGTTGAAGATACATAAGGATTGAGGATTGATTCTATAACAATTATTAAATATACTCATACCTTGTAGTACAATCTTACCAGATTCATTATAGACATAATGTTTTGTTTGGCTAAATTTATCACAAGATTTTCATCTCACCATTGGTTGATGATTATTGAGACTACTTTCATCCCATAAACATAAAGAACCTTGTCTAGTTTTGGGAACCAGTTAATCTCAATGGTGCTACATCTTAACATGTTAGACTGACTGCCATTACTGAAGATGACTTTTCCACCCTCGTGATCCTTAAGTTATGTAAAAAGGTACTTGTCACCAGTTTTGCTCCTAGAGCATTCACTATTAAAATAACATTGGTTGGTATTATGAGCCTTGAGAGAAACATGTATAATAAGATCTTTTGTGGAACTTTCCTCAACAACCCAAGTTGTTGGCATTGTCTTTTTCTTCCTTTTTCTTTTGTTATTAGTAGTGTTTGATTTGAAAGTATTACCATTAGGCATAGACAACCATTGGAATTATTACATTACAACTTTAGAAATGTTTACTATATATTCAACTTGTTCTCTCAGACTAGCTAATCGACTATAGAGAGATGTGGGATCACAAATACGGGAATCCCTCTCAAGCTTGTAGAAAAAGTCTCTAAGATACCATGTCCTTTTGTAATAGGTACAAACATAACCTTGAACATATTTCATCTTATTAATTTTCTTAGGGGTGTAATTTTGGTGGGGTAAGTTTAGAAGTGATTTTGTCTGTGACAAACACGTCATTAGGTTTAGATTTAGATTTAGATTTAGAAGTTCAATTTTTAAAACCATCAAAAACTATATCCGCTATATCCTTAAAGCCTAGGATAGGTCAAAGAAATAACTTCCCTATCTTATTAAAACAGTCCTCAAGAGTAACTTTGACCTCTTAGGAAAGCGTGAGATATTTCTTTTGAGTAGCATCTTAGGCTTCTAGATTCTCATGAATATCCAAAGAGTCATGAAGATCATTTATAAGACTTGCTACTTTATTAGTCAAGTCATCCTTCTTGTTTCCACCAAAATAAGTTTCTTAGATAAAGAAACTTTAATTTCCTCAAGTTGACTCACCAATGCCTCATTATCCTTCAAGGAATTTAACTCATTTCCAAGTGTATATACCATTATAGTAAAAAAATTATTGCTCTTTTGAATTTTTATGGACTCGGTGGATACCTCAGAATAAGCGGATTTGAGATCGCCTCAATCTACATATCTATCACTAAAACCACTATCATTTTCATTATCTTGGGAAAGATTTGACCGGGTGTAGAGGCCATGATGAATAATATTGTCTTAATTACAATGAGATACATTTGAGTCACTCGCATGATTAGATATGAACATAGTGAAGTTGCGTTAAAGGGTTTAATCTATAATCATCCGAATCGACATCACTATCTCTTACAGTAACATTATAAACAAATTTGTTCTTGCTATGTCTTTTAAACTTTATGGGACACTCAAATTCCATATGGCCTCGATCCTCACATTCAAAGAATCTCTCGAGATTGTCTATTTTAAATTTTTCAATTTCATTCTTCTTAAAATTATGATAATTAAAATTCTTTCCCACCATATTACCATTGTTCTTCTCAAAATTTTGTTTATCAAATTTTAAATCTTGTTTCTTAAAGTTGAGAATTTTTTTTAGAAATTAAGGCCATGCCGTCAGAATCTAGTTCAGATTCAGATGTATCCTTCTTCCATCATTTTAAGGAAATTCCCTTATCTTTCTTTTTCTTGTGTTGATTAAGAATGTCAAGCTCATAGGTTTGTAGGTCATAAAAATGCTCTTTGAGACTTATTATGTCAAAGTTTTCCAATGAGTTTATGATAGTGACTTTCGAGTTAATCCTTTTCGGTAAGGACTTTAAGATATTCTTCATAACACCAGTTTTAAGAATTATCTCTCCTAAATTGAATGACGATTTTATCACTTTAGAGAACCGTGTATTGTATTCAATAAACGTTTCACTCTCACTCTTACAGATGGTTTCAAATAGAGTATTGAGATTTTGAATATTGGAAGATTTCACATAAGTTGTTCCTTTGTGAGTAAGTTGGAGTATGTCCCAATACTCCTTGGTCATGTACCATGTCATGATTCAGCAGAACTGCTCCGGTGAGACCACACTGAACAAAGCATTGAGACCGTAATAATTATAATGACATAGTTTATGTACGTCCTCGTTCTAAATCTGAACCGGTTTAGCGACCATATGCTCTCCTATAATAGTTATTTTTGGAGACCATCCTCTAACTACCCCCATCCACACTCTCTCATCAATTGACTTAATCACACCTTTCACACGAGATTTCCAATACACACAATTTGTCCCATCAAACATTGGTAGCCTATTTATTGACTCCATAGAAAATCCCCTTGAAGACATGACTAGGTAACCTATAGACACCTACTTTAATACTAATTGACAATCCTGATTTTCTAATAGGAATAAAATAATTTAACGGGTTAGAAAATTTTATCTCTTAGAACATAGACAAAATGCAACATTTGTGAAGTAGTTAATATTTGTCTTGATACGAATCTCTTTTTTTATCAATTTTAATATTATTACCCTAGTTAATATGTGAGCATGCAAGATTAAAAGTGTTATGTAAACAAAAAAGCACAAGATGCCGATGTATGAGGAAAACCCAAATGATAAACACCTCACATGGCCAGGCCTAGACAAGTTCAATACTAACAAATGTATTACCAGGACATATAAATGACTTACAAACTGACTCGACACATCAAGCCTATGTATATGTTGCATCCTTCTTTTACTTATAGATTCATGCATTCCAACATGGCTTCACAATAATTCCTTGCCTTGAACACGAATGATTTCCGTTTTCATCTCTAGCAGTAATGAATCCACCACACTCAAAAGGAATATGAAGTGGTGGTCTATGTGGTTTTGGATATGAAAAGCATGATCATGAATGATTAAAGATATTTGGAGAGGGTTTTAAAAGAGTTTTTACATCTTCTGAGGCATAAAAGGCTATGTTTGAAACTACTACCATGCCTCCCTACTTTTATTACGTCTTCTCCTAGAAACGATAAGCATAAAAAAATGACTAAGCCTATTTTTTCGAAAATCGCACAACCTCTTTTGATTGAGATCAAAGGCTATTTCGAATGACATGCCTATTCTGGTTCAAACAACTATTCGTCAAATTGCCCAACGAAAAATGAGTGGACGATAAAAGGGTTTGTTTGATTCCCTTTTGTAGTTCTTGCGAACGAGAGTACCAATATCATTAGAACGAGCTTGAAACGAGGTATCAAATGAAAAACCAGATTAGGGAAAATTTTCTTCATTTGAAGTTTAATTAAATCCCTTGATCTAACATGGTGAAGCAACTCATTTGAACAACATTGTGTATGACATTAGAATGACCTTAGAAATTTTTTCAAAATATAATTTTAAAATATTTAAAAAATTATTTTAATGACTCAATAAAATTTCTCTAAATATGAGAAGTGCGGTCTGTATATCTATGATCGCAATAGAACTATGATGATGCGTGTGGATTTGACATTTGGTCTTTAACTTGTCTTTACGTGTAGGGTTGAGTATACAAAACCCTACCTAACTAGGTGTTTTAACCAAAGAAATAAGACAATTCTACAAAGTGACTTGGATGGAAAATTGGACCTTACAGAAGGTTGTGTATCTTATGCTGAGGTTTGAATCTCCATATAGATCGAGGTATTGAATTACATTTTTAAGAGAAACTTTGAGGCCCATAGTAAAAGCCTCGTATTCTATCATGTTCTTGATATAGGGGAAGTCTAGCTTGATGGCGATAGAGTGAGAATCATCAGGAGCGATTAGATGTATCGTAATGGCATATTGTTTCTTGTTGGAGGATCCGTCAATGAACATCTTCCATCACAATTCCTCAGAGATAGTGCATGGAATCTCTTCACATGAAAATTCTTCTATTGGTTGATCCGTTAAATGGTAAGAGAAGGCCCTCCCTTTGATGACCTTTTACCTAATGTAAGTAACCTTAAACTCGACTAGTAAAAGCAACCATCGAGCCATGTGACTTGATAAGGTAGGTTTATATAGAAAATACTTCATGGGATGCATTTGGGACACTAAATTTAAACGGAAGACAAGCATGCAGTGCCCAATTTTGTGGGTGCCCCAAGCCGAGATGGCGCAAGCCTTTTCTAATGTTGTGTAGTTCACTTCATACCCTACTAGTTTCCATATGACGCACTAGATTGATCTATGTTTATGCTATGCCTCAATTTATTTGGATAACATAGCCCTAAAAATAGTGTTAGTGATGGTTTTGTACATAAAGGGGGGTAGACCAGACTATATTGGTCTAAGAACTCTTGTTTGAATAAGGTACTACTTGATTTTTTCGAATGATTCTTGGCATGCCTTATTCTAATCCTTGGTTGAGTGTTTTTGAAGGAGTTTTATAATGGGTTTGTAAATAGAACCATGTGAATATGCTGATGTACTAGAGATTGCCTAATAAATCGTGTATTTCTTTCTCAATTCAAGGTGGTGGCATATCGGCAATTGCTTTGAGTTAGCAGGGTCTACTTTAGTTTCCTTCTTGCTAACCATGTGGATCGAGATGAATCTATTAATGTCGCAATCATTCGTAGAATTTCCACAAGGTAGGGATGTGACCTTCCTGAGTTTTAGACTTGATGATTATATCGTCAATATATATATTGACTTACTTATGGATAAGTTCATGCATGATAGTTATGGTTTCTTTTTGGTATATGACCCTGAATTTTTTAAGCCCTAAAACCATATAAGTATAACAAAAATCTCCCATGGGTTTCTAAGGTTTGTGGGTATTGAAATCATTTGATACCACACACCCAATAGGTTCTCCCCTCAGGACCTCAGATGGGTTAATGGAATATGTTTTAATTTAATAGACAAGTACATAAAGTGGTTCAGACCTCAACTGAGGATCCTGTTCACTATCAATGGGAGTTTCACGGTGTATTAAGACCTAAAATGGTTATTATGATCTAAGATAACTTTTATCCTTTGGTCAAGAGAGTCTGAGATTTGTACTACCTTTGTTATTAATTCAAAGGACCTTAGAAAGTAACTGGCAGAATAATCTAAGTGTCCTCGAGCATTAGTGTTGAACTCAATAGGGTATTGAACAAGTAAAATAGTTGGATGTTGATGTCTAAAAATGGACTAAATCCAAATTTACAATCACAGATAATAATATAGTAAGCAGGAAGACTTTTAGAGTGGTTCAACTGTAAAATATCTTACATCCATAATTGGATTTATTTAGTAAGGTTTATAATAGCTCTAAATGATGTGTATACTAGTGATTCAAGTTGAGGGAGTAGTTTGCATTTATATGGGTCTAAAACCCTTAAGAAGGAACGCCTTTATATTTACAGGCGTTTACAACTGTGTACAATTAATGAAACTCTTGGAATTCAGTGGTTGTTGGCATCCATCTAAGTAGCTATTGATATTCCTGTTGGTTGGCCTTCTCGAGTTGGTCATCCCTCTAGCTTCCTAAATGTCACTAAAGCCGATAAAGGTGGTTGGTCATCCACGTAGGAGGACAGGTGTATATTTATCATTGGTCCATGTAAGAGAGTAATTTTTACATTCAACAAGAGACCCCAATGCTCCATGATACATCCTTGATTAAGAGTATGGAATGATTATCCCAAGAAGTTGCTCGACGTACTATTTTGAGTGTTTAGTTAGCAACTGACCTTGCATAGTTGTCAAAATTTCCACTGGTAATGTTTGATGATGGCATTTTTTTTAACAAATCAAACTTTTTTAAAACGCAAAAGGATACCATAGCCTTTTGATGCTTCGGGAGGCGTGCAGTCGACAATAGCTATACGATTCATTCAATTAATTATTTCATTCCCATTTGTCGAAGCAAACTATAAATAGCTACGAAGTTTACCTCCTTTCTTTTTAACTTAAACCTCTGAACTTATTACTTTCCTTGTCTTCAAGATTTTTTATTTGCGATCATTTATTGCCATTTTTTCTTTAGTTTTTGCAATCATCCTTGATCCCCTATAAGACTTCTCTTCCCTTTTCTCTATTTTATCAACTTTTTCTTTATTTACACCACGATTCACATAGTAGATGAGTGTTCATCTGATGAGTTTACAGAGAAAAGGAAAATCCCGACTCTGGTAGACTTAGAAATAGCCCAGGGTTGCATAGATGTTTATTCTCTTCCAAAGGGTCACTATATCCCCACTTTATTCATAGCTGAGTGTGGCGTCACCTTTAAATCGAACCCCCTTTTCCTTTAGTTTTTTCAATATTTTGTTATAGTTCCTTTCAGAGTAGCACCCAATACTTGGAGGGTCATAAACGATGTACATCGGTGGAATGAAATTTATGGGACCCGTAATGGGGTCTTTGAGTTTATGTTCCATTATAAATGGGGTACTGTTGGAGAAAATACCTATTAGTTGAAGACCAGGCAAGCCAATAGGACTTTATTGGTAAACCTACCAAACTCCAATAAGTATTAATGAGAATATTGTGTAGTTATAAAGAATGGCAACATGTTCCCCTCCATACTGGAGTATGTTATGAGCTTCTAATGTTTGTCGACTAACTTGGATGTTTGTTTTTTATGCACAGGAAAGAAAGAATAAGTGCCCAAAGGAAGGGGAAATCTGTAACGCCTCATCCCGGATATATGGGTTACCCGTGAGTCAACCCTCTCCCAACCGAGCGTTAGGTGTGAAGTGCAGTGGAATAACCTATATAATGTTGTTATTCCATCTTTATTCTAGTTAGCATTTCACATGTTTAGCATGTGATTCCACTTTCAATATAATCTACGTGTAGGACCTACGGGGAGCACCCCGAAGTCCAAGTAAGCAGAGTTACCAATGTGAAATAAATAAAGTACTTACCTGTGTAATGCTCTCGAAATAAGAAATTGAGCCAATGACCAGTGGGAATATACAAGAAGTATAGAAACGAACGGTAGAGAGAGACTCAACATGTTATAACTACGTATACATGCAATTTTCTTGTACATATATATACACCTATATATACTTTAATACTTGAAATCATTTTATGCAAAATATTACTTATTCGGATTAATTCATCTTAAGCTCATAAAAGAACTCCTTGTTAATGCTTAACACTTCTTCCTTCATTTAACTCACGTGGTTAAATAACTTAAACCACTACACTCTGTTTAATTGAAAAACACTCCTTTACCGAAAATGCCCTTATTACACCACCAACCCATTTAAGTATTTTAAATTTACTTTATGGACACTATTCATTTTTCACATTACTAGCCCACTTAATCCATTACCGGAACACTTATTAATTCATTCCAGTTAGGTTGTACTCACACGTTTCACCATGCAACCCTTTCTTGAAATGTCCCATATTCCATTAAGTTTTTCTTGGAATCATTCACATTAACCACATACTTTAACGGGCTCCACATCACCAGCTATGTGCACCATATGCTCTGGCCAGTGATTTAGGGATTTTCACCCAAGGGATTTGGGACCTTCGTGCTTACTTCTTGGCTGAATTTGAGTCTTTATTTATGTGTTTAATATTTTACACGTGTTCACATTATTCCATTTCTTTACTTACACTCGGCCGTATCGAAAACCCAAAATCAATGGTTCATTTTTCCATTAACACTCAGAAAATTGTTTTCTTTCTCTTTTAAGTCCCTTATCTACACTCACCTGATTTACACTAACTCAATAACGCTTTAGGACTTGATTCAAGTATCATTTCTCAAATGGTTATTAAGTTTTCAACTTAATATTTATAACACCTTTATCCATTCTAACACTTGTTTCATACCACTCTATTTAGCCAACTCTCACACTTGACACTTTTATGCCTAGAACACCTTCATATAATAAACTTCCATTTTTCGTACATTCTATGTCGACTAAAATTCTCTTTTGTCTCATTTCTTGTTTAAACCCGACACAACTTCCCTTAAACTTGTTCATATATTTACTGTCAAAATACTACACGTTTAAGTGCATGAGAAAGTGGACTTAATTTGTCTAAGATCCTTTCCATAGTTAAAACATACATTTGTTCTAGAATTTGTATCATTTGCCACAATCATGCATTTTTCCTTTTTATTCTAAACATGAGTAATAATTCTTTACATGTTTATTTCATAAAATGTCCATTATAACTTTTATAAGAAAAATACCCAAACTAATGCCTTCTAACAATATCATTCCATAAAAATATCCATTATTTATTTTATTAGAAAAATACCCAAACTAATACTTTCTTACATTTTTATTCCATAAAAATGTCCATTATTTCTTTTATGAGAAAAATACCCAAACTAATACTTTCTAACATTTTTATTCCATAAAAATGACCATTACTTCTTTTATTAGAAAAATACCTAAACTAAGACTTTTTGAACATTTTTATTCCATAAAAATGTCCATTACTTCTTTTTACTAGAAATACACACAATTAATATTTTGTTACATTTTTATACCATAAAATTTCCATTATTTCGTTTCTCTAGAAATACACGCAAACATCATTTTCATACATTTTTATTTCATGAAAATGTCCAATATTATATTCTGAAATTTACTCTATTTTCAAGACTTATTTTATGTCATCATTTTGACACCATTTAATATCGATACTAATATGACTAACATTGAACACTAGGATGCAAGCCAATAATCTACACACATATATTTAACCTAATATATGTAAACAACATGTTGAAATATACTCAACATTAAACTTAAACCAAAGTTAGTATTTCCAACCTCAATTGAAGATCAAAGTAGTGGTGGGAATGAATATGGCCGACTCCCCCACCTTCAAAGGTGTCCCTAAAGGGAGTCACAAAGCTCCACCTAAACATACCTCCATGGAAGCTCCAATAAACTCCAAAAAGCCCCATTGAAACCTCATATTAACAACTCCACATGTATTCTTCTAAAAGTAATCCCTCAAAACTCCAGCAACAACACCTTATATATTTAGTAGCTCTAACCTTGAAATGGTAGACTGTGTATTTATTCTGAGTCTGTGTGTGGTTTTCATAACTAGGAAGGTAGTGGACAACCATTATGTGTGTCCGTAGGAGGTTGTGAGAAATGGTAATGCCCCCAGATATCTACCCCAAGTCTTTCTATTATATCCAACCAACAAACCCTTTATAACTTCCTAGTTAATATTCTTGTACCAAAATATCACCATATTAGGTGTTCGAACTCCCACCAATCGACAACACATAAAATCTACGGTTGGAATTTATTGATAGCATATAAAAATCGAGGGTTAAGGTTGAGGCAAAAATATTACTGGTACATGTTGGACTGATTTGTTCAAGTTTCCCCCTCTCACTCAGATGTCCTATTAACGATCCAAGCTTCCATCCAATAGATATAGGTTTATTATATTTTTTTGTCTAACCTTCGTATAGGTGGTTAGTGACCTCAATTGATGTTAGGGGAAGGGGTGGTCAACAACGCACACTAGCTGACCTTTGACTGGCTTGCCTGGGTCGTGGCTCGAGCGACGAGAGTAGTTGTTGGAATGTTGTTCAAATGACATGAGTGTCTTTTGATCCACTGGCCAGTGATGACGCCCTTTTTCTAATGCCTTTCCTCATTTATACCTTTTTCCCTCCATAACTTCCAACATTCCAACAGATACCTAAATCGTTTAATTCAATTGTTTCTAAATCCAACTCTTACATTTCTCACATTTTCCCTTAATAGTGTCCAATCTTTTAATAAAGGCATACGTAATTTATTTTTCCTAAAATTTCTATAATCCTTATTTGATGTTTTTATAAGATCCACAATTCAATTAATTTTCTTCAATTATAATATTAACCCAATATATATATTCCATATATATAATTTGACAAATTTCAAGCGAGATATTACAAAATCAATATTAACGTTTTTAAATTATGTGGGGATTAAATTAGAAGATTGGAAAGGAATATACCCGATCATATTCTTTGTTATTGGAGTAGAAAATTTTTATCACATCTTTTGTTTCTCGACCAACGCTCGTGTTTCTCCAAATTTAAATCTACTTGGAAGAAGATCCCATACCTACTTCCTCAGCCACTGAATTTTCTAGTGATGAATTCATCCAAGGGAACTTCTTCCTCATTTAAATCATTTGATATTTTTGAGATTCCCCTCTCTCCTTCAACAGACATGACCAACAGGAAGATGCCAAACTTAATGGGTGGCCTATTATCTCCTATCCCCAAACAAAATTACTTATGGTGGAAAGAAGGATGCCAAAAAAAAGTCTCAAGCTAATGACAAGAGGCCTATTGGTACTCATGAGACTAAAACTGTTGACCATCAATTGAAAAGGTTGAGGAGAGGTTTACCTAATTCGCAAAAATAGGTCCAGAACACCTCAATCGAGTAGAAGGAATTAGCTACAAAGAAGACCTCCGACCAATAAGATTTGGGTGGAAAAATTTAGTGTGTCCTTGACATTGGGGAAGCCTCTGTTGGTATTAACCTTGGACTGGCCACAGGTTTGATCAAGTCTCGAATTGCTCATACTATTCGCGATGTATCAACCACTATGCCCAGATCCAGTCTTATTGAGAGGGCTTCCCATAAATTGGCATTGTAAATTTTCCTCTTTTCTTCTTTTGTCTGTATGTTTGTGAACTTTTCCTGACATTTGGTGTTTTTACTTTTCTTATAGTTCCTGGTTGACTTTATCTCGATGATGGAGAAGGACGACCAACTACATTTTTCTCAAGGAGAAGTTAAAAAGACCTTTAAAGGTATAAAATAATCTTTGGATGATTATAGACAAGCTTTGGAGGCAAAACAAAAATCTTGGGAAGAGAATTTGAGGAAGGACAATGACTAGGCTATTGAGGTTCAATGTCAAATAAATGTCGCTAAGGAGAGAGTCAAAGCTGTCAAGTGGAAGTTAAATGATGTTGAAGGTAGGGCCAAGTCTATTGAGGATATGCTATCATATGCTACAACTCGAGAGCAAGTTTCTAAAAATAAGGTGGTTAGCTTATCCTCTGAGGTAACTTCCTTTAAGTCTAAAGGCGTAGTTTCCTTTGATAAAGTTTAGGAAAAGGCCATTTTTGTTGCCTCTGTACAAATTGAGTATGCAAAAAAGTTGTCCTTCAATGGAGGTTGGACTGAGGCCTTGAGGGTGGTCAGTACAGAAGAAACTTTTAAACTCGTCTAAAGGCATGACCCTGGTAATCCTTATAATCTAGATGAGGAGATTGATGATGAGGAAGGGACTGGACAATATTTCATTATTACCCATGAATCGTCATTGGTGCTAGACACTCGTGCCGATCAATCTACTACCAGCCAAGACCAGGCTAAGGATAATGAGAAGGTCTAGATCCTCTTTAACAAGTTTGTTTTTTATTTTTATTTTCAATAATGTATCAGCTCTTGTAGTTCAACTATTAATCAATGAAAGAACAATTTCTTCTCTTCAACTATTGTTTATGCCTTGGAATGATTTTGATTTCTTATTGAACCGTGTTATCTATTTCCCCTGATTTTTATTATAAAATCATATATTTTTGACTTTCTAGTTTGATGCTAGGAAGAAGGCCATTGTTTTTGCTGAATCCGATTTGCTTAGGTGGTACATGAATCTTTTTTAGAAAGGCCGTGTTCCTTTATTCGAGGAAGAGTTATGAGAATTGCTCAACCCAGATATTTCTGCTCAAGTGACAGAGTCTTACATACACCTCTGTTGTCTCTTGGATGGAGCAGTGGCAAATAATGCTTATTACTATGAGATGATTGAGAAAATATAAGAAGATCAAAAATCATCCAAAGCACTACTCCATGTCGACTATGAGACTAAGTATAAGGTACTAAGTGAAAGTTGTGGCTTTGACCAAAAAATGAAAGATATTACTTCTGCTCTTCACAAGAGAATATTATATTTGAAACAAGACCAAAAAGTGTCGTATGAATTGCTACAGTGTTGGATAAAGAAAATAATGCCCCAAAGGATGAACTTGATAGCCAAAAGAGATCAGCCACTACTGGTGTAGATAAGGGCGTTTCCTTTTTGGAGAACAAAATTGGAAGACTGTTGGAAAAGATAGAAGAATTACATAAGAAAAGGAACCAACATGGGAAAATTTCCAGGAGAAATTTAGTTACTCGATTGACCATTGAGGAAGAGAGGACTAAGAAAACTCCCACCGGCGAAGATTCACTTCTTAAAGCCAAAGTTCTATTCACCAAGAAACTCCAGGATCAAGTTGATTGGTTGACATCCAATTTCATAAGCAAACAATGGAAGATTTGATGGATGGGTAAAATGAGTTCTTAACCCACACTGATGATCACCTTACCCAAAGTAATCATGAAGGTTATAAATGGGGGTGGACTAACTGCCTGACCTTTCTGAAGCATGATCAAAACAGTGAGTTGTGTCATTGGAATGACCTAGGCTTCTTAGATTGTGACAAGCCTCCCTTCAAATTGGACACAAGATGGATTCCTCCCAATGACATTCCGCAATACTTGATTAGTAAATATTTAGGTGAATATGGCCTTAACAACGAATGTGTTTCATCCTCCTCACTTTCCTGAAAAGACGAGTAACAGTAATAGGTAGATGTTAAGGGATTTCAACACAATCAGTTCTCTATATACACATGATGATTCTCCTCTTGGAACGAACAAGTCACAAGGAAAGCGTCCAACAGAATAAATGTATACTTATTGTACTACATTTTAATAAATTCCTACTATTGTAATACATTTGATTAATGAAATGAAATTGTTTTTGATTGAGTTCTCTTTATTCAAGCTTATGGTTAAGATGAATGTTTTTGCTGACTAGGTAACCTACTTAATGATTAGTTAATCTTATTAATGATATTTGATTCATGTTTGAAAAATTTATACGGCCTTAGATTAGACAAATGCACTTATATAAAACAATAAATAGCTTTATTATACTAAGTTGTATATTTGTTATCAGTGGCGGCCGAGTGTATTAGGATTGTATACTTATTCCAGTAATTTAACCTTGTCGGGTAAAATCTCTAATTAAGAAACTTTACTCGCTTCATGTTCGTAACTTGATGAGGAAAAATCATAAATGAAGTTTAAATTTACTAAAGTTGGAAAATTTTGAACCATGATCCTTGACGAGGAAGTTTTTGGAAACTTTTCTGAAGATGGAAAAGTTTTGAAAAGTTTGAACAATGAACTTTTCGGTGAGGAAATTTTTTGGAAACTTTTCTGAAGTTGGAAAAGTTTGAACCATGCCCTTTGGCGAGGAACCTTCTTCGAAACTTTTCTGAATTTAGAAAAGTTTAAATTAAAATTTCTAAAATTGTTTGGATAAAAATTGCTCATTAATTATGGCTAAGGTGTAGCCACCATACTCCGAAAAAACCCCATAAAAAGGATGTATAATGGAGAAAAACCTAAAATTTCATTAACATGAATAACTAATTACATTGAGCATATAGTTTTTAAAACTGAATTACTAATAATACTTGCGTGGATGGTCTGTGTTCTAAGGATTCTTGAATTCCTTCCCTTTAAGAGTTTCCAAACAACAACTTCCTAGTCGGATAACTGTCGAGATACGGTATGGACCATTCCAATTCGGCTCCAACCTTTTTCTTTTCTAGATTAATTTCTTCAGCACTATATCTCCTTGCTTCAGTTTGGTCGGCTTGACCCTTCGATTATAAAACCTTGTATCCCTTTATGGGTAGGTAGTCATACGAATAATAGCATCTTCTCGGGATGCTTCTATCATATCCAAATATAGTCACCACATAAGGCCACTCTTGGGTGAATCAAATTTTAGTACCCTATAAGTCGTCAGACCTATTTCCACTGGTACTACTTCCTCAGTGCCAAAGGCTAGCATGTAAGTGGTTTCCCTTGTTGGTGTTATTAGTGTAGTCCTATATCCCCAAATGACACTCCGAAGTTCATTAATCTAGTTGCCTTTAGCATCAACCAACCTTTTCTTCAACCCATCTAACAAGGTTTTATTTGTGATTTCTATCTGGCCATTGCATTGTGGATGCCCAGGCACTGAATGAAGTTTTTGGATGGCTGACCGAATATAGTATTCTTCAAATTCTTAATTATCAAATTGAGTTCCATGGTCAGTGATGAAGGCATAGAGCATGCCATACCTGTAGATGATTTTCTCCCATATCAATTGGGAAAACCTCTAATAAGGAGTATAAATAGTAAAAACCACATTCTAGGACCCCCTAAGTCTCTCTTTAGACTCCTAGAACTTCCCCTTGGCACCGTAAATCTAGGTCGAACTCCGAGTGCCGATCTAGAGACCATCGAATGCCCCTGGTCCCCATTTGAATCCGATCAACTCTTTCGTTAGAGAGAAAGATCTTTGAATCTTAAAAGGGATCTTTTCCAATGATCCGCCCCGTGCACAAAATAGCATTACCATTTGGAAGAACGATCAGTTTTCCCCCCAAAATTGATCCAAAGGCCACCGGGCGCTCCTGAACTCCGTTTGAGCAAATTCAACTCTTCAGCTCAAATAAGACTGAATGAATCTTTTAAGGGCACTGAATACCGTTTTAACGATCCGCCCCGTGCACAATGCTGACCTATGGTACAGATGAACAATCCATTTTACTTTGAGAGTTCACCGGGCACTTTCGGGCCCCGATTGACCAAGGTCAACTTTCCGAACCGAGAGAAACTCTTTAGAATGTAGAAGTACATTTTTGAACCTTTTCAATGGTCCACCCCATGCACAATTCTGACTTACCATGCGAACGAACGATTCATTTGTGTCCGACGATCTACCATCCAAAGGACCGACGTGCACTTCCTAACTACATGTGACCCAAAGTCAACTCCCGAACCCGGTTTCCCCGTGCATGATTTGGATCAACGGTTTGTGCGCTACGATCATTTTTCTAGAAAAGTCTGGATGAGACTGCCAAATGGCCTATCGGTACAGTCTCAAGGGTGACCTGTCGATAGGCACCCCCTGGGGTAGTCCAATCGGCACCCACCTTTTGCCCAATTAATAAGGGCCATGACCTCATTCCCAAGGCACATCAAACCCATCAGTATCAGTGATCTCAACAACATTCTCTCGAAGTTAGCGAAGCTCCATATGAAAAATACCATTCAAGCCTAGATACCCATCCTTTTCACACCCAATTTGGAGAATATCCTTCTCTCTCATCAACATCCATCAAAATTCAAAGGAGTGTATCCAAGATCCAAGCTCAAGGTCCAAGGACTGTCCATTTACTCCTCCCTCTATTTGAAAATATCTTGTTTTTGAATAAACCACATTAGATTCATAATCTAGTTTCACTTTAATTCACACACATTAACATCTACGCTTTTATTGGTATATTGCACATACTTTAATTTTCATAAAAAAAAACTAATAAAAGAGGGTTACACCCGTAAATTTTGAACGAAATTATCCGCCACACTTTTACAAAACCAAAAATACATTTTCTACATGCACACACTAAATAAAATTCCATTCGAATCTAGGGGATAAACTCCACCCCTATTCTACATTTGAACTACGTGGACTTTGATGCCTTTATAGGCTACGTAGGCATCTCGGATTAAAATACGAGACTCGAGCCCAACTTTTCAATTTTCCAATTTCCCTTATTTTTCAAATTTCTCAAAATCCCTCAGATATATACATATAACATTCTTGTTTGCGTTTCACCCCACACATATTATCGTTTCCCAATAACTATCAATATCGCGATGAACGCTCATATTCTAATATTTTGGGAATATTCCTGTTGATGACCTACCCTATCTTTTCCAGGGTATGGGTGGAACGTTCCAATCTCCAATATATAAACACATGCACACATTTCATGGGAATAAATGAAAATATTAACATTTTCCCATGATAGACCAAAAAGGAGGTATTGGTACCTAACACGTTCCCATTCCATAACTTAGCCCATTGACCTCCGATCTATTGGTTTCACATGAATTAGTTTGTCCTTGATGTCTCTCTCTTGAAGTGGAAACATAATCTTTTACCTTTTTTTAACAAAATAGGCTGGCGAATCTATCTCTTTACATTCACCCCACATCGACGATGACCGAAGCCCCCTTTTTTAAGAGAAGGATGCGATATCGCGACGGAGTTCTTACTTAAGGGATCCTCCTCCTTCCCCCTCCAGAACAACATCGCGCCGATCAGGATGGCTACAGTGGAGACTCTGCTAGGGACTATTTTTTAGAGGGCTCGACTCTGTTTACATGGGTGTTTTATCTTCTTGTATATTCCCCCCATTTGCATGTTCCCTTTTATTATTCATGTATACCTCATGCATTTACTACTATTCACACACTTTTAGAAGATTCTCCATATACACTTCACACCATGAGCACCTAGGATCATGTATATCCACATGTTGCACACATCACTTAGAAATGCATGCTTAGGTGTCACCAAAACACACCTCCAATTGTATATATCCATGCTCACTTATAACATACTCACTTGTAGATAGTTAAACATTACTCACACATCTCTTATCCATGCTTGGTATGGCTTTACTATGGGTACTTGTACTTTTCTCCCTCTTTGGCATGATCAATAAAAAGATACTCTCTTCATAAGATACTAATAAAAGAGTCATGCATGATTCACACGACATCACCAAAGAGCATTGCTATTGACCAAATTTTCTCCTGTAACTGGAGAGTCACTTCGTGATAGGTGCTGGTCCGGCGGGGCGCAGTTAGCCTAAGCAATATGACTTTAACCTTCCATTGGCAAAGTACCTTTGACATATACCGAATAGTTCCCCCGCATCGTACCACTTGACTGAAGTCATGACGGGAGGTATATAGTAGGGAACTCATTCACGTACATCGAATCTATCAAATTCTCTCTCACACGTACTGTCCCCATGAGGTATATAGTGAGTCAATTCAAGTACACTCAGGTAAATCAAATGGCTTGTCAGCACATACTGATTGCCCTCAAAAGCAAGACGTATATCGTAGAAGTCATGCCAAACGGGGGAACCCTTTCGGATTCACCCATCCAACTGCATACCTGCATATAGGTGTCAATCCTAAGACACACATGTAAGATTGTCGGTTTTGACCTGAAACTTTGTTGAAATTTTGGGTCGGACTACCGCCTAAATGTTTACGCAATTTTGAAAAAAGGACCCTGGCCGTGAGCCTGTTTACAAGTCCAACCATAGTTGTACATATGATGCAAAGCCAATTTTTCCAAGATCGGGTCCCATCCAGCATTTCATTTTGCATTTAGGTAAACTTAACATAAGTGAGAACCTAATAAACAAAATAATCATGTTGAGTCTCTAGTCTTTTCCTCTCCCTTTTTCCAAAAAGTGTGTAATAACTTTTTTCTTCTTTTATCAAAAAATACCAAAAAACAAACATTTTCATCCTTATCTTTTCAAAAAAAGTCTAAAATATTTTCCTCCCTTTCCAAAAACAACAAAATTCCCTTCTTCTCTTTCGAAAATAAATTCTAATTTTTCTCCTTGTCAGGTCGATCACATGCCCTTGGCTTGGATCCCTATTGTCTTCGATCTTCAGTCGAGCCACCCCAAAGTTCTTTCAGTCCCCTTACGTGCTATGAGTCTGTGACTCACCCACCTTCCATGGAGAACACGGATCAAGTGTCGAATGTACAGTCTAATTTGTTGACGGTTCTAGCTCAACTAACTACCAAAATTGACGACCTTCAAACTAAGGTTCATGAGATGCAGCAAAATCGGGTCCCTATCCCCAAAGATCCCGAGGTCATTTTCTCTCGTGAAATGGATCCTCCTACACCCGAGCCTATCTGGGTTGTTGAAGCATACCATCATACTCCACGTGATAATCTACTCATGGGACACCACCATGTAATCCTAAACCAAATGCTACCCATAATCCACTCCTAAATCATGCGAACGCCATATTCTTAGAAGAAGAGTTGGAACTCGACCCATCTACCCAAATCATGCCAACTAAATCACCAGTCATACCCATACACTCTCCTAAACCTCTCCAAACATGCCCATGTTTCCTTTTACACCCTACCAACCTTTCCGATCAAACCTTATCACTCCTCACTAGAGCCTGCGTCGCTATCCGTACCTGTTCTAGAGATAATGATATGGAATTATCAGAAGTGCTGAACTAACTCCAAGAGTTCGGGCTGAAATTGTGCTCTCGTATGACCATCCACTGTCAGAGATTCAGTGGATTATTCTTAGAAGCTCCAAAATGGGTCCGAGAGTCAGACAACTGGGTAGTGCCAGCCGACAAAGTCAGTCTAAATGACCTAGTATAGATTATGGCGAATTTAATTCGATAGACTAGTGATATTTATAGTATATCTGAGCTACTCGATGCCTTGAAATTACAAGGGCACCTGGTCTCTTCAGTCCTATATTTCCCTGTCGAATGGGAAAATTTATACGAAGAAGATATAGAAGTTGTAGAATGTATTGACTTTGCATGGAAATATAATATCATTGCCACTAGATGGGGAGATAATTTCAAAGATTCAGACAAAGAGCCAGCTTCAGGAAAGACTAGTCTGATAGCCAACCTATGTGGAGTGATATCATTCAAGGAGATTCTAGGAGAGATCAACTAGGTAGCTAAGCAACCTGATATCGATGAAGAAATAGGGTTTTTGTTTCTCCCTTCTTTTGTAAACCACATGACTCGGTGAGGGAGACATTATCGGAAATCAAACTTACAACCATCAGCAAGCGATAAAGGGAAAGGTGTTGAGAAACTCCCTATGCCATAAATGACTCTTGAAAAAAGAAAGGTTCTTGTATCAACTGAAGAAGAGTCAAGCTAAAATCACTCCATGAAGACTTTTTATGTCTTCCCATCTACACTGAAATACCCTAATCAAGCTACTCACAGGATCCATAGTTCCTCCATCAACCACACTAGAAGAAGTAGTGAACCTAGTTAGATCCCTAACCTCGACTCAAATGTTTTCCTTTTCTGAAGAGGAAACCCCTAAGACTGGTCCCAACCACAATCATGCTCTTAATATCGCTATTAAAGTCATGGAAAAACTATCCCCCTATCACTCATCGACAACGGATCATCTCTGAATGTGTGCCCACTAAGAAACCTCAATTGTCTGGTATTGAAAGTGAGCGACCTTGTTCCAACCTCTACTGTCGTATATGCCTATGACAACACCCATCGGGAAGTAATGGGATCTATCAAGCTTGTAATAGGGGCAAGCCTTATAAAACTTGTTGTTGAATTCCAAGTCATGGACATCCCAGCCAGTTTCAATCTGCTGCTCGGACAACCGTGGCTCCACAGTATCAAAGGGGAGTCTTATTCCCTTCATCAAAAATTGAAGTTATTTGCTAATGGACAAGTTATCACCATCCTGGGAGACAGTGACAACACCGAGAGTGCTAGAACCAGTAATTCGGTACTCGAGATACAACACAGGGTGAATGATATGCTGCTATCAGGCTTCCAGGTTGAACCACTCCTACTCCCTACAGGGGACGACTTCAAAGATAGGATTTATCGAGAATATGATCCCCATGGAAATGTCAATGTAATCCAAATGTTCAAGAACATGAAATTAATGCCCAGACTGGGCTAGGGCAAAGACAACAAGGGATAACTGAACCTATTTTATTTAATAAGGACTTTCCTCCCTGTGGCTTGGGCTATCAACCATCAAAAGAAGAACTCAGATTGATCCGTTATTCTTGACTGAAGAGAAAGTTAGAATCTTCTAGAACTATCCCGGGGGATTCCCTAAATGGACAATTCATCAGAGAGGGTGAATATTTTCCCTTTTACAGCTTCCTTACACCTTGGTATGACCATGCAGATAAGATGATGAAACCAGGAATGGAGATCTTTTTTCAAGACAACTACCCGGGGGCCAAAAGCCCCCAGCACTGTGTACAACAACTCACTAAGGAGACCATAGATGATATCAAGGATTTTGAGGACAGTGACTCCGAAGATTCTTTCAACTTGCAGACACTAGGGCTGACACTCTGCATGATCCACTCAGGGACTACATCACCTGATTCATCTTACCTCATAAAAGATGCTGATATCCTCTTCTCAACATGCATGTTGCACCTATGCCACCTGTTGATATTCAACCTAACCCTAATGTGTATAACCTTTCCCCTATAGTTTCTTGCTCTCACTCTGATGTAATCGAACCTCCTTTGATGAGGTTCTCAATGCTAATTTTCCTATCAATGAAATAAATGAAGATTTTGAGCATCTTGATGTGCCTTGCATTAATTGTCTTGATTCCAATCAAACTTTTGATGATGTTGACTTCGAAAATGAATAATTCTTAACTAATATAAAGAAGGTTAATAGCAAACCACATAATCGTGTTCAAGTTAATGAAGATAAAATTGTTGTTATTAATCTCGATTATAGTAGCCAGATGCACGAGATTAGGAGAGGGGCTACCCTTTATGAGCACGAGAACACGTAATTTGAAGAACTTATGAAGGAATTCATGGATGTCTTTGCATGGTCCTATGGCGATACGCCCAACATTGACCCTGAGATAGAACATCATGAGATTCCAACTCTCTCGAAATGTAAACCAGTCAAACAGAAGCTGCAAAATATCCGCACCGAATGATCAGTCAAAGTCAAAGAAGAAGTAGTCATGCAATTAAACGTGGGCTTCATTCGAGTAATTTAATATCCCATATGGATAGCCAATATCGTACCCATGCCAAAATCAGGAGGAAAGGTCCGCATGTGTGTTGACTACCGAGACTTGAACAAGGCCTCTCCGAAGGATGATTATCGCTACCCAACATTGATATGATTATGGACAACACATCCAGTCACACTCTCAAGTCATTCATTTACGATTTTGTCGGATATAACTAGATCAAGATGCACCCTGATCATCAAGAGAAAACAACATTCATCACCCATTTGGGAACCGTTTACTACACTGTCATGCCATTTGGTGTAAAAAGTACAGGGGCTACCTATCTAAGGGATTCCACCACAATTCTGCATGATCTGATACACAAGGAAGTTAAGGTCTATGTAATTGACATGATTATCAAATCCAAGACTATAGAAGGTTATGTTCCCGCTCTTTGGAAATTCGTTGAACCACTGAGACATTATCAATTGCGGCTTAATCCACAGAAATGTGTCTTGGGCGTCACCAAATGGAAACTCTTAGGATTCATGGTCAGTGAGAAAGGGATAGAAGCAGATCCTGCTAAGACAAAAGCCATACTTGAGATGTCATCTCCCCGAACGGAGAAAGAAGTCCGGGGATTACTTGGGAAATTATAGCACATCAGTCGATTCATCAGCCAATTTACTTCCATCTGTGAACCCATCTTCAAACTCCTCTTAAAGGATTTAACCAAAGTCTCGAATGAAGCTTGCCATGAAGCTTTAGGCCGAATTAAGCAATACCTAACTTGATCTTCGGTACTTATACCAGCGCAACTTGGTCTTCCCTTTCTCCTATACCTAACCGTGATCGATACTCCAGCCGGGGATTTGCTAGCTCAATACCTTAAAAAACCTGTAATGATAAAGCCATATACTATGACAGTCAAAAGTTGTCCAGTTACGAAGCTAACTACATCGCCTTAGAAAAATCATATGTCCCTCTTGTCTTGGTTACCCAAAAGTTATGGCACTATATGCTCACCTTCCCCATCAGACTCGTATCTCGAATGGATCCAATCAAGTACCTACTCAAGAAGCCCACCTCATCCAGTCGAACGACCCATTGATTGATGCTTTTAGCCGAGTTTGATATCACCTATATCACACAAAAAGCCATGAAAATAAGAGCCATCTTTGACTACCTTACCGACTACCCTATGGAAGAGGCCAATGTCTAGATTTTTGAATTCTCAGATGAGAATATCCTTTGCGCCTCCCATGAAGATCTTCAATCGCAAATGTTCTTTAACGACGCTTCCAATAAAAAAGATATGGCATTGGAATTCTCCTAATTTCCCCTGATGACTCCTACACTCCCATTGCCATCAAATTGGATTTCACTTGCACGAACAATATGACTGAATACGAGGTGTGCACGGTAGGCCTCAAAGTTTCCCTTAAGAAAGGAATTGAATACCTTCATGTCTACGGGGATTTATCCCTCATCATCGGTCAAGTACTCAAGAAGTGGAAAGTCAAGAATGAAAAACTCTTACCCTTCCACGCCCACCTTGAAGAAATGGCTTCCCAATTCCAAGAAATCACCTTCCACTACCGTCTTCGAGAAAAGAATAACCTGGATGATGCCCTTGCCACCTTAGCCTCCATGATTGCATTCCCTAAGGAATAACCATGGACCCTTTCCTTGTCCAGAAATAAGACAAACCAACCCATTGCTACCTCATCGAGCTCTGCACGGAGGAAGAACTTGAAATAGTCGGCTACTGGTACTATGATATTTGGCGCCTCCTTAAACACGATAGGTATTCCCAAGGAGATGACAAGAAATACCGAGCAACTATCCGTAGACTAGCCGCCCACTACATTATCTGTGATAAAGTACGGCTTAAGAGAAACTTCGATGGAACCGATTTACACTGCATTGCAGTGGCTGATATTAAAGAAATGATGCAAAAAATCCACAGCGGGGAATGCGGACCCCACATGAACGGACATATGCTCGCCAAAAATATCATTCGACAGGGATACTATAGGAATACCGTAGTTCATGACTACACATCCTACATTCAAACATGTATCAAATGCCAACAGTTCTCTAACTTATAACATCTGCCTCCACGAGAATTGTACAACATGACTTCTCCCTGGCCGTTTTCCACATGGGGCATCGACATCATAGGGAAAGTTACACCGAAGGCATCCAATGGCATGAGTTTATCCTAATCGCTATTGACTACTTTACCAAATGGGCCAAATCCGAGTCATACGCAGTTATGAATGCTAAGAAAGTGGCCATATTTATCAAGAAAAACATCATTTGCTGATATGGGGTCCCACACGAGCTGGTATCAGATAATGGGCTCATTTTGAGGTGAAGGTTACAGAAGTGGTCGACGAGTATGTGATTCAAAGACATAAATCCTCTTCATATCGAACTCAAACAAACAGAGCAGTCGAAGAATCCAATAAGAATCTCAAAGCCATCATCAGTAAGATGATCGAGAGTTGTCGTGATTGGGACGACAGGATCCCTTACGCCCTCTGGGGCTACCGCAATTCAGTTTGAACCTCTACTGGTGCTACCCCTACTCTCTAGTCTACGACATCGAAGCAGTGCTACCCATGGAGCTGGAAATACCCTTACTACGCGTCATGCTTGAAAGCAAAGTCAATGAGGAAGATTAGCACCAAATCCGTCTTGACGAGATTTCCCTCTTGGAAGAGGGGAGATTTAAAGCTCTTTATCACATACAAGGATACCATCATCGTATAGCATGATCATTCAATAAGAGAGTCAAGGACGGCAGTGTCCAAGAAAGGGACTTATCCTTTAAAGAAATAATAGAGCCTATCTGGGATCCCAAAGGGAAATTCAAGCCCAATTGGAGCGGCCCCTACATTGCGAGATCCTGTCAGGCGGCGCTGCTGTGCTCACCGACCTCGACGGAGAATAAATGGTGCTTCCAGTCAACCTGGACCGTCTCAAGAAATTGTACCCCTAGTCCGAAATCTCGACACGCTACGACTCTTCTCATCTCCCTTCTATTCTATTCTCAAAAAATAAAAAAAATCTTTTCGTTTCCCCCTACCCAGAACTAAGTGGGACTGATCCTGTAAAAAAAAAATTCAAAAAAATGAATTTCAAAATTTTTCAAAACCCTTAGAGGTACGTAGGCAGCTCATTCGCTTCACGTGGGCGTGACCCCCTTATTTATCATAAAATACTATTCTTTTCTTATCCCCGAGAACGGTAGTTCATTTTAACATATACATGAATAAAAGGATTATGTATGCCTTAGCGATTGGTATAGATAGTTTAAAAATACAAAAAATCATCAGGAGGCACAACTAGATGATCAAAAACTTATTTATTTCATTATCTAAAATTTTTGTATGATTACATCGACATAAGGAATCAAACGACTTCCCTTGCCAACACTACACCTACTATAAAACCCCTCAGATAATAACAAGCCCCACTACTCCTGAAAATCACCCCAATTATTCCCCATAAAACCACACCCATTAGAAGACGCTTCACAAAACCCTACCCACAGCTACCAGAGGAACCATCACCATCATCACCTGTATCCTGGGCCCCCCAAACCTCCCCCGCCTGAATGGAGTATCACAGACGCTCCATGGAGCGATAAGCCCAGACCAGCTTGGGGTAGACCACTATGCCTCCCTCCATTGTGTCACATATGGCAAACCACATTTGACCAGTCTTCACAACTAGCATCCTGGCCACTACCTTCTTCCACAACCAATTCATGTAGTCCTTAGAGACATGCCAGACTCGCCCAGAAGACTAAGAAGGACGGGTCGACGGACGATGATTCCCCCACAGAGAACCAAGATGCATGAGCATACGCTTTGTCAGGTCCTCCACAAGAACGATGTTCGGTGTTCGCAGTGGCACAATTTGTTCCCAACCATATTGGCAAAGCATCCGCGAGGGAAAATTGAAAGAGGTATGCCTAATTCCAACTACCTTGACGTACTGGTACTCTCCAAGCTCCAGAATGGGCAGCAGCTCCCCCCACCAAGGCAGAGACCAGCATAAGCCTCGAGCCATGTACTCAACAAACTAGTTCCCCCAACTCTCAACATCCAGGCCTACGTTAATGAAATAGCGCAAAAAGAAGTTTAGAACTTCCAACAAAGGATACTTAAGTGGGACCTCCATAGAAAACCTCTCTGACAGCCACATAAATAACATTACAGGGCTACCCCGCAGGAAGTCTGAACAACGCTCTCACCAGGCATTCAAGACATTCAAGATCTCCACCAGTATCACTAGCGCAGGATTGCGACGGTATGAAATCCAAGAAACGATAGCAACCAGTTGGAGGTCCACCAGCATCTCCCTAGTCACCAATAAGATTTTTTAAACAGTGGCTAAGATGACGGCCCCGGCATATTCAGAATCACCCACGTCCTGCGGGTGCATGGACTACTACACCGCCGAAAGGAAATCATTCCCCCCATAACCAAGGGACTAGCCACTGAAGGCGAAATATGAAGAATCCCAGCCAATAATTCCCTAGGAGAACGGGAAAAAGTCACGTAGCACTTCAGAAACAGTAGGATTTATCCCTAGCTTGGCAGAAAATTCCTCATAGGTAGGACAAATCTCATCCAACCCAAAGCGGAAGAAATGATCCTCAGGATACCAAAACTAGACAGCTTCCATAAGCATGTTTAACTCAATGGGTCGGTTACGCCATAAAGAGACTCGCCGTATATGAAAGGCGTCCTAATCAACATTGTAAGAACGCATTGCTTCCAAGGCTTCGAGCTAGTTAGCGAACTCAATGCTCCGAGGGAGAGCCATCTTGCAAGACTAATAGATAGTAAGCAAGTAAGAATATGGAAAATAAAGAAAGTGAAAGTGTGAGGAGGAAAGCTCCATCCACAATCCCTTTTATACTTGGAAACTCTCAAGCCAAGATAAGGAACCCTGCAGAAATCGGAGTAAAATTTGCCCAAAAAAGTTCAAAGCAATTGAAGAAAGTGAAATCAAAGCCTTGGATGGATTAGACTGGACTTACATGCCAATAGGCAGGACAGGGGTCATGCCGATCGGCAACCCCATATTTTGGAAAAATTCCCTTTTCCTCTTTTATAAAAAGTAAAAAACTCAATAAAAATAATTTTTATCTTAACAAAATTCCGAATTCCCTTTATACTTATGCATTTTAATAAAATCCTTCTCAAATCAATTTTCAAAATTCTTTTTATGGTCTCAGGAACAAAGTAAAAAGAGTATTTGCATTAATCACTAAACAAAGAAAATTTGAAAAAACTTCATTCTTCATTTGCATATATTTTGATGTATTACATTGATATTTTGCAGGAAAAGCCAAAAAACAACGGGACTCGGCCTGAACCTTCTCTCTCTCTCTCTCTCTCTCTCTCTCTCTCTCTCTAGGATCACCCATCCCTATGGCGCGCCCTCTTCCCCCGACGGCGAGACCACATACCATAACTTTTAGAGTTCGACCCTTCCCCGGACGAGGTAGATGGAACCAAATAAGAAGGCTCCGGAACCACCTCATGAAGATGACCAGTTTGCTAAAGATATCCAGACCCTGATGTCCTTCAACCAAGTGGTCAAAACACTGATATGCTACGAGGAAGAATAGAAAAGGTCAAATCAGTCAAGCATGAGGAAAGAGAAAGAAATAAAGAAAATCAAAGAAGATATACCGCAGGCCTAAGGACCTCCTCCGTTATACCCTACTCCTCCGAGTCCATCGCATGAGGGAGATATGATAGACGCACCGATCCCCGATCAGCTGCCGAAGGTTTTATCTAGGATAATGTAGTCGCACAAAAGAAGGCCATGACATTGTCGTCATCTCCGATGACATAGCCGCACCGTCTGTGCTATGAGAAGACCCCCCTGCCGACTCGATCTTTCCCTAGAGAGAGGCATTACATCATAGATGCTACGGGAATCAACCAACTCGTGATGAAGTACAGATAGTCATACATCACTGCTATGTCAGTGTACAGGGAGTATGGCTCTCCCATCATCGCAGCCACTCGGGGCGTCATCAAACATCTCCCACACGCGCCTCATGAACATAGGATACCTTGCCGATGATACTGTAACCTCATCCTCCATAATCTTCTAGACTACCGTCTCCCTAAGATACCAGGAGTAGCCGAACTCATGTTCCAGCAAGCGCCGCATTTCCACATGTCCACCCGTCACCCTGGTATGATGAATAGTCATCCCCCAGGGATAAAAGGTCACCTGCAAACCCCCATCCAAAGCGAAGGATCAGTATTAATAAAAAGGCATCAAAAGAAAAGAAAAGTCTCAAAGACAAAAGAATGCTTACCGAATCGCTCGTCAGGCCATTCAAGATTTGACGCACTGCCTCCAGAGAAAGGTTCTTCTATTTCCGATTAGACCTCATCCATAGAAAATCCCCAACGGAGTCATCCTTCAAAGAAATCAGTTAGGTGTTCAACCCAATCACGTTATAGAACCACGTCTGCGAAGGACAAGGATCAATATTCAAGAAATTAAAAGGAATTGCATGAATGGAAAATGCAAATGCATAAAGGAAAATGCGCAAAATAAATAATACCTCCAAAAGATATGTGGCCCTAGTAAACTCGACCGGAAGCACCGACTGAATGCATCCAAAGAATAGTAAAGGGTTGCTAAAGTGAGGCTCCCCCATTCATAGAAGTGAATGTTCGAAAAGACCCTTAGAAATGGCAGAAACCACAAATGGACGATGTCACCAATCGTCGCCACCAGAAAACCTCCTAACATCAACAAAATAAATAAGCAAGCAATCTGACGCACCTACTACCCATCATTCTCATCAATCCTCTTCCTTAGCAAAATCTCCCTAAAAAAAGAACAAGAGGAGGGACTCTCCAAAACCCCCCCTCTCCACATCACCCAGAGGCGCCGTCACTACCTCCGGCGTCACCTACAGCATCCTGTCCACCTCAATCTGGGCACCCTCGTAGTCTATCCCCAGCAACTACTGAACATCATTGGGAGTCACCGTCATATCCCTGAAGCCAAAATGGAAGGTGTGGGTAGTGTCCCACCACCTCTCTCTCAAAGCACATAGAACCACTGTGGAGTGGATCACCTCATCCAAAGCCAACGCTAGCCTCCAAAAACCCGCAGAGGACACCATCCAGTGCACCATAGCAGGAAGGTTCTCCCAAACATCCTTGAGCCCTGTCATACCACAAGCATGAATAGTCAACATGGAGACGTCATACGTCAAGAAATGAAGAAATTCCTTGATAGATTCAAGAAATAAAGAAATCTCGTCAAGAAAAGAAAAAAAGAATACCAAGAGTCATGCAATACTTACATAGACACCAGGGTTCACCACCCTTGAAGAACCATGATGCGAAGGCTCGAGCAGAAGAGTCTGATCATCCGCCACCGGCTCAAATGAGTCGAAAGAGTGCTCGCTACCCAATACGAGGGGCCCACTAGCCCTCCACTCCAAACCTTCACAGTCATCAGCATTAAACCATTCCATATGGATCGTATTACTTGACAAGTCATCCATTTCAGACATTAGGATGATTTGCAAAGGTTTATAGCAGAAGAAAATACTTCAAAAAGCTGTGCAAAATGAGGAGAACCCGGCTAAGGGTCATGCCTATCGTTAGTCCCTTCCACCCACCGATAGGTACTAACCCTTAACCTTCTCGAGGTATAGCAAAAGTTCGTGACAATGTTGATTGGCACACCTTCATCTATTCCGGTCGGCGCACCCTCCAAAATTTCATACAAAAAGTCTAAAAAAATATCGAAAATTTCTGAACAATTCCCGAAAAATTCCTGAAATTGACAAATCCATTATAGCACCTTTTCACTAAGGAAAACATTTTGTACACCCCCAATGGAATTCTAGAGAATCATTCTCCTAGAAACATCTCCAAAGGAAGCTCCAAATCTTTCCCCGGCTCCAAATCCTCGGATTATTCATCATTCCCCAGCGGAACCTAAAATCCAATCTTTATCCCCAGTGGAGTCCCTAAATTTCCCAAAGGAAATGAACACCACTTTTTGGTCAGAATTGACCTCGGTCTTGGATTATCACTTTAGTTAGGTCAGAATTGACCTCGGTCCTCGATCATCATCTCTTTTAGGTTAAAATTTACCTCAGTTTTGGATCGCCACCTCAGTTAGGTTAGAATTGACCTCGGTCCTCTGTCGTCACCTCTTTTAGGTAAGAATTGACCTCGATCTTGGATTATCACCTTAGTTCAGTCAGAATTGACCTCGATCCTTGGCCGTCACCTATATTAGGTCAGAATTGACCTCGGTCTTGGATCGTCACCTAAGTGAGGTCAGAATTGACCTCGGTCCTCGGTCGTCACCTCTTTTAGGTCAAAATTGACGTTGGTCTTGGATCGTCACCTTAGTTAGGTCAGAATTGACCTCGGTCCTAGATCGTCACCTCTTTTAGGTCAAAATTGATTTATGTCTTGGATCATCACCCTAGTTAGATTATAATTGACCTCGGTCCTTGGTCCTCACCTCTCTTAGGTCCTAATTGACATCGATCTTGGATCGTAACCTTAGTTAGGTTAGAATTGACCTCCGTCCTCGGTCCTCGGTCGTCACCTCTCTTAGGTCAAAATTGGACTTGGTCTTGGATCGTCACCCTATTTAGGTTAGAATTAACCTCGGTCCTCGATCATTACCTCTTTTAGGTTAGAATTGGCCCTGAACCTCTGAATCAGTCATCCACATCCCTTAGGTCTGAAGAACTGACCTCCCCCGATCATGTGGTGTCTATTTGATGACCATCGCTTGTCCCAATATCACCCGTAGAGCGGGTCTGTATACACCAAATTCTAGGACCAACAAAGTCTCTCCTTAGACTCCTAGCACTTCCCCTTTCCACCGCAAAACTAGTTCTCACTCCGAGTATCAATCTAAAGACCATCGGGTGCCCCCGGGCCCCATTTGACTCCAGTCAACTCTTTCGTCAGAGCAAAATATCTTTGAATCTTCAAAGGGCACTGAAACCCCTTTCCAACAGTCCACCCCATGCGTGAAATAGCATAACCATTCGGATGAATGATCAGTTTTCCCCCGAAAATCGATCTAGAGTCCACTGAGTGCTCCCGGACTCCATTTGACCAAACTCAACTTTTTAGATGAACGAGACTGAATGAATCTCTAAAGGGAACTAAATACCCTTTCTAAAGATCTTCCCCTTACACAATTCAGACCTATGGCATGAACGAACGATCCATTTTACTTCGAGAGTTCACAGGGGGCTTTCGGGACCCGATTGACCAAGGTCAACTTTTCGAACCGAGTGAAACTCTTTGGAATGTAGAAGTAAATTTTCTAACCTTTCCAATCATTTTCCCCATTCGCAATTTTGTCTTACCATGTGGACGAACAGTTTGTTTACGTCCAACGATCTCCCGTCCAAAGGACCGATATATGTTTCCAAGCCACATTTAACCCAGAGTAAACTCCCAAACCTGGGAGTTTTCCAAAGGACTCTCGAAGGCCTCTGAAATACCTTTCTAATATTATGCCCCGTGTGTAATTTGGCTCAACGGTTTATGCGCTACGATCATTTATCGAGAAAATTTTGCACGAGACTGCCAATTCGCAGGTTCTGAACCGTGCCTATTGGCACAGTGTTAAGGGTGACATGAAGATAGGCACCCCCTGGGGTAGGCTGATTGGCACCCACCTTTTTCCCTATAAATAAGGCACATGACCCCATTCCCAAGGGACAAGAAACCCATCAGCATCAATGATCTTAATAAACATTCTTTGGAAGTCAGCGAAGTTCCATTTGAGAAATCCCATTGAAGCCTAAATACCCATCCTTATCACACCCAATTTGGAGAATATCCTTCTCTCTCATCAACGTCCATCAACATTCAAAGGAGTTCATATAAGATCCAAGCTCAAGCTCCAGAGGTCCATTTCCTTCTCCCTCTCTTTTAAAATACCTTATTTTTGCATAAACTATATTAGATTCATAATCTAGTTTCATTGTAGTTCACACACAATAACATCTATGATTTTATTAGTATATTGAACATAGTTTATTTTTCATAAAAAACCCCAAAACAAATAAAAGATGGTTACACCCATAAATTCTGAACGGAATTATCCGCCACACTTTTTCAAAACCAAAAATACATTTTCTAAACACACAGACCTAATAAAATTCCGTTCGAATCTATGGGATAAAAACCACTGTTATTCTACATTCGAACAACGTGGACTTTGATGCCTTTATAGGTTATGTAGGTGTCTCGAATTAAAATTCGAGACTCGAGTCCAACTTTTTAATTTTCCACTTTCCTTTATTTCCCAAATTTATCAAAATCCCTCTTATATATACATATAACATGCTTGTTCCCATTTCATCCCACACATATTATCATTTTCCAATAACGATCAATGTCCGATGAACGCTTATATTCTATCTTCTACATTTATTACTACTTTCGGAATATTCTTGTGGATGACCTCCCTTATCTTTTTCATGGTATGGGTCGAACAATTCCAATCTCCATTATATAAACACATGCACACATTTCACGAGAATAAAGGAAAATATTAACATTTTCCCTTGAGATACCGAATGGACGGGATGGGTGTCTAACACCTTCCCATTTCATAACTTAGCCCCTAGACCTCCGATCTATTGGTTTCACATGCATCAGTTTGTCCTTGATTCCTCTCTCTTGACGTGGCAACATATTCTTTTGCCTATTTTGAGAAAAATAGGCTGAAGACTCTATCTCTTTACATTCACCCCACACCGACGATGAAAGAAGCCCCATTTTTGAAGACAATGGTGAGACACCGCGACGCAGTTCTTCCTAGAGGGATCCTCCTCCATCCTCCCTCCAAAACAAATGTCATTCCGACTGTGATGGCCACATCAACCAATGGCTCAGCCTCCACCCATTTTGAGAAATAATCAATAGATACAACCAGGTACTTGAATCTTTCTTTGGTGGTCGCCATTTGTCCAACCAAGTCAATTCCACATATATATAAAGGTCATGGATAAGTGATATGTGATAGACTTGCTCCTTGTATTATATGGATGGTAGAAAACTTCTGGCATTTATCACACTTCCTGGTGAAAGTAACATACTCTGCTTTCATAGATGGCCAATAGTAACCTTACATTATTATCCGTTTTCTTAGAGATTTATTGGTTGTATCAGCTCCATATGAGCCTTCATTCACCCCTTTCATCTAATCATTTATTTCATTTAGATGACCATAATGAATTAGAGAAATAATGTATCCTTGCTTGTAAAGGTAACCTTTTTCTTACACATAATTGGCTTCTTTGTACCTTGTCTTCCTTGCTTCTTTCTGGTCGAATGATAATGTTCCACTTTCAATATACTATCTAATCGTGTCCATCCATAAGGGACCTAACTCCATATAGATGTTGTTGATTTACATCCTATCAATATTTTATGGGAAAAAATATTTAATGGAATTGTTTTCATGAGTTTGGTTTGAGTAGTTGAAGCAGGACGAGCAAGATCATTTGCTCAGGAATTCTCTAGTCTTGGAATCCTCGCTATCATAACTTAAGCAAATAAATAACCTCCATTGCTTTTTTATTGCATAAATTTGTTGCATAAATTTGTTGCATTTGATTAACAATCAGTTGAGAATCACTATAAACCAATACCAGGTCGGTACCCAATGATGAATCTAATTCCAATTCTATGATCAATGCTTCATATTCGGCCTTATTATTAAAAGTATTAAATTGGAATTTTGAAGAATATTCCACAACCAAGTTATTCGAAGTATTGATGATGAGGTATACTCCACTTCTAGTAAAACATGAGGATCCATCTATAAATAACTGTCAAATTAGAATGTCATCAAAGTACTTTTCTTCTTCCAGAACTCCATACTTCAACATCTTTCTCTCTATTGAATTTATTTTTAGCAGCTGATAAGTCCGATTGTTTGGCCTAATCTATGTTGGCTTTTAAGCCAAGGTCTCTTTTATAGAATTCTGATTGGCAGGCAAATGTGGATTACATTCCTCCTCTATATATGTGAATTCGGTAATAAAGTTCGCCACTACTTGGCCTTTTATTGCAACTCTGGATTCATATACAATTTCATACTCTCCCAATTCAATTGCCTAAGGCATTAACCGTTCAAACTTCTCAGGTTTATGCAGTGCTTGTCGTAGAGGCAAATCTGTGTATACGACAATGGTGTGGGATTATAAATATGGCCTCACCCTCCTAGAGGCTTCAATAAGATATGGCTAATTTCTCCACGTGTGGATATTTGATTTCCACTCCTTTGAATGCCTTGATATTCTAATATACTGTACTTTGAATTCCTCAATCTATTCGGATCAGAGCTGAACTCATAGTTGACTCTAAAACAACCAAGTATAAATATAGTTTTTCCCCCATAATTAGTCGGGAAATGAGTGGTGGAGAAATACTTCTTCAAATCTAGGAAGGCTTTCTCACATTCGTCATTCCACTCAAAGGTATTTCTAATAACCTTTAATAATTGAAGACATTTATCAATTGCTCGAGAGATAACACGGTTCAGTGCAACTACTCTTCCTATTAGTTTTTAAATTTTTTTCTTGTTGGTCGAGGAGACTTCATTTCAAGAAAGGATTTAATCTTGTTAAGGTTTTCTTCGATTCCCCTTTGGTTGATAATATACCCCAGGAACATTCCCCCATGTACTCTGAAGACATAGTTGGTTGGATTGAGCTTCATTTAGTGCTTTTCTAATTGATCAAAGGTTTGGGACATGTCCGTAATGTGGTCGACAACCCATTTTCTCTTGGTGAGCATATCATCTATGTACACCTAAATGTTTTTGCCGATATGGTCTTCAAAAACCTTATTTACCATTAATGATAGGTAGATCCAGTGTTCTTTAATCAAAAGGGCATGACATTGTAATAATAACTTCCTCGGCTGGTAATAAAGGAAGTAATTTTGTTATCTTATAACTTCATCTTAATCTGAATATAACAATAATAAGTATCCATAAAATTGAGTAACTCATGTCCTTCCATAACATCAACCAATTGATCAATCCTTGGTAAAGGGAAATTATCTTTTGGACATGCCTTATTGAGATTTGTGAAATCTACACACATATGACATTTCTTATTTTTCTTCTTCACCATTACTACATTAGCCATCCAATTAAGATATTTGACATCTTTAAGAAACTCTGATCATTGTAATTTTTCCACTTCCTCCTAGATTGTCGTATTCTTCTCGGGACTGAAGACTCATCACTTTTTCTTAATTTGTTTAGTGTTTGGTCATATATGAAGCTCATGGAAAAGGAAGTTTGGATCAATCCTTGGCATGTCTTCGTCGATCCATGCGAATCATTTTTCCTATCTCCGAGGAATATAATTAATTAGTGTTTAATTGATAGAGATAATATAGAAATGATAAGAGTCGTTCTTTCTGGCTTCTCGTCATTTAATATAACAACGTATGTCTCTTCCAAGACTTTCCCCTTTACTAGTTTCTCTTCTTTTCAAGGGTCCGTAGTGTCAATGTGGAAAATGGTTATGCCCTTCATTTGTATCTCCTGTTGGTATACTGATGTATAGTAACATTACATGGCTTCTTTCTGATTTCCATTTACTATACGGACTCCACAATTTATACGAAATTTCATGCATTGGCGCACAGTAGATGGCACAACCTTTAGCTGCTTTATATCCACTCTTCGCGGGATGATATTATAAGCATACAGGACATTTTTCTCTACCATGAAGAAATGAATTGTTTCTCTCTTATTCGTCATCCAGGTGCCGACCAAGATTTTCATCTTGATAGTTCCCAATGGGTGTATTCTCTCTCCTGCAAATCCAATGAGAGGTTTATGATATGGTTATAGATTACAATCATTCAGCCCTAAGATTTCAAAATAGTTTAGAACATTGCATTAGATGAACTCCCATTATCAACCAATATCCTTCAAACTCTGCCATGATGAATTTCGCATGTGATAACTAATGAATCATCGTGTGGATAAAGGATCCCACTTAGATCATTTTTGGAAAATTTGATCACCAGACTATCTTTATTGAATTTCTTTGGACGACTATCACTAGATTCAACTATATCAATATGTATGAAAGTTATCTACGCCTTGAATTCATTCACATAAGATTTTCTTTCTGCTATCGCATCTCCTCCTCTAACATCCCTCCTGAAATCAAGTGGCATCCAAAGGATATCATGCCGACCTTCACCTATGGCTCATCAGGCTTCTTAGGAAATTATGGATTCCTTCAAAATCATCATTTCTTGCTTTTTTTATTGTCGTTCCTTTCTCGAGCTCAATATTCAGACCTGTTTCGTTCACTTTAATTTCTATTCCGATAAAAAAACTTGCTTAACTCTTCCCGTTAAATAAGATTTTTGATCTCATTGTTTACTGCAATGCAATTATTGGTTTTGTGCCTATGATACCTGTGGAAATCAAAGTACCTGGAGTTATACCTCTTGTTGGGGGGTGTCTTTAACTTTCCAGGCCAATTTATCTATCCGTTCCCTTTGATATCCTCCAGGATATGGTGAAAATGCTTGTTGAGCAAAGAATATTCATAATACTTCTTGATCTGATCTTCCTTCTTATATTTTTTATCCTTCTTAAAAGAATTAGAATTATTTTTCTAACCTTCACCCTTGGTCTCAGGAGCTTCCTTGGTTTCCATAGCTTCATCGGCATCATTATTTTTCCAGCCTTAGCTATTAGTTATGTCATAGTTTTGAGTGGATTCTTCGTTAAAGCATAATAGAGAGTTTAGGCGAGCAACCCACTTATAAGTGTTGTAATGTTTTTTTTGTCCTCATACCATATCTAGTTTTTCATTGTTAAAATGTGTAATATATTCTCTAGTGCTTTCTCCCAGATTTAATCACATGATCAAGAGATGAGTGAGAGTTTTGATCATCTTAGCCCCAAAATAAAAGTTATTTATGAATAATTCATCCAATGAATGAAAACTAGAGATCTTACCTTAAGGGAGACTACTTTACCAGATTTGGGATGGCCCTATAGTGGAACTGGATAAAGCTCTACATCTCATCTCATCAGGCACTGAGTAGATATCAAAAGCAGCTTGATATTACTTTATGTGCAGGACATTATCAATTTTCCCATCAGACTTGGGAATAACTAGTAGTGGATCCAACTTGGAAGGTGTGGGGTATTCCACAATAGCCAAAATGAAAGGTGAGACCTTAACGAGACTCCTTCGCAATGGATTCTTGGTTTTAGCCATTTCACCTAGACGATATTCCAACTGCTACATGGATCCCTTTTAGGAATGTTCTTCTGAATTAGATTTGGATGTGGTAGATTTAGTGTCTTTACTGTGTTTATATGCTAAACTCTTCTCTTAAGAGGTCTTCTCAGCATGCATAGAGCCCTTAATATTGTCCCTAGATCTTGTGGACCCTTATTTATATTCATAACGATGCTTTTGCTCCCTTTAATGTCCTCTAGTTACTCCGAGTCCTAGACGATCAAAAGAAGACTCCATGCTTAGCGTTTTCAAGACACTTGGTCTTTCTTTGGAAAGAGATCTACCATTATAGTAATTCATTGATCTGAATGAAGACATTACCCAGGACGGTATGACCTATCATGGTAAGAATGATAATGATAACTCCTTTCATTTCAAGCTGCTGGTGGTGGCATATCCCTTCTAGAACTGGAAGACTTAGCTTCCATAGTGTAGGATAATTGCTTAACAGACTCTTTAATGGATTATTTCCCTCTATCAAGGTTGAGAAAAATTACCTATAGGTCTGCCACACTAGGAGGAGCAGGTGGAATGATGACATTGCCTCCATTTCTAGTGCCATTTTCTGGGTCAATCATTTCTTTAGAGGCAAAGAAACGAAACTAATGGAAGAGAACGATGATAAGGAAATTTTTTCCACACACGGCATAAATTTGCTGATGTCTAAAAATGGAGTAAATCCAAATTTATGTCCACAAATAATATTGTAGTAAGGAAGAAGATTTTTAAAGTGCTTTAGCTGTAAAATAACCTACATCCGCTGTTGGTTTTATTTAGTAGGGTTTATAATATCTCAGTATGATGTGCATACGACTTATTGAAGTTGTCCCTTGAGATGATGGAGTAGTTTTGTATTCATATGGGTCTAAAACCCTAAAGATGGAGCGACTTTATATTGAGAGGTGTTTACAACTGTGTACAATCAATGAAACTCTTGGAATTCAGTGTTAGTTGGCATCCCATTCGAATAACTATTGATCTTCCCGTTGGTTTGCCTTCTGGAGTTGGTCAGCCCTCTAGCCGACTAAATTTCACCAATACCGATCAAGGTTGATAGTCGGCCATATAGGAGGACATTTGTATAACCACCATTGGTCCACATAGAGACTAATTTTTATATAAAACATTGGAAATGATCTAATCTATGACTGAACAGAAGGCTGGGCCCCAGTCCATGTTCCCACATGGAGGATTACCTCTGGCTCTTTGGTACTCAATTACTTAGAGCCCCACGATCCTACCTTTTCTGGAGGAGCTCAAGTTGCGTCTTAGATCACTAAATGGGATCTTGTGGAGATAAGGGACATTTACTAAATCCCTAATCTTGTCACTTTAAGGAGATATAGAATGATCCTAGGTGTCTAAGAAAGTCTTCTTTAATGAGTATTTTTTGGAATACATAATAAGGTTTCCACTTTCATTAAAAGTTATTAGGATTTTTAAAACCATAGGGGTAGACCCTTCACAGTCGGTGGAAAACTCTTCGAGGTCTCAGATGGCTACAGAATCGGCATCAAAGATTTTAGCGGGGTCAAACATGATGTCACTCTAGGTCATTTCTTCAAGCTCTCTCGAGTTCCAGACCAAAATAAACACAATGATAAGGTGATTAACTACTTATCTCCTAAGGCTACTGGGGTCTTAGACAATGATAATTACAATTCCCCAAAGTAATAGAAGAGATATTCTTCTTTTCTAAGGGAAAATAGGCTACCCCTGACCCATAGGAGAATCGATTTCCACATTATATTAGTGCACACCGCCGGTTGTGGATGAGTAAACTTTAACTGTTGGCTTTTAATTTGAATTTGTTTACTAACCTGAAATAGGAGCTTTTTTGGTGTTTTTTATTTTTGCAATGACTTTGGATCCTGACAAGGAGGAGGAGGAGGAGGAGGAGGAGGAGGAGGATAAGATGGCTCAGTCTTTGATGTTGGACTATAATCCCTTTAAGGACTTCGTCACCTTAAGGCACCTTTTAAGGAATGGGTTGGGGCATTAGCCAATGGTATTGGTTTTAAGTTGTGATCTTAAGGCTCCCAAGATCATCTTTTGGGGAGTTTGTGGGGGTTGAACTATTTGCTTTGTTACTGAGAAATAGGAAAGTTTTTATTGTGAGAGCGTTAAGGCTTCCGATGATGAGGAGAATAAGTTTAGGGGTAAGGTTGAGATACCCCTAGGATTGAAGAGGTCCTCCCTACTATTAAAGATGCGATTCCGTAAGACTCTTATTATTTTTCAAGTAAGTACATTAGCCTCTTATTGATTTTCATCTTTGATATTTTAATGATTCATTAGATGAACATGAGGAACAGGGGATATCATGAATCTTTTCCAAGGAGAGTTGTGCTAATATTGTGGTAAACAAAGGGAAGAGGTCTAAGTCCACAAAGCATCTAAAATTCTGGATAGGGTGGATATTAAAGTTCCAGGTGTTAACTGGTAAAGAAGATTGAGATGGAGTTTATCTCTGGTAAAGTCCCATTACTGGGGTTGTTACTACAATCATCCCCTTGTTTTAGGCATATTCAGGGGAAGTTGGGAACTCTAAGGAATCCCAGAGTCATCCTTATATTCCAAGGGACTTGGATCACCAATAATCAGAGGTTAAGGAAACATATAGTGGTCCCTTGTCAAAGGGAAAGGATGTGATGTTTTCCCCTTAGATGTAGGGGCATTGTGGGTTGTAGTGAGGCCTCTGGCAAACCCAAAATCCCGACTATTAGAGAGAAATAAGGTTTACTCACCTCTAGGGTGGAGGACTATTTCCAACCTCCTTTTGTAGAGGAGTGTAACTCTTAGGCCCCAACCATGGATGCTCTAAAATTAATGTTCAGAGTGTCCACGCTAAGGGGTAGGGGGAAGTTAAGGTACATTTGCATTAGTTTCACTCTTTCTTGTTGACTTTCATTTCAATATGACTTATTCTGATGCACTCTTACCTTTTGTAGTCTTAGCACATGACATGGGCCCTTATAGCTGATGCTGGTGAGGGTCAACAAGGGTGGAACAAGGCTTTAACAATGACAAACTAGTGGGACCTAACCTGGTTGGAGCTGGACTAGACAATCACCAGTCATTGTTTGGAGGTGTCTGCGATGGAGAAAGAGTGGGTGGGTCTAAGGTCTCATATCATTGTTCTTTAAGAGAATAGACTTCTTAATGAGAAGACCCTTAGAGAAAAGGCATCCCTGCTCACTACTACCAAAGATTCCATGATCAAGGTTAAGGAAACCCATGTTATTGTTGTGATTGAGCACAGGGTAGTCATGGAACTACTTCAAGTTAAACTCTCAAATTTCAAGGTGTCAAGGACAAACTTCTTCATGATGATGTAAAGGTTGTTGAAGGAGTTCTCTAAGATTTTGGTGAAGAACATAAAGATATATGAGGGGATCCATGGAACCATGAAGAGAAATATGGATGCATTCCTCTCATATGATGCTTATTAAAAAAATCATCTTCTATTTGTATACCTCAGGGATTGAGGCCTACATATGCCAGTTCTAAACTCTCTTCCTAGAGTTGAACGTATCGGGCATTTCCCCTAAAGCCATCCACTCTATTAACGGAATCTCTAACAATGAGACAAGTTGTGGGGGTGACGGTACTAAAGTCTATATCTTAGAATAAAAGCGGTCATGAAAGAACACCTTACTCCTCGGCTTAATTCAAGTCCCAAACAGAAGGAAACAGAGGACCTTGTGAAGGAAAACCCCTATGACACCAAGCCTTAGGAAGTTTTTTTTTATGTATTTTTTATTTGAAATATTTTAAATCGCGAGATTTTAATGTAATCCTCTTAATTCCCCATGTGGTGAACGAAAAAAATCATTAGGTTTTTATTGAATCCTTGAAATATGCGCGACTCATTTCTTCTCTGTTACTTTACTTTTACTTTACTAAGGAATGTTTGAATTTTCATATATCTTTATGCGGTTTTCCAAGTAGGTAATTACCCTTAGTCCCCAAGAATTCTTTATAAAACAAATAACCTGAGCAACAACACTGTTGGAGTAAGTATGAGATTCCATAGACCTCGGTTGTATAATTTATGAAGCTCTTGAAGATAAGACTTAGGTATTTTTATTTTCCATAAGGCCTTAGAACCTTAAAAATTACTGAACTTGTAATTTTTAAGATTGAAATAATCAAAATATATGTACATAAACACTTATCTCCTCCCCCCTCCCCCCCCCCCCCCCCCCCCAACAAAAAAAACTTGGGAATTAAAGTTTAAAAAGTAAATCCATTAAGGGTCCAAAGATCTTAGATTCATAGTTAATATGAGGGTAAGTGTTTTTGTTTGTTTAAATTCTTCCATAAATGGTCCTAAGACCTTTGAAAACGTGTTTCACTGGGGATGAAAGAAGTAGGATAAAAAATAAAGTAACATTGAGGGTCCTAAGACCTTAAAACTTGGGAATTGTTGTAATTTGAAGTTCGAAAATAGGTTTAGAAACCTCTGAACTTGGATTTTTTTGAAATATGAGGTCCCACAATGGTTTTAGAAACCTTTATACTTAAGTTTTCAAATTTTAAATTCATATTGGTACCTAAGGCCTCCGGACTATAGCCTATTAGGATGAAAGCCTTTGGCATAAAATTTGAGGTTCCATGACGCGTACTTAGAGCTCTGAACCATAGTCCTTTTGGATGAAAGGATTGTGGTAAAGATCAGAAGTTCCACAATGGGTCCTAAGACCTATGATTATTTTTAACTAGTGATAAAAGACTTAGAAAGTTGGGTCCTTGGATTTTTAATTATAAAAGTGGATTTTTTAACAATGTCTTGCATATGAACACTTAGACACCAAAGAAATTTTGAAAGTGGATGTTTTTTACAAGTCTCAAACTTTTCAGTTGTTGTTTTGAAAGATACTTATTGTACTTTAAAGTTGGATTTTTTTTAAATGTGGTTGAAAAGATTGGTTGGAAAGGTTTTTGTGTTTCTGTATAATCTCATTCTTTTGAAAAACTCTTTTTGGTGCGTATAGGGACTTTGAGATGAATATTACGAGTTCTTAGAAATTAGTGAGTTTGAACGGTATCAAGACTAAAATACTTTGTAATTCCTTTAGTCATTTTGGGGTCCTAAGACTTTTGACTATTAATTCGAGCCAAGGATGAATGATTTTCAACTCTTGTTGGGTCGTTTAAGACCTTAAGACTTTAGGACACACGGATGAAAGCGTTTCCATTCCATGAGTTATTTTTTTGAGGTATCGTGGAACTTAACCAAGTGTTTAGAGCTTGGTATTTAAGCCTTGAAACTCGATCTGGGTCATGCGAACATAGATTAAACTTTGAGCAAATAATTAAATCCTAGTAACTCATATTAGGTTCTTAGACCTTCATTTTAGCCCAGAGACAAGTCTTCAATCCTTGTAACTAATATTGAACATTTTATTGAGACGTAATAGGTAGATAAAATATTTATTTTCATTTCATTCAAAAAAACGTACGTCACTGCTAATATTTCTTGAGATGCTAAATATTCCAAGAGTGTGGAATTTTATACCCATCCATGTTTTTTAGGTAATAACACATTTGTCTTGATATTTGTACCACAACATATGGTCCTTCCCACTTGGGGCGTATCATTCTCTCTCTAGGATATTTGGTTGCAATGTTAACCTCTCTCAAAACCATGCCCCCCACTTTGAATTCTCTGTGGTTGTGTTTCTTGTTAAAGTAATAGGACGCTCATTGCTTTAAGCGTTCATTCTTATTAGTGCAACCGGCATTCCTTCTTTTAGATTATCCAAGGACCTTTTGAGACCTTCATCATCAGCCCTTAGTTAAAATCGTGACACCACTTACGTTGTTATCTCGACCTTTGTTGGGACAACTACTACAATGCCAAAGGTCAAAGAAAAGCGAGTTTCCCCCGTTGGACCTTTGACAACAATTCTATATACCCACAAGATGCTTGGTAATTCTTCTTCAACACAACCTTGTATTTCTCCAACCTTTTCTTCAAACTGTTGAAGGTGGTTCTATTAAATATTTTAACTTAGCCCTTAGAAGGAGGATGGATTGGAGATAAATATTGGTCGCTTATTATATAGTCTGAGAAGAATTCTTTAAATGTTGGGATGTTAAATTGTTTGCATTGTCAGAGATTATGGCTTTAGGAAATCCAAAACTTCAAATTATACTTTTTCTAGATGAAATTGGTGGTCTTGTTCTCTATGATAGTGTCCAAGGGCCCATCCTCAACCCAATTGGTGAAGTAAGCTTAGGTGTGAGGCGATACCTATACTTTGACATCCTTGGGAATTTGGGTTAATGATATGTATAACCAATTTTTATTAACATGCATATTAACTATAATGTAAATCATCTATTTTGGGTGTAGTTATGTGTAATCGTGATAAGTAGGGTTTGTACTAATTTATTTGTACCGATTGTATAGGGTCATACTTGTTCACTAGATTTATGTGTAGTCATACCGAGATTATGTGTGTTCTCATGGGGGATGTCCTAAGAGAGATTTGATGGGGCACATACAATATTGACCACACGTGGTATTGGTAGTGATGAAATGGCCTCTGCCTAATTCGTATTTACCTCGATCATATTTTTAGAAAGATCCCGCCTTTGGAGTGGTATTAACGGTAGGATAATCTCATAAAACATTGGGTATGGGTCTTGTAAGATTCATGTGGAGGTGTATTAATGTCCCCTATGGTTATGGCGTGCGGTTATAGAGTTGGGATGCCCTAGAACTATACCTACTAGGCATGAGTAATCCTCGAAGGAAATATGGATAGGTATTTGTACTTTTATTTAACCCATGAGATTTGATGTTGGTATTGTACACTCACGAATATTCTAGATTATGTGATTCTGTATTGGCATACTTGAAGATGAAAGTACTAGATTGTGATTTGTACTGTGGTTCTATATTGAAATACTTAAGATGGTTGTAGCAGTTTATGATTTATAGTAGACATGTATAACTATAAACTTATGATGCAAGAATAATGTATGGAATTACTAGAGGTATATATACTAAATGAGTGGCCTGGGATTATTTGAGACTGTTAGACTTGAGATACACTTTAGAATCATCAATAGAGATGGTTATCGATACTATGAGTAGTAAGTGAGTTACTTTTAATGTAAAAGATTATAGTATAGTTAATGATTAGAGTTTTTGTCACTGATTCGACATAGGCTCACCCCCAAAATAGATGGCATGCGGGGATAAAGGAAGAAAATCCTCTTTCCACCACTCGCAATGTTCGCGGGCTTCCATGGAAAAAAAGTTGCATCCTCAAAAGGGTGAAAATATTGAAATTGGAGTCGCCGGCCAATTATGATCAAAATAGGAAAAATATGTAGTTGTCCCTAAAGAATCAACATCGAAGAAAAACTTATACATATGAAACCAAATAGATCACGGGTTAGGAATCCATTTCACCCTTTTGGTCTCTCATGGGATATGATAATATTCTCCTTTTTCTCCAAAATACAATTTTTGTGTATAATGTGTGCGGAATGAAATGGGTGAGAAAATAAATATCCATACTGACATCATGGAAAAAATGGGGATGAGTTATTATCGAGAGTATAAATACAAAGAAAGAAGACAATCCAAAAGGTATCCAAAATATGGGCATCACACCATATCACAATCCATCGCAAAGAATGGAATACTCATGTGGGACGGGGCCTCTAAAAATATAATTAAGAGAAAAGGCTATGCAATATGAAACACACCATATCATAATCCACTATGAGGAAATGGATAGGCATGCCTGGTGGGATTTTGAACATGAAAGGGAATAAAAAATATTAAAATATAACATAATGTAAGCAACACACCGAATATTGATTCACTATGACGAAGTAAATATACATGTTTGGCGGCATTGATAAGAATATATAAACTAATGTGTATATATGTGTACATATGATACTAATAAAAGTGGGAATGAATAATGTGAAAAAAAAAATCAAAGAAAATAGTACTCGGATCCCGAGAAAAACTTGATATGCCTATATAGCCAGAAATAACATCAAATTCCATGTGGTTAGAAAACACATTAGGGTGGAATTTTACCCATGATCCAAAACTATAATTTCCTTACATTAATTTGTTTGAAAGTGTGCACAACTGAAACAAGTGTAGGAAGAATGGGAGGAAAATCAAATTTGGGGTTGATATATTTTTCCTTCATTTTGGGTTTTTTGTGTGAATATATTAGTAATGAAAAAGTAGTTAGGGTGAGAAATTGAAACACTAAATATAAGCAATATAGAAATAAGTAGAAAAATGAAGGATAACACTAAAGTAGCATGTTTGAGTAAATGGGTTTTAGACCTTCGATGGAGCTTTTATACTGACTTTGATGGTGAGTTAGGATGGTTTTTGATGGAGATGTAATAGTGGTACAGTTGTGTAAAAGGGTTGAGGTGTATAAGTAATGTAATGTAATGTGGGAATATTATTTTGAAAAGGATGGAAAATGACTTTGCACTAATTTCGAGGTCAAGCTTTATTGGGATATGGAAAAAAGTGGTTCTTTTAAATGAGGTCATGGACCTCCTTATTTAGGAAATTTTAGGATTAAGTGATCTACCGATTGGCCTACGCCTGCCTATCGGCATGCCTCTTGACTTGTAGGCCAAGTAAATACCCTTATGCCGATAGGCATATGGCCACGACTATCGATGGGAATTCAAAAATGGAAATTTTTGAAAAAATAGATGTAAAATACAAACCATAAGTCCAAATTTCATACGAACAGGATAGTTGGAAAGAGGGTTAAGATATCTTCAAAATTTCAATTGGAAACTCTCGAGTCTAAGAGATGACAAAATTCAAAAGGAGCTCAAAATTGTCCAATGACCTCTAAACTAGGGTTTCAGGGGGAACATCAAGTAAATGTGAACCATAACCCAGATTAATGCACTATTATAAAGGTTATTATAAAGGTTATTCAGATCCATTTGAAAGTTCATTATATTACCCCTGGTTCTAAGAGTTAAACGGAGCTCGTAAGTCTTCTATGGCCTGTGGATTAGCGTTCCAAATGGAGAATCGGGGTTCGATGGTTGAAAGGGTTATGCTTGAGACATGTTAAGTTGTATGAGGGGTAATAACATAAGGGTAATGTAATTGGGTGTCTACCGAGACCCTAGATAGGAGATCTTAGGATAAGCGAAGTTTGTCAAAAGATAGACACCTTGATGAAAGGGATTGATGGGAGTAAATAAATGATTCTGAGGATGTTAGGAGGATAAGATATCAATTCAGAGGGTTGAGGCCAATTCTATGGACCTAAGGTGTGTGATACAGATCATTTCATAGGATTGAGGCCAATTTTATAGACCTAAGAGTGTGAGCGATCGATTCAGAGGGCGAAGGCCTTTTATGTGGACCTAAGGATTAGCGAATGACTCAGAGGGTTGAGGCCAATTATGCAGAGCTAAGGTATGTCAGAGACCAATTCAAAGGGCCAAGGCTAATTTTGTGGACTTAAAAAGTGTGAGAAATCGATTCGAAGGGTCGAGGATAATTTTTTGAGTCGAGATAAATTAAGTAGACCTAAAGAGTATAAGCGACAGATTTAGTGGGTTGAGGCAAGTTTTATGGGCATATTTCAATTTTACAGACGTAAAGAGTGAAAGAGACCGGTCCAGAGGTTTGTGGACAATTCTATGGGTTTAGGTCATGTCTTTAGACCAAAAGAATGGAAGAGAGCGATTCAGATGGTTGAACCTAATTTTATAGGCCTATGTCAATTCTATGGGCCTAAAAAGTGGAAGAAACCGATTTAGGGGGTCAAGGAAAATTATACGTCCCTAGGTAAATTATTTGGACATAAAGAGTGCAAGTTATCGATTCACAATGTCGAGGAAAATTCCACGGGCCTACACCAACTCTTTAGACCTGAAGAGTGGAAGCAACTGATTCAGGGGATAAAGGACAATTCCAAGGTCCTACGTTAATTATGGGGACATAAAGAGTGGAAGTGAATGATTCATATGATCGATACTAATTCTACGGACCTAAAGAGTTGAAGCGACTGATTCAAAAGGTCAAGGCGAATTCTATGGGCCTAAAGGGACGGATAGGTTGATAAATGCAGTAGATGGTCAGTGGTTGCAATAGCTTGTGCGCCTTTTTATTTTGTTTCTACTGGTGAGTACGCTGGCATAGGTGTGTTATGTAATTGAGAATTTCAATGTTCTCTTAATGATGGTGCATAAGTTTTAAAAATTTGAGGAATTTTTTAAAAACTTGGAAGAATTTTGTATGTTTAGATGATTTTTATGAAAAATAGAGTTTTTACTAAATTTTGAGGTTTTTTTATCTTTTTGGAGTTTTGGGGATTTTTTTGGTCAATTTTTAAGGATATATTTTTTATTTTTTTCACATTTCGTGACAAAATTTAGTGTGCGTTGCCAATAGGCATATAAAAGGGTGTGCCTACAAGTAGCCATAGAATATAGAGGGATTTTGTGCATTCTAGGAAGCTCTATGATATGCATAGCGATGTGACGATTCGTTCTTTATAAAAAAGGGTGATCTTATTTTCTTCATACCTTCAAAAAGAATTTTTTCTATTTCTCTCTCTTATAAACAACTTTAAGGGGTTTTTACTTTAAAATATTCATGGAAGACATTGTGTATAACCCGTTTTATTAACACTGATGATTAGGCTAGCATTGAGTGGCACCGAGTAGGTGCATTAGCCATTGGTAATGAGAATGCGTACCAAATTATTTATGATGTGGATGATGAGCGGATTCTATTGAGGGAGTCTAGGAATCATTGCTCAACGAGGGTGAAGAACCCAAACAGCAATGAGCATGTTCTGTATTATTTTTTTGAAATTTTCATTCAGATTTATTTTCCACACTTGGTCAGGTATGCTCTCGGGGATTGAATTCTATCAAGAAGGTGTGGAAGAGACTCCCCACGGAATAGAATTTGATGGTGTAGTCAATGGGGTTTGGTCCTTTTACGGGGGGTTTTGGATGACATACCGATATCATTGTCTATTTTTTGTGGATTGGGAGAGCATTAATGGGACATTACCCACGCGTTAAACTCAGGAATGGGTGAGATTACATTCCCTCCATTAGACATGCATCAACTAATGGGGTTGGACTATGAGAGTCAGCATATCGTGGTAGATCGAACACTTCACATTTTCAAGACTACGATCCGAGCTTCCCTGGAGGACTTTAGGAGAATTATTTCTGGGGAATCTATGAGGATACCAGTGCTAAAGTACACCTCGCTGGTTCATCTCATAGGCATCAAGGATGTTTTGTAGGTGATGAAGTCAACTCACATGTTGGTATTATATACGGTGGTGTCGAGTTTTGATGTTGTTAACATGTAATTATTTCCCTTACTTCAGGTCATTTTTTAGATTCACTTATACGGTTGGTGGAGATTCACAATGGCATCCCTCTGTGCTTATTTGAATACTTTCGGTTGGCGTCAATGACATAATTTTAAGGGGCCCACGTATCTTCTGCAGGTAGACTTTTGCAGGAAACAACATAGGGATAATGTCTTGGAAGGCGAGTGAGGCATGGGTATTCATGAGTAAACATATGTGGAAGAAATTGAATAGGATGTTGAAGGAGTTTTTGGCCTTGAATGATGTGAGTGTAGTTCTCAATGCCCTAGCGAGTGATCGGGTTAGACCTTATTTATAATGTAATGCAAGAAACACATCGAATCATTATTCTCTATTAGGTAGTGACTATGAATGATTGATGGGGTACACATGATACTGATAAAAGTGATAATGAATAAAGTGAAAAAAATAGGACTCGGATCCTAAGGAAAACTCAAACCCCTATGTAGCCGGTAATGGCATCAAATTCCACGTAGTTTGATAACACGGGGGGGTTATTACCCATGACCTAAAACTAGAATTTTTTTACTTTGATTTGTTTGAAAATGAGCAGAAGTGAAATAAGTGTAGGAAAAATGGAAGGAAAATCAAATTTGGGGATGATATATTAAACCCTATTTTTTTGTTTTTTTGAGTTTGTGAAATATGAGTAACAAAAAGGAGTGAGGGTGGGGAAATGGAAACTAAATATAAACAATAGGAAAATAAGTAAAAAAAATGGATAATAGCACTAAAGTAGCATGTTTGAGTAAATGGGATTTAGACCTTCTATGGAGCTTTAATTATAAATTTGATGGTGAGGTAGGATAGCTTTCATGTGGATGTAACGGTGGTAAGTTGGGGTAAGAGGGTTGAGGTGTATAGGTGATGCAATGTAATGTGGGAAGATTGTTTTGAAAGGAATTTAAAATGATTACACACTAATTTCGAGGTCGAGCATTCTTGGGAGGGGAACTTTTAAACGAGGTCATGGCCCTCCTTAAATAAGAAATTTTAGGGTTAGGGGCTCTTTCAATAGGCCTAGGACAACTAATCGTCATAACCCTTTACTTGCTGGCCAAAAAAAATTACCATGTCCCGACGGGAATAGGGCCATAGGTGCTGATGGGCATTCAAGGACGAACTTTTTCGGGGAAAATGGGTGTAAAATGGTAACCATAAGTCTGGATTGCACATGTCCAGGACCATTGGAAAGAGGACTCAAATCTCTTAAAACTAATATTAAGAAATTTTCAAGTCAAGATCTTTACCAAAGTCAAACCAATCTTAGAAGCAAATAGTGACCTCGAGATTAAGGATTTTGGGTAAATGCAAACCATAAAGAAGATTCACGCATGGTAATGGCCATTAGAAAGGGTAATCAGATCCCTATGAAGTTTCATTAAATTACCTTTGGTTATGAGAGTTTAACAGAGTCAAATAAAGTTTGAAAGTGTTCAGTGGCCTGTGGATTCGGGTTTCGAAGGGAGAACCAAGGTATGATGGTTGAGGGGGTTATGCTTAGGACCAATTATGGTATATGATTGTTAGTAAGATGTGGATAATATAATTTGGTTTCGATATAGCCCCTCGATGGGAGAGCTTAGGATAAGCAAAGTTTGTCAAAAGAATTACACTTTGATGAAAGGGAGTGATAAGGGTAAAGGTATGATTATGAGGATCTAAGGAGGATAAAAAACCGATTCCGAGGGTCGAGGACAATTCTATGGACCTAACAGGTATGATATCCCATTATAGAGGACCGAGACAAATTTGATTGACCTAAGAGTGTGAAAATCTGATTCAGAGGGTCGAGGCCTATTATGTGGACCTAAGGATTGTGAGTCAATGATTCAGGGGAAGGCCAATTTTGTGGACCTAAGAAGTGTGAGAGACCAATTCAGAGGGTTGAGGACTATTATGGGGACATAAGAAGTGTGAGAAACCGATTTATAGGTTCAAGGCCAACTCTAAAGTCCTAGGTCAATTATGCGGACCTAAAGAGTGGAACCGACTGATTCAGAAGGTCGAGACTAACTTGTCGAGCCTAGTTCAATTTTTCGGACCTAAAGTGTGTAAGCAACCAATTCATAGGATCGAGGAAAATTCTGCATGATTAAAATATGTGGACCTAAATAGTGCAAGAGATCGATTCAGAGGGTCGAAACCAATTTAACAGGCTTAGGTCAATTCTGTAGATTTAAAGAGTATAAGTGACTGATTCAGAGGGTCGAGGCCAATTTTATAACCTAGGTCAATTATGTGGACCTTAAGAGGGGGAGAGATAAATTTAGAGTATCGAGGCTAATTTTGTAAGCCTGGGTTAATTTTATGAACCTAAATAGTGTCAGTGACTGATTCAGAGGGAGGATGCTAATTCTATGAGCCTAAAGGAATGGATAGGTTGATACATTCAGCTGATGGTTAGCGGTTGAATAGGAAATGTGCTTTTTATTTTGTTTCTACTACGGAGTACGCTAACACAAGTGCATGATGTAAATGAGAATTCTAATGTTTTGTTATTGCTGGTTGATTTTGAATTTTTTAGAAATTTATAGAATTTTCTGAAATCTTCGAATAATTATGTTTGTTTGGATGACTTTTATAAAAAACATTATGGTTATGAATTTTGAGGTTTTTAGCTTTTTGAAGTTTTAGGGATTTTCTTAATAATTGTTCGGGATATTTTTGGATTTTTTTTACATTTTTGTGACCAAATTTAGGGGGGTTCTGCCGATAGGCATAAGAAAAGGTGTGCTTATCGATAATGGCATGTTATACGGAGGGATTTTGAGCATACCAAAGATCTTTGTCGATAGGCATAGCCAGAGCACTGCCAATCGGCATACCGCTTGGTTCTTTATTAGAAATGGTTGATCTCCTCATTCTCTTCACACCTTTAAAATGAATTACTTCTCTTTCTCTCTCTAGAAAATAACTTTAGGCATTTTTTCCTTTAAAATATTCATGGAAGATATGGTGAACAACCTTTTTTATTAACATCGGCCATTGGGCTGGCATTGAATGGCACCGAGTAGGTGTACTAGCCATTGATATTAAGAACGCGTTCCACAATATTGAAGACGTGGATGATGAGACATTTCTATTGAGGGAGTCTAGGAATCACCACTAAACTAGGGTGAAGAACCCAAATGGATTTGTGAGTGTTCTTTATTATTTTTTTCAAATTTTCTTTCAGATTTATTTTCCAGCGGGGATTTATGACTATTCCTCTTACGTAGATGGACATCGCTTGATCAGGTATACGCTCTCAAGGATTGATGTTAGTTAAGAAGGTGTGGAAGAAACTCCCCACAAAAGTTAAGTGAATGGGGGAGGCAAAGGGGTTTGGGCCTCTTGTAGGGGATTTGGATGACAAAATGAGATCGTTAGCAATTCTGTGTGGATTGGAATTTGATTGATGGTACACTAACCAAACGTTCCATTTGGGCGTGGGTGAGACGACAATCACTTTGTTAGACGTGAATCAACTGATGGGGATGGATTGGGAGGGTCAATAGAACGTGGTGCATCAGGCACTGCGCATTTCTGGACTTGCGATCCGAGCTTCCCTAAGGAACTTTGGGGAAATTATTTTTAGGTACTCCATGAGGATATTGGTGCTGAAGGACACCCTGATGGTGCATCAGATAGACGTCACTGATTTTCGATAAGTGCGAAAGGCATCTCGCATGTTAGGAGGTTTCTTGGTTGTGCTGAGTTTTGATGTTGTTCACTTGTGGTTATTTACCTTACTTTGGGTCATTTCTGAGCTTCACTTGTTTTATTAGTGGAGCTTCATGTTGGCATCCTTCTATGCTTATTTGGATATTTTCTTCCAGTGTTGTCGATAGAGTTTTATGGGGCCCACATATTTTCTAGAGGTATCCTTTATTTATTTGCACTTTCTTCTTGATTATGATTTTTATTTTTTAAGATTTTATTTATTTGAGATAGTTGGGTTGATTTTGCAAATGTGGTATTACTCGGTGATTGGTCACAATAAGGAGTTTTTGTCTCTAAAGGACAATGAGGTGGGGTTGTTCCTGAGGATGCATAGGTGGAGGAAATTGTACCAAATGTCGAATGAGTTTTTATCCTTGAATGATGTGAGGGTGAATATGAATTCCCTAAAGAGTGACCTTATTGATATCTTTTTGTTCTTCTTTTTGTGTATTTTTCTTATGTTTTTATGTATTTTTGTTAATTATTGATTTTTTTTTTAGGACACATGATTTTTTATCATTGGCACTTGTCCTCGAAGGAGCGCGGGTTATTGTCATGCATGCACAGATGCAGAGGTTGTTGGTGAATGAGTTCAGATACATCTAGTATTTATGAGAGATGGTGGTGAGATAGGTGATGGAGGGTGTGGTGGAGGTCAAATCATTGAAACCTCCTACCTATAGGAAGAAAATGGGGGGAGTTATCGAATAAGGGTTGGGTAGCGGCAATTATGGGTGCAGAACATATTCTCTACACTGATAAGATGGTGTGTTATGATTATCTCGACTTCACGACCTGTTCGTTGATGCCGTCATCCAAATATGAGATGAAGGGTGTACCACAAGCATCTGCAGGGACTAGAGTTAGTAGCATTGCCCCAGGTTCTTTATTACAGGCATCAGGGAGCGATGCGACAACGGAGGAGGTAATTCCCATGCATTAGTTCTTTACTCCTTCTTATTATATTCAGTTGGGTGGAGGCCATGTGGTATCCGTTCCTCATCATTGATGATGTTGTAAACAACACCACCAGATAAAGAGGGAGTATAGTTCAAACAGGCATAATAATGGTAGAAAATAACAACACATATATGTAGAAGGACATGAGGAGAATAGGATAAACACATCAATATAAGTGGTTCGGTAATTCCCTACGTCCACTGTGCAAGTGAGTGTAAGTATCACTATCATAAGAAGTCTCTAATGGACTTAGCAATACAATCACTCCACCTTCTCTCTCTACTGTAAATGCACCAGAGTTTGGCTAGGGTTTGTCATTGAGGACCTCTTACAAGGTAGGATAAGACAAGTATATATAGTGCCTGGGGGTGTATTGTACCCCCAGACATGCAATGAGCATGTGTAAAATGATCTAGCCAATCTAGTGAAGCCACATGTCACTATCACATGTAGAGGATGATGATGAAATATTCCTTCACGTGCCAAGAAGATTGGTCATAACGGTTTGTCCACGTGGGATATGCCATGTTAGGATCTTCTACTGCTCATACGGTAGATATCGTCTGGGGTGTCTCGTCCAAGCCGAGTATGAGACCCCCATGTAGCTCTACTTGATGTTCTGGTGTGTGGTCTCGACTGGGTATGTTCGGTTGAGAGCCTATGAACCTGGTCTCGGTCAAGACGAGATGAACTTGATACTAGAGATGGCTGAGGATGAGATAATGAGTCAATCCCTTGATGGGACTCCTCCTTGGTCTTTATCATCCTAGTCCCGACTGAGGCCGACATGACCTTGATATTGGAGAGGTTCGAGGCTATGTTAATGCATCAGTCCCCTGATGGGAGTCCTCTGTGGTCTCTATCATGTTAGTCTCGTCTGAGGCCGAGATGACCTTGGTACTGGAGAGGGCTAAGGCTGACTTATTGAGTCAGCCCCTTAATGGGACTCCCCCTTGGTATCTGTTATCCTAGTCCCGACTGAGTCCAAGACGACCTTGATATTGGAGAGGGATGAGGCTGAGTTGATAAGTCAGCCCCCTGATGGGACTCGTCCTTGGTCTCTGTCATCCTAGTCTCGATGACCTAGAAATTAGAGAGGGCCGATGTATCTAACTATGATAATATTTAGAGACGAGGCCGAGTCATAGGCTGAGGACAAGGATGACATCTTATGTTCCAATCATTAGGCCTAGATATCAAGTTCACTGCATGATGGTCGAGGTTACTGCCATGATGTCTGAGCTTTACAATAATAGACTGATGATCTTACACTGATAGATACAAATATAGTGATCAAGTCGAGGTTGATTAAGCCATGGATGGCTCTACTGAGGTCGACCCTTATCTGGACGACCCCACGAATGATATGTGAGGCTCTTGTGATGACTCGGCCATGAGATATGATGCTCGTCGTCCTAAGAGAAGAGGTTACATTTTGGTCATATCATTTACCCCCTATCCCTTAGTCTGAAATATAGATAGAAGGCTGAGGGATAAACTATCTTTGGGCCAAGAAGTTGATAAGACGTTGTTTCATGCGGTGGACGAGGCCGAGGGTGCTTGGGTCATAAGACCTCAGATGCTTAAATCATTCTCTGTACATTGCATACACTGATGGTACTGCTGTTGGTCGGCCTTAGTCGAGGGGTCCTTTTTAGGATGAGACCGAGATAATAATCTAGTCCTTCGACAGGATGAGGTTGTGTTGGTTCAGGCCAAGATAATGAGTTGATCTTCTAATAGGACAGTTGCTAGCAATGAGATCATCGGATGTACTATCATGGATAAGGCCGAGGATTCCTACATTGACCCCTAAGCCGAGTCATAATATCTCTATGTCTAATGATTTGTCAATGTCGGCCTTGGATGAGGGGTCCCAATCTTGGACAAGGGTATACTTGGGCATATCAATGATGTTTGTCTCTAACCAAGGCAATGGTTTTAAAAGTATGAGATCACCAAGTTAATTATGTTTCAAGATATGAGGCCACCAAGTTAATGATGTTAACTCTCATGTCACAAAGTTAATGGTGTTTCAGATATGAGATCACCAAGTTAATGATGTTTGTCTCCGATATGAGGCCACCAAGTTAATGATGTTAACTCGCATGTCACTAAGTTACCGATGTTTCAAGTATGAGATCACCAAGTTAATGATGTTTGTCTCAGATATGAGGCCACCAAGTTAATGATGTTAACTCTCATGCCACCAAGTTAATGATGTTTCAGATATGAGATCACCATGGTAATGATGTTTGCGTCAGATATGAGGCCACTAAGATAATTATGTTAACTCTCATGTCACAAAGTTAATGATGTTTGAGATATGAGATCACCAATTGTAATACCCCATAATTCTGCTTAATTAGGAAAATATGTTTTATTTAAATTACGTGAGTAGAGTAATTTAATGCGATAAAATACGTGTTATTTAAATTACATGAGTATAATAATTTAATGTGATAAGTTTTATTTAAATTACGTGAGTAGAGTAATTTAATGTGATAAAATATGTTTTACTTAAATTACGTGAGAAGAGTAATTTAATGTGATACAATAGTAAATGTGAGTAGTAAATTTTGATAGTTGATATGTACGGTCTAGTGATTTTATGGACGTACCTGAGTTATCCCAACCGAGTGTCACGCGTAGACAAAAAAATTGAAGATGATATTAAAACAATATTTTAAGAGACTCAAAAGGTAATTTAGAGTCCACAGATGATTCCAAAAGGGTCGAATTAGTCAAAATAGTGTACCCGAGGGTACTAGTTGAGTACCGGGTCATTTTCGGGCTAAACCGGGACCATTCGAGGGAATTTTGGTCTCTTTACATTTATGGGTAAGTTGACCTACGAATTTTGAAACCCTAAATCAGATTATAAGAGTTGAGACTAGGGTTAGAAAGAAAGAAAATACACCATAGCCATTAGAGAAGCGAGAGAGGTAATTTCCTAAGGCAAAAGAAAGAAGGAGGGGAAATTCTAAGGAGATTTCACCACAAATTTGTTGGGAAGGAGGATTGAAGGATCCAAATCATCAACCATCATCAACAACCACGAAATCAGACCCTACAAATCATAAGGCAAGTGGTTATTTGCAAAATAAATTGAGTTATAATACCTATATTTAAGCTTGATGAAGAACATGGTTTTTATGGTATTTTTGGGAGTAAAACACATGATTATGATCCATGATTGATAGGGATTGCATGTAGAACATTTTTGGATTTCCAAATATTCTGATATCATAGAAAACTAGATGATTGAATCGAACTAAAAATCTGGAATTGTGATGAAAGATGTAAAGAATGTATTTTTAGGGTTCTTGAATAGTAATAAGATTTTTAGTTAATTTGGCCAAGATTTATAATGATTTTGTTGTTTTAAATCGTTAGTAATCATCCCAGAACATGTAAGAATGATTAGAAATTGTTGGTAGCAAATATGGTGGATTATCATGAGAGATAGATAGGTAAAAATGGTGAAACCCGCATGAGGAAGATGAACTGGGTCTGTCACTGCTTGATCGATCGATCGACCCTTGAATGTCGATCGATTGAGCAGTCGATTGATCGACCATATCCCATCGATCGATCGACCCTGGCTGGACTGTAGAAAATTTTGTGAATAAATTTTCTTGTAATTACCGTCGCTTAATGGGAACCTTAGTAATGATATTTTACCTATGAGGAGACTTCATAAATACCAGTAGGTGTACCGTTAGATTTCTTCATAAATGATTGAGTGGGAATTTTGGAGAAATGGACCGACGGGGGAACGATCGATAGCCGTATGTTGGGATTGTGGGAATTTAGCTACGGAAAGAGTAAGAGTAAATTCTAGTAAAATACCAGTAGGTTAAAGTTACCTTAACTACTTGATTAAGGGAGGGGTAACTAGGGCCTTTAGAGTTGCGTGAATACTCGAATAAATACAATAGTGAAATAAATTGTAAATTAATGAGTACGGTGGATATAAGTAAAATATATTACGTACGTGCATGATCTGATGGGTCGGGTGTGTACCTACTAAATTATATAAAAGTTTGGGTTAAGCGAATTTTACCTAAATTAATTATGTTAGGGTCGATGAGACATTCCGAACTAACATAAAGTTATTATATGTTTGGGGTCGATGAGAAATGCCGAACCAAACCTTGAACTGGTATCGCGATGAAAGAGTCCCGAACCAGAATATGTGTATATATATATATATATATATTTTTAAATAGTTGGGGTCGATGGATAATTCCGAACCAACTCTCACTTGGGGTCGATGAATCATTCCGAACCAAGAGTCTTTTATGTGTAGTAAAAGGATATGTTTGTGATAACCAATATTCAATACATGATTGTGTGATAAAATGTATCATATGTGCATAATCTACAGATTGAGAATAGTAGATAATGAACTAAATTGTAAATATCTTAGTAAAAATTTATAGCGTGATGTAATTATTACAAGAATAAGGATAACGAGCAGTAAATAAGTTACCTACGCTTATAGGTAGTATAACTAGGTGAACTAAGTGTCCTCGTTAGACATGCACTATAGAAGGGAAGTGAGGAAGTTCAAGGGAGTTGTGCGAAACCTTAATATGTGTAATTAATAACTCAATTGTGATAACTGCTTGCAAAATATTTTCAAATGTTTTGAGTACTAACTCTTTCTATGTAAAATTTTTAAAAACCTTTTAGGTGCCCAGCCACAGGGACACCCAGCATGATTTCATTCCAGGGATTTGGGTGCTGAAGCATGTGTGGATGTTGCAGGGATTGTTTAGACGCTTCCTCTTTTTCAGTTCTAGTACAGGATATCAGTTTTAGTACTCTTAGTTGGGACATGTTGTCCTAAATTTTACTTCTACAGTTATTCTGATTCTGTATTTTGAGTTGTCTTTTATGGGCCATGGTTTTCGAAAAGACTTTATCTGCATTCAGTTATTTATGCAACTGTTTTAAATATTACTAGAATTATATTTTGTTGGTTTGGATTTATTGTTCTGTTTAAAAAAGATAAAAATTTGGCACTCGCTTATTTTCAATTAGGTGGTTAGTAAATTAAAAGCTTTCGGCAGTGATGCTAAGAATGAACCATTTAAGAAACCTGTTTTAATTCAAAAAAGGCTTGATCACCCAAGGTTTAATTAGGTGGGGTGTCACAGATGGTATCAGAGCATCAGGTTCTAGAGTCCATAGGATCTGTACAGCTTACTACGTTTCAGCGTAACGTTTGGTTATATTAGAGCCCTACTATTAGGATTGTTGATTCAATATCCTATTTTGCGTTATCGTACATCTGCTCTTAAATTTTGTATAAACTGTGTACTTATACAATGTGAATCTTATTTCAGATGTCACCAAGGAGACATCGAGCAGAGAGGGCTGAAGCCAGAGATGAGGTGAGGGAGGCTCATCAGGAGCCATAGGTGCCGATACTACCACCCCCACCCCCACCCGAGCTAATATCCACTACTCAGGTTGCAGTGATAGCGGCTCAGGCAGTCGAGACAACTATGAGGGCCATGGCAGCCCATTTTCCTCAGCCCCAAGTAACTCCTCCCATGGCACCAGTAGTTCAGGCCCCAGCAGGACCATTTACTTGGAAGCGAGTCAGAGAGTCATTCCATAAAGGTTACCCACCCGAATATCAGGGTAGTACCGATGTAGTGGAGGCGTGCAACTGGAAGAAAAATATCCAGCGCCACTTGCACATGCTAGAGTGCACCGAGGTACAGAAATAGATGCTAGCCACTTTCCGTCTGTCGGGAGCGGACTTACAATGGTGGGAGTCCGTTACCACCACCGAAGAAAGGGACACTTTGACAATTTCTGAGTTTTGGGTGCGGTTTGACCGCAAGTACTTCCCTCCAGTAGTAGAGTCAGAGATGAGAAAGAAATTCAGCAAAGTGGTTCAGGGTGATCGCTCAGTTGCTGATTATGAGGAAGAGTTTACCCGCTTAGCTAACTTTGTGCCAAATGAGGTGAGCGATGAGGAGAGGAAGAAGTCAAAATTTATGGATGGCCTGACCTGGAGAATCAGACATCATTTGATCGGTAATCCGGCGTTGGTAACCTACACAAATGTCGTCAATGCCGCTCTAATACACTGTTAGGATCACCGCTTCCATGCGAGGGGAAACAAGAGAGGTGAGCCTAGCCAACCGGGCAAGGTAGGTGGAAGTAGCGACAGCAACACACCACAACAGTAAACAGTGGGCCAGTTAGGGCAGGATTCCCGACAAGGGAACTCTACCAAGAAGTTTAAGCACGAAAAGCATCGCTTTGATAGATAGGTCCAACAGGGTCCCCAACAACCAGTTCCTCAGGGCCGATAGAGCCAAGGGAATCAAAATGGAGGACAGCAAGGTCAAGGGCGACAGGGAGAACGTCAGGGCCAACAGGGCCAAAGGCAAAGACAGTTTCCGGGTCAGTGTTTCACTTGTGGCCAGTTGGGTCACAAGAGCAGGAGTTGTCCACAGCCAGACAGGGCGTAATAATAGGGTGCCCAACCGGGGCAGCAGGCTCCGTTAGCCCCAGCAGTAGCACAGGCCCCACAGCCAGGACAGATGCAGTACGGATGTGTGTTCAACGTCCGTGATATTCCATTTCAGCCAGCACCTCCAGCACCGCTGACAGTTGAGGGTATATTTCCTATTCATGGACTAGAGGGTAGTATTTTGTTTGACACGGGGGCGACGCATTCATTTATTTCCACTAGATTTGCACGGGCAGCCGACCTATTAGCAGCAGATAACACTCATCTTATGTGCGTGTAGTCACCAATGGGTAGTGGGTCCCTTATACACTCGATTTGTAAGGGTGTGGACATTATGGTCGGTAGATTGAGTCTAGCGGCGAACCTCCTAGTGCTGGATATGGAGGGATATGACGTCATCCTTGGCATGGATTGGTTGGTGCAGTATAGGGAATTGGTAGATTGTTATAAGAGGACTATCGTGTTCTCCATCCCGGGATAAGAGATGTTCCTTGTGGCAATGCCACTCCCTGAGGGAGGATCGCGAAGATTTATAATGATTTTGTTGTTTTAAATCGTTAGTAATCATCCCAGAACATGTAGGAATGATTAGAAATTGGTGGTTGCAAATATGGTGAATTATCATGAGAGATAGATAGATAGATAAAAATGGTGAAACCCGCATGAGGAAGATGAACGGGTCTGTCACTGCTTGATCGATCGATCGACCCTTGAATGTCGATCGATTGAGCAGTCGATCGATCGACCATATCCCATCGATCGATCGACCTTGGCTGGACTGTAGAAAATTTTGTGAATAAATTTCCATGTAATTACCATCGCTTAATGGGAACCATAGTGATGATATTTTACCTATGAGCAGACTTCATAAATACCAGTAGGTGTACCGTTAGATTTCTTCATAAGTGATTGAGGGGGAATTTTGGAGAAATGGACCGTCGGGGGAACGATCGATAGCCGTATGTTGGGATTGTTGTAATTTAGCTACGGAAAGAGTAAGAGTAAATTCTAGTAAAATACCAGTAGGTTAAAGTTAACTTAACTACTGAATTAAGGGAGGGGTAACTAGGACCCTTAGAGTTGCGTGAATACTCGAATAAATACAATAGTGAAGTAAATTGTAAATTAATGAGTACGGTGGATATAAGTAAAATATATTACGTACGTGCATGATTTGATGGGTCGGGTGTGTACCTACTAAATTATATAAAAGTTTGGGTTAAGAGAATTTTACCTAAATTTATTATGTTAGGGTCGATGAGACATTCCGAACTAACATAAAGTTATTATATGTTTAGGGTCGATGAGAAATGTCGAACCAAACCTTGAACTGGTTTCGCGATGAAAGAGTCCCGAACCAGAATATGTGTATATATATATATATTTTTAAAATAGTTGGGGTCGATGGATAATTCCGAACCAACTCTCACTTGGGGTCGATGAATCATTCCGAACCAAGAGTCCTTTATGTGTAGTAAAAGGATATGTTTGTGATAACTAATAATCAATACATGATTGTGTGATAAAATGTATCGTATGTGCATAATCTACAGATTGAGAATAGTAGATAATGAACTAAATTGTAAATATCTTAGTAATAATTTATAGCATGATGTAATTATTACAAGAATAAGGATAACGAGCTGCAAATAAGTTACCTACGCTTATAGGTAGTATAACTAAGTGAACTTAGTGTCCTCGTTAGACATGCACTATAGAAGGTAAGTGAGGAAGTTCAAGGGAGATGTGCGAAACCTTAATATGTGTAATCAATAACTCAATTGTGATAACTGCTTGCAAAATATTTTCAAATGTTTTGAGTACTAACTCTTGCTATGTAAAATTTTTAAAAACCTTTTAGGTGCCCAGCCACAGGGACACCCAGCATGATTTCATTCCAGGGATTGTTTAGACGCTTCCTCTTTTTCAGTTCTAGTACAGGATCTCAGCTTTAGTACTCTTAGTTGGTACATGTTGTCCTAAATTTTACTTCTACATTATTCTCATTCTGTATTTTGAGTTGTCTTTTATGAGCCGTGGTTTTCGGCAAGACTTTATCTGCATTAAGTTATTTATGCAACTATATTAAATATTACTAGAATTATATTGTGTTGGTTTGGATTTATTGTTCTGTTTAAAGAAGATAAAAATTTGGCACTCGCTTATTTTCACTTAGGTGGTCAGTAAATTAAAAAGCTTTCGGCAGTGATGCTAAGAATAAACCATTTAAGAAACCCGTTTTAATTAAAATAAGGCTTGATCACCCAAGGTTTAATTAGGTGGGGTGTCACACCAATTTAATGATGTTAACTCTTATGTCACCAAGTTAATGATGTTTCAGATATGAGATCACCAAGTTAATGATTTTTGTCTCTGCTCGTCTCATCCTTGGTCAAGAAGAGTATAACAAAATGATTTTTCAAATTTAGGTTTATCGAATTACGGTGTTATACCATGTCCCCACTCATCATTTTGAGAGTATACGGATCAGACGACCCTCGTCCATATATTGTCTTTTCTCCGAGAGGAGCTTAAAATGATTTTTGAATTTGAATCCACCAAATTATGGTGTTCTTCCATGTCCCCTCTCGTAGTTTTGAGAGTGTATGGATGAGGGTCGTCTCGTCCGTATAGTATCTTTTTGCCGCGAGGGTTTCTCACCAAAATGATGATGTTTTATAGTTTAAGACGAGTTAAAACATGCAACTGAACAATTCATATGAGAAGAATATGAAAGAGAACATGTGAAATTTTTCATTGACCTTTTGTTAAAAGACAGATAGTCGATATATATGAGATAGCGAATACATTAAAACTCACTTGATAGAGATAAATCTCACCTCAGTCTGAGATAGCAGAGGGTCGGCTTCGTGGATGAAGAGTTGTCGAGCAGCTTCTACTGAACTTTTAACGTAGTCGACCCTTTGGAACAACATCCTATGGAGGGAGGTCACAGTCGGCTTTTCCACAATCGTCGGATTCTTCATCGTTTTTGTTTATTTGGACATCTCATCTCGGTTGGCCATAATTTTTCTTGGAATCATTATTAGCAACACTTTTGTCAATATGCTTTCTGAGGTTCCCCTTCTTTAGGAGATTCTTAATCTCGTCCTTGAGGGCAAATCATTTGTCAGTTGTGTGATCGTGGTCTTCATGAAACTCACACCATTTACTTTGGTCCCTCTTATGTGGAGGAGCTCTCAGCTTCTTAGGCCATCTCAAGTATCTATCTTCTTTAATCTCATTTAAAATTATATCAGGACTTACTATGAGTGGAGTGTAGCCGATTAATTTATCATCAGCCGACCTCTTCTTCTCGTCCTTATCCTTGGATTTATGAGACTTACTGCCACCAACTTCATCGTCTTCTTTGGAATCCATGGCTTCCTTGGCATTCATGACATTTCCAACCGTTGCCAATAACTCGACCATACACTTAGGAGGGTCTTCAACAAGCTTACAGAGTAGCTTTCCCTTTTGAAGTCCTCCATCGAGGTTTGTCATGGAAATACTCTCTTCATATTCCTCTTCCTCTAACTTTTCCTTATTGAACCTTGTAAAGACATTTTTGTCCATTATCAATTTGTTATGTCGCACGCCGTTACACCGTTGAAGAAATTCAAGATTCATACAGTCATCAACGGATCCGAATATCAAAAGAAGAAGAGGAATCAAAGTCTGACAGGCCGGACCGGTCCGCCCAGAATAAAAGAACCGATCCGCCTGCGGACAGGTCCGCCTCAGACTCGGACCGGTCCACCTGCGGAAAGCCAGTATACCCCGGACCGATTGCGAAACGAAGATGCCAAATATAAAAAGAACCGGTCCGCCTCAGACCCGGACCGGTCCGCCTGGGATAATCTCAAACAGATCGTGCAGAGATTTTTTAGGCCATGTTATTCCTTTATAAACCCACTACGGGAAGTGGTTTTCCAAGACTTTCATACACGATTTTCAGAGTACAAAAAACTCTAAGTCTTCACCTATTGAGCCCTAGACTCTAGGTTTTTGATTCACACAAATTTCCAAACATTTGTGAATCTCTTTGCAACCCAGGAACGCACGTTTGCTGTTCATACCATTGTGGAGAAGACCGTTCTTCTTTTTCATTGCAGCCCTGCTGGAAAGGGATAACTCCAGCCGCCGACTACAGTATCCGACACCTGAGGGTAATTCTTAGTCACTTGTATTTTCATTGTAATCCGAAATTGTACTGTTATAATATTATAATGTAAATAAATGGTTTTGCCCCTTTGGGGGATTTTTCCTCACAAACATGTGTTTGAATGTTCTTGTTTAGTTCATTATCTTATTCAATCACATTATGTTGTATGCTTGGGGTTTGTTTGAGTTAAAAGGTGTTTAATATATAATTTGCCCATTTAAATGCAAGCACATACGTTCTCAAATTGGTATCAGAGCAGGTTACTCTAATCTATCGCGTATTCCTATTTTCCGCAAAAATTTTCTAAGATATCAATTTTCTGAAAAAATTGATTTTTGAAAAAGTGCGTGTTCAAATGGAGAAGTTATATAATAAAATGCCAGTTTTTGACGGGACAAACTATGCCTATTGGAAAGCCCGTATGAGGTCTGCATTAAAAGCCATTGATGAGCGTGTCTGGATTTTGGTTGAAAGAGGGTGGACACGTCCCTCCGTGACTGTTGATAATGTGATCAACTTGAAACATGTCACTTCTTGGACTGAAGAAGAATTTAAATGGTCATCTTTTAATTCTAAGGGTCTAAGTGGCATTTATGGGTCTGTCACACCTGATGAGTTCAAACGAATAATGACGTGCACCACGTCAAAAGAGGCATGGGATGTTTTACAACTCACCCATGAAGGAACAAATGCTATGAAAGAGTCTAAATTGCAAAATTTAACAACTCAATTTGAAACCATCACCATGCATGAATCTGAATGCTTTGATGAATTTTATGCTAGACTTTCTGACATTGTGAATACTAGCTTTAATCTTGGTGAACATATTCCTAATGCTAGAGTTGTTAAAAATATTCTTCGTTCTTTGCCTAAGCGTTTTATCCCTAAAGTCACTGTGCTAAATTCAATGGGTAATTTAAATACGCTAGAATTGGAAGAACTTATAGGAGATTTGAAAACATATGAAATTGATATGTTCCCTCAAACTGCTAAATCTAAAGATAAGGGAATTGCTCTTAATGCCCAAGAGAGAAGGAGTGAGGGGTCGGCTAGAAAGAGGGTAGAGTCATCTAGAAAGAGAGCGACTGACACGTCAGATTCTGAGTGTGATTTTGACTTAGATGATTTGGCTCTTTTTGCAAAAAAATTCAAGAGGATTCTCAAATTTAAGAAAAATGGCAATTTTAAAGATAAAAAGAAATTTGAGAAAAATAAGTTTGAAAAGAAAAATGAAAAAGTTTTTAAAGATCCTCCTAAGAAAGATAGTGAGAGATGCTTTGGGTGCGATGGTAGGGGTCATAGAGCCTTTGAGTGTGCCACTCGTCTTAACAGAGAAAAAGGGAAAGTTGTCCTTAATGCTACCCTTAGCGACGACAGTGAGGTCGAGACGGTGGATTCAGGAGATGAGTCACCGCATGAGTGTAACTTCACCACATTCATGGCCAGTCAAGTGAGCACTCCTAGTTCTCTTCATAATGATAAGGATGATGCTTCACAGGGACACCTCGATAGTGAGATCGATGTGAGTGAGGGGGAGGATGACTCAAGTGAGAGCGAGTGTGATATTCAACGCGCCTATGCTGAGTTATATTCCGAGTCTTTTAAAACTAAAAAACGTATCAAAGCGCTAGTTCTTAAGATCACCGGCTTAGAGGAAGATTTAATAAAGGCAAGAGAGAGAGAGTCTTCCGCCTTCACCGCCCTGAGAGAGAGAGAATCTGCCTGTGTAGAGAAAGAGAGTTTGTTTAGAGAGAGAGAGCGTATTTTTGAGAAAGAGAGAGGGGACCTGACTAAACAAGTGGCTTGCCTTACGAGTCATCTCCATTCCTCCGTGGAGACTCGGAAGAAACTTGAAGCCCTTGTTGCCCAGCTGACTCATGATATTGAGAAAGCACGAGAAGTCAAGGTACAAATCGAGGACAGATCTGGGAAGATGGGAAAGATGCTCCTCGACCCCGCTTTAGGTTTTGGTGATCGGCAAAGAATTGGTTAGGATGGTGCCTCCACGTCCCAAATTGCACCTGGACCAGTTCCTGAGTTTACTACAACTCCTTATGGCCATCGTCAAATACCTCGAAGGAGTGTTCGACCAAGAAAGGCAAACCAAGGTCCGCCTTTGACTGTGTTCTTTTGTACTTATTGCAAAAGAAAAGGCCACCTTAGGGAGTTTTTCTATAGCATGGGTCGGACACGACGTACTACTGCTCCACCATGTCATACTGATGAGTTTTCTAGTCTGAGAGAGCGAGTTGAGTTCTTAGCTGCCACGTCTCAGAGTTTGATGGAAGAATTCCGACGGATGTCTTTGCCCTTAGTGAATGCTTCTCACATTCCAGCTAAAACCAACAACAACAAAGGCAAACCAAAGGTCACATCTGCTTGGGTACCTAAGAGAGATAAAAAGGCCTTCGTTGTTCATGTTGCTCTCAAAGCACACAATACCTCACAGGGGTATTTTGATAGTGGGTGCTCCATACATATGACAGGTGATGCCTCATTCTTTATGACTCTTAAGGATTATCAGGATGGAAGAGTCACCTTTGGAGATGGGAGCAAATCTAGCATTATAGGACGTGGTACTGTCGAGTTACCTGGGTTCCCTAAGCTAGAAAATGTTTTGTACGTCAAAGGTTTGAAAGCAAACCTTCTCAGCATTAGCCAGCTGTGCGACACTGACTTTGCAGTAAAGTTTGACCGGGACGTGTGTAAAGTCTACAATCAAGCCGGTAAACTTTTGATGCAAGGGGTGAGGACCGAGGATAATTGCTATGGGACTGAGCCCACATCCTCACTTGTCTGCAACAGCGCCACGATCACTCCTATGGATCTGTGGCACCAACGTCTAGGTCACATGAACGTTAGAGATCTCAATCGCTTAGCTAAAAAGGACCTAGTACGTGGCTTACCATCTCTCGGAAAGTCAACTTCGACCGTTTGTGGACCCTGTCAGATGGGAAAATAAATCCGTAGTCCCCATAGGAAGTTGCATTCCATTACCACCTCTCGTGTTCTTGTGTTGATTCACATGGATCTTATGGGTCCCACTCGTACTGAGAGTCTAGGTGGTAAGAGGTACATCCTCGTGATGGTAGATGATTTCTCCTGGTACTCCATTGTAGGTTTTCTGAGAGAGAAATCTGATGTTGTAGAATTTTTAACGACCAAGTGCCGTGTCCTGCAAAATCAACACGGTGTCACTATTAATAGGATGCGTAGTGACAATGGCCCCGAATTCACAGATGCAAAGGTAGATCTTTACTGTGATAGCCTCGGGATCAAACATGAGTTTTTTACTGTGAGAACTCCTCAGCAAAATGGGATTGTTGAGAGAAAGAATAGAACGATCCAAGAAATGGCTAGATCTATGCTTCTAGGTCGTAAAGTTTCTAGGAGATTTTGGGCAGAGGCAGTGTCTACTGCATGCTACACGGTGAATAGGGTTTATTTGCGTCCACACGCACTTCAGACTCCTTATGAGTTGTGGACTGGCAAGAAGCCCAACCTGGCATATTTCCGTATTTTTGGGAGTAAATGCTACATCCTACGGGATAGAGAGAAATTAGGAAAGTTTGACTCCCGGAGCGACGAGGGAATATTTCTAGGATATTCATCGAATAGCAGAGCGTACCGGGTTTTTAACCTGAAGAGCTCTAAGGTCATGGAATCAATAAACGTCACCGTGAAAGATGATGAACCTCTGACGGTTATTGATCCTAACCTTCAGTGTGAGGATGAGAATTGTTCTGACAGCGATTTACCTGTTCCTCTTTCACACTCTGTGGACCCTACTCCTGCACTAGGGGACACACTTGCTTGGGTTCGCAAGATTCATGACCCTTCTGCCATTGTTGGTGATCCCACTCTAGGGGTCAAGACTCGTGCTCATCTAGAGAACGTTGTTAGCCATCTTTGCTACACGTCCAAAGTCGAGCCCAAGAACCATAAAGAAGCACTCAGGGATGAACACTGAATATCTTCTATGCAGGATGAATTGCTTCAGTTTAAAAAGAATAATGTCTGGGAACTAGTCCCCCGACCTAGTGAGACTAATGTGATAGGTACCCGGTGGATTTTTAAGAATAAAATGGATGAAAATGGTACCATAATCAGAAATAAGGCTAGGTTGGTCGCTCAAGGCTACACACAGATAGAGGGTGTAGACTTTGGGGAGATATTTTCTCCTGTTGCGAGGCTTGAGTCCGTCCGTCTTCTGCTCGCCATCGCATGTCATCAGCGCTTCAAGTTATATCAGATGGATGTTAAGAGTGCCTTTCCAAATGGCATTCTACAGGAGGAGGTTTATGTGGAACAACCAAAAGGGTTTGAAGACCCTCAGCACCCGGAGCACGTCTACTATCTGAAGAAAGCCTTGTATGGTTTGAAGCAAGCACCCCATGCTTGGTACGAGAGGCTTACTTCCTATCTCTTAGCTCGTGGCTTCAAGAGAGGGGGAGTAGATATGACGTTGTTCTTCAGGAGAGATGACGGTGCTATTTTGGTTGCCCAAGTCTATGTGGACGACATAGTCTTTGGATCCACATGCTCCCAGCATGCTCACCACTTTGAGGAGGAGATGAAAAGTGAGTTTAAAATGAGCATGGTTGGTGAGCTTACATTCTTCCTTGGTCTCCAGGTTCGTCAGCTAGAGGATGGGATGTTCATCTCCCAATCCAAGTATGCTAGAGACCTAGTAAAGAAATTTGGTTTAGACTCCGCTAAGTATGCACGTACACCTATGAGTACCACTACCAAGCTTAGTAAGGACACTTAAGGCAAGGACGTAGAGCAAACCGTATATCGGAGTATGATCGGTAGTCTTCTCTACTTGACTGCCAGTCGTCCCGACATCGCCTTTAGTGTTGGAGTCTGTGCGCGATATCAGGCGTCCCCAAAAGAGTCACACTTACTTTCTCTAAAACGTATTATTAAATACGTGAGTGGGACTCTCTCATACGGTATTTAGTATTCCTTTGATACCGATGACCGTTTGTCCGCCTATTCAGATGCCGATTGGGCCGGGGATGTAGATGGTTGTAGGAGCACTTCTGGTGGGTGTTTCTATTTTGGTTCGGCTCTTGTCTCCTGGATGAGCAAGAAGCAAAATTTCATCTCTTTGTCCACTGCGGAGGCTGACTACATAGCCTCCGGGAGCTGTTGCACACAACTCTTGTGGATGAAGCAAATGCTGGAGGATTATGGGATTTCACAGGACACCATGACCATTTCCTGTGATAACACGAGCGCGATACACATATCCCACAATCTAGTTCAGCATTCGCGCACCAAGCACATCAGGATACGTGAGCACTTTATTCGTCAGTTATTTGAGGAGAACACTGTATCCCTGAGTTTTGTTCCCACCAACCGTCAGTTAACCGACATTTTCACGAAACCTTTAGATGACCTTAGATTTGAGAGTCTTAGGAAGTCTTTGGGGATTTGCACAGTTGACTGAGGGGTTGGTCTATGTCTAAAATAAGATGTTTCTTCATGTTCATATCATATGCTTCCTATTACTAGTCTGTTTTATATGTACCATTGCTTAGTTGTATAGCTAGTTATTTATTCTTTTTGCTTTTTATATTTCTTTTGAAAAAAAAATACAAAAATATTTTCCTTTAAATTTTTAAGAAAAGCACAAAAAGATTTTATTTTACTAAAATTTAAAAAAAAAATCAAAAAAACATTTGTGTTTTGCTCCTTTTATGGATGAGCATTTAAGATAGCCAAGTCACAACTTCATTCCATATATTCATGTGACTGTTTGATAGAGATTTGAGAGGCTACATCATTTCATCCATGTGCTTTACAATGTTTGGAGTCTTTGAGATGTAATTAGTGATATCTTCCTACATGTTTGACTCTTATATCCTTTATTGCACACATGCACGGCTATATTGGATTATTGCACTTGTCTATCTCATATTGACTTAAGTGTTTCCATCTCAATCCTGTCTATACAATGTATAATATGCGATAAAACTTAACAAGATTGGAATGCATGTAAAAACTGTTTTGGTGAGACTGTGTGTTTTTGTATAACGGGGAGGGGTTGCGAAAGGTAATCATCTATCCTTTGCGCAAAAGCCACCGTTAAAAAGGACCTAAAAAATGGAGGAATTTTAACATCCGAGGTCCAAAGAGGTTAAAAGAGCCCGAAAAAATTTAGAGGCAATAAAAAGCACTTCATGCCAAATATGGGCCACTTAGGTTTCACCATCTATTCTGCAAAGTTTGAGAATTTAGAATGCCTCTATTCAAAATTAAATCTGAGGGAGTTTGGTTGGAGAATCGTTAAACGGGTTTGCACTTCCCTGAAAGTCCTGAAAAAGCATAAAATCATTTTGGACGTTATTGGTGTGAAAATCACTTTGAGCTTTGATTTGTTGATTTGATTGACTCAATATCTTATATTGTCATTCTTTTACACCAAAGCACGCATTTGAGTTCATTCTCTAGGAGTATCCAATATTCATCGTGCACATATGTCATGTTTGTATGCATTGATTTTCCTATCGAATTTGATCACACCACTTTATTTACGCTATCATCGTCTTGGCTTCTTTGTGTTCATTCATGGTGTGATTTTATCCTAGTGACACTCCATAATTGCTTATTTAATTTATTTCTCTCATTTGTCTATTTGGGACATCATAAAAAGGGGGAGAATGAATTATCTTATTATGGGGGAGATTTGAAAGTTTGAGTTTTCTCATAAATTGGTATATATGTCTATCTCATTTCAAACTCGATACGTCACTTGGTAATTTGCCTTTTCTCATGTGTGTAGGTACTACATGTATTGTCATTGGATTGCACACCCTGATGAGAGAAGTGTTGAGATTCCTGAAGAGTTGAAGAGCAAACGTTGAAGTCTTATTAAATTGTATCTTTCCAGTTTTGGGTTCATGGAAGGGTAGATTTGTATAGGCATCTTTAGTTGTTTGATAATTCTGATGTTTGTTTTTATGTATGTACCGGCATAGACATAGGGGGAGATTTGTAAGGACATTTTTGTCCATTATCAATTTGTTATGTCGCACGCTGTTACACCGTTGAAGAAATTCAAGATTCATACAGTCATCAACGGATTCGAATATCAAAAGAGGAAGAGGAATCAAAGTCTGACAGGCCGAACCGGTCTGCCCAGAATAAAAGAATCGATTCGCCTGCTGAAAGTCAGTATACCCCGGACCGATTGCGAACCGAAGATGCCAAATATAAAAAGAACCAGTCCGCCTACCCGGACCGGTCCGCCTCAGACCCGGACCGGTCCGCCTGGGATAACCTCAAACAGATCGTGTAGAGATTTTTTAGGCCATGTTATTCCTTTATATACACACTACGGGAAGTGGTTTTCCAAGACTTTCATACACGATTTTCAGAGTACAAAAAACTCTAAGTCTTCACCTATTGAGCCCTAGACTCTAGGTTTTTGATTCACACAAATTTCCAAACATTTGTGAATCTCTTTGCAACCCAGGAACGCACTTTTTTTGTTCATACCATTGTGGAGAAGACCATTCTTCTTCTTCATTGCAACCCTACTAGAAAGGGATAACTCCAGCCGCCGACTACAGAATCCGACACCTGAGGGTAATTCTTAGTCACTTGTATTTTCATTGTAATCCGAAATTGTACTGTTACAATATTATAATGGAAATAAATGGTTTTGCCCCTTTGGGGGATTTTTCCTCACAAGCATGTGTTTGAATGTTCTTGTTTAGTTCATTATCTTATTCAATCACATTATGTTGTATGTTTGGAGTTTGTTTGAGTTAAAAGGTGTTTAATATATAATTTGCCCATTTCAACGCAAGCACATACGTTCTCAAACCTCACGATATAGTCACTAAGGCTTTCATTATTTCCTTTCTTCACATAAAGCAAATGGGTCGTCTTCTTCTGAGGTCTCATCCCAAAACAAAAATTATGAATGAATCACTTGACCAACTGTCTAAAGTTTCATATGGAATTCCTAGAAAGAGAGGTAAACCATACATGTTCTACCCTAGTCAAATTTCTCGAGAAATCTCGATACCTCATCTCATTAGAGATGGAGTAGATGTCCATTATAGACTGGTACATATCAATATGGTAGAATGGGTTGGTACTTCCATCGTACTTGGGTGATACCACAAAAGGTTTGAATTTGGCCGGGGTTGAAAAGCTGATAATCATTGGCACAAAGGGTGAACCTTCTGAGTACCCCCTCTATAAGGGGTCTCGGCTTTTTAAGAGATCTCTAATTTTTTTTCTAGCCTTTCAATAGAGTCGTTCCATTGTTTAGCAATGTCGGTCTGGCCGAGGTTGTCCCCAACCACCTCTAATGGGTGAACTGAGGGTTCCCCATCTGCTGCAAAACGTCGGCTATTGACCTCCCCCTGACCACCCTCTCGTCCATGTGGGGGTCGGCCATGATGGGGCCCATAGTCACCACCCTCTCTTCTTGAGCCATCAAGACTTCTTGATCTGGATAGCCTTTCCCTCAAATCATTAAATGGGTCGAGCCTTTCAAAGGCCGACCCTCTACTTAAGCGATCAAAAGTTAACCCCCTTGGTGTGCATCACAGTCTCGTCTTTCACCCTGACCCCGGCTCTGCTGAATAGGTCGTATAGTGTTTTTTGAGATCTCATACGGCTCCCAACAGTCTTCTAGATCATCCTTGGCCTCAATATCGTCATACATGTCCTTAGGGCAAGGGTTTCTTTGCCTCCCCAAGCATAAACGCCTAGGGTCAGCAACATCCCTTCATCGTTGGTGAGGAGCTAAATCCTTGAGTGGTGCCTGGGGTGGTCCCCTGGCCTCTTGGTGTTGCCCTCAAGAAGCTTTCGGAGTGATCATCTTCGGTGAGACTCCTGGCGGTCTCATCATCATGTTTTGGCTGAATTGGGCAAACTACTTTTGCATAGCCTGCTGACTGTCTACCAAAGACTTCAAAGCTGCATCCACCTTAGCCATCTAGAACTATGGTGGCACTTGGCTGGAACTTGTCCCTCCTCTACCAGCTGGTGGAGGAGGTTATGGTAATTCAGGTGCCATATGTTTGAGTTGTGATGAAGATACTGATGAGCTGGATAATCTTAATGGATCTCTTTTAATAGTGAAACAACTCCACAAAAGGGAGAGTATTGGTTCACCACTAGAGTCTTCGGTGAGGTCAAGGAATAAATGAGGAATACATGAGTCCTCTCGTGCTCATAGACGATGCCAAAATGATGATGCTGTAAATAGCACCACCAGATAAAGAGGTAGTAGAGCTCAAATAGGCATAACAATGGCACTAAATAACAACACAGATATGTAGAAGGAGATTAGGAGAAGAGGATAAACACACCAATATAAGTGGTTCGGCAATTTCCTACATCCACCGTGCAAGTTAGTGTAACTATCACTATCAGAAGAGGATTCTAATGGCCTTAGCAATACAATCACTCCACTTTCTCTCTCTACTATAAATGCTCCAGATTTTGGCTAGGGTTTGTCATTGAGGACCTCTTACAAGGTAGGAGAAGACAAGGATATATAGTGCCTAGGGGATGTAGTGTACCCCCATGCTTGCAATAAGAATGTGTAAAATGATCTAGTGAGGCCACCTGTCACTGTCACATGTAGAGGATGATGATGAAATATTCCTTCACGCGCCAAGAAGATTTGGCCATAACGGTTTGTCGATATGGGATATGCCATGTGGGTATCTTGTACTGCTCGTACGGTAGATGTCTATAGGGGGTCTCAACCAAGCCGAGTAAGAGACCGCCATGTAGGTTTGCTTGATGTTCTGGTGTGTGGTCTCGACTGGGTATGTTCGGCTGAGATTCTATCAACCTAGTCCCGGCTAAGGATGAGATGACCTTGATACTGGAGAGGGTTGAGGCTGAGTTGATGAGTTAGTCCCCTGATGGGACTCCTCTTGGTATTTGTCATCCTAGTCCCGGCTGAGGCTGACACGACCTTGATATTAGAGAGGGTCAAGGATGAGTTAATGAGTAAGTCCCCTGATGGGAGTCCTCCTTAGTTTTTGTCATACTAGTCCTGGTTGAGGCCGAGACGACCTTGATACTAGAGAGGGCCGAGGTTTTGTTGATGAGTCAGTCCTTTGATGGGACTCCTCCTTGGTCTCTATCATCCTAGTCTCGACTGAGGTTGAGATGACCTTAATATTGGAAAGGGACGTTGTAGCTAACTATGATCATATTTTGAGATGAGGCCGAGTCATAGGCTGAGGTTGAGGCTGATGTCTTCTATTCCAACCCTTAGGCCGAGGTATTAACTTCACTGCATGATTGCCAAGGTTACTTCCATGATGTCTGGGGTTGCCAATAACAGACTGATGATCTTATGCTGATAGATACAAATGTAGGCTCGGCTGTAGTGATCAGGCTGAGGTTGATTAAGTCATGGCCGACCCTACTGAGGCCGACCCTTATCTGGATGACACCATTAATGATATGTGAGGATCTTTTGACGACTTGGTCATGAGATGTGATGCTCATCTTCCTAAGAGATGAGGGTACATTTTAGTCATATCAATCATCCTCAGGTAACGATAGATGGACTCTCTCCATTTTCTAAGGAGGTTATTCAGCGAAAGGTATGACCTTAGCTTTTTGTTCATGCACTTGGATTTTGATATCTTTTGTTTATTATTTACTTTCTTATTCTTTCTTGAATGCTCTCTTAGAGAGTGTGTGCGTATTGACATCTTGGTTATGTAACATCGGAGATTAGATGGCTTATGTTGTTGATTGTGTGAGGAAGACAACTCCATGTCTTTTAGTGGACTATTAAAGACTTCTAAGGATAATGAGGAAGGAAATAGTTCTGGAAGCGAATGGTGGACTGCTCGCTATCATAGGTAGGCGGATGTTGATTGGGTTTAGATTGGAAAGTCCAAGCTACGTACCGATAGTTTTGGTATTTTTGTTTTTTTATTTTTCTTTCAGAACCTAAAAATGTAAATGTAATGATAGAGATATAAATAAAATGTTGAATTTTTATTTTTTGGTCCACCCTAGTTTGGTCAAGTGGTAAGGGGCCACTCGAAATGGCCATAGGTCATGAGTTCGAAACCCCCCAGCGGATACCATCCAGAATTTAAGTGGGACGTGTGTTAGAGTGGCTCTGTCACAGCGTCCCCCTATTTAGATCGCATGAGGGAGTCTAAACGGCTCATTCATGTGGAGATCCAGGGTTCTCAAAAAATATGTATATCTTGAATTAATCACCTAGTCTCCATGAACTTCTAATTTTCCAATGGGGGTTTTATATAATGATGTAAAGTAAAAAAAAAAAATTAAATATATAATTTATGAATTTTTTCTAGAAAGAAATGCATAGCAAACCCTGTTACAAAAAGGTTAATTTGAAGAGGGGCTTATTTGACAATCGATAAGGGAAAAAGGAAAGAAGTAATCATCCAAAAATAAGGATTATCTTGTCTATCATCATACCCCTGTATTTATAGTTACTTTTCAACTATGATTTTCTTCTTCCTGTATTCCTTGGTTCATAGGAATTGTTTTTGCACTAGCAAATTAATTACTGCGTGATTTGTGCACAATTTGATGTCTAAAAGGGGCCCTCTGGGTGGAGTATTAAATCACACTTCAACTTTTTCCTTGTTTTCAAAATATTTATTTCTCTCTAAAATGTCCATTCCCATGACTGAAGACTTTGTCACTTGCTTGGAGGAGTTAGAGTCCATTTTCCTATACAATGTCAACAACGAGGCATTTGACTTACATGCGGCCACTTTGTGGCGTAAGCACCCAATTGACTGGAATATTTTAGAGAAGTGTTTATAGTTTTGGTACCCTAAATACCATATGCTTTTATTTGGCATGGGTGAGGTGTGTCCACTTACAAATAGTTTTATGTCATGATGGGTGTTGACCCTAACACTTCTGTAACTATGCCTGACTTATCCCATTGTCCCTAGGTGTCGTTGACTAAATTGCGACATATCTTTTTTTTCTGTCTACCGACCGCTGGTGCGTGGGGGAAGTACCGACCTTATGGTGGTGATGAATTATGTTTATCAAAGAGGGTATAGTGATAACGGCTTTGCGGGAGATGTAGTTTTTGGATTGACTTCTAGGATTCTTTTGGTGATAGGTGATATGACCACTGATCCCCACGTTGCCACCATAGTGCAATGGATGTCCTATCACCATAACCCTTCCACTATCATACTAGCGAAAATGTTGAATGAGCTTGACGAATTGAAGAGTGACTTTATTTGATGTCCACTATCACCATAACCCTTTCCTGTAATGTTATTCATGTGCTTGGCAGAGAGACTTTATTTGATGTCCCCTATCGAGTATCCTCTGTTTATTGTTACGAATTTCTTTGCACGGTATTTTGAGAGTTTTGTCCTTTCTGGGGAATTGGTTTAACTGGATCATTGATAATGGGGTAGACACATTCGTTGGTCTATACCATAGAGGGGTGATTTTCATCATGTATTTTAATTAAATACTAGTGTGTTTGGCAAGTGGTCCTTCGCTAAACCTATTTCTACTTACCTCGACAAATTTTGTGTCAAGTGGCCTGGGAGAAAATTGTCACTCAACACATAACTAACGTGTTTCATGTGTATTACATTACTGAATTATTGAGGATGACAATGGGGTCTCTTTGGAAATATATTTGGTCATTTACTCATTCATCCCAATCTTCTCGAGAACCTAGGGTAACAATTGAGGATATTTGAGGTTGTTAGGGGGAATATGGTTGCAAGGTTTATGGAGACGATACTGGGCAGAGATGGCTCATGATGTGTAAAATACGATAGGAGGGTGTTGTGATTTCATCCAATTTGATCAAGGCATATCGCCACATTGAGCGCATAAGGAAGTGATGTTAAGACTAGGATCTATGGGGTCCTTCGGGGAGTGGTGATGGTGGTGGTGATGATAAGGCTTGGCCTTCTGGTAGTTGAGGAGAGTTTGTGATGCTTTATTAGTATAGGGTATGTTAGGTTGTAAGTATTTGTGTTTAGGTATTGATTTGGTAGGCTTATGTTGTTGTAGGTGGATAGACACTTCATGTAGGTTTTACGAAACTTTCTTGTCATTAATACTTCATGTAGTTTTCATTTTTTTAAATATAATAAATAAATTATGATTTTACAAAATCTTGTTGTGCCTTTTAAATAATTCCTTATTATTTAAACAATCTATATTGATTGCTAAGGCATACATAATTATTTTGTTCATGAAAATGATGACTGAGACCAATGTCCCTTGGTCCAAGAAAATAACAACATTTTGTGAAAAATAGGATCCTTCCAAAAATGACTACGGATTGGCTACATATCTCAATGGGGATAGGAAAAATTGTTCTACAATTTTGACAAGGTGATTTTGAGAGCATCAGGTCCGACCTAAGTTCTTGTTAAGGGAGAAATGAGGAAGGATTTTTTTCTTGGAATAAAATGGAGGTGAGGAGCCTCGTAGAGTGATGAGAATTGAATTAAGGGTAAAATTTCTGAAGATTTTTTGAGTTAACTGGATGCGCCATTTTTTCTCTATCAAAGTCTACGAGCATAACATCACCACCTAACATGATTTCCTCCATAAGTATGGCCCACACTAGTTGGGTTTGAATTTCCCTCTAGGATACCAGATGGGATATACTATTTCCTTGAAAGTGAAGTCACCTTTTTTGCACACCACATTATTTAACCCTATTGTTAAACAATCGGGAATACAGTGGTGGTACCCTTGTTTGTGGTGCAAAGACTTCAATTTCTTTTCATCCAAGAGTGAAAGTTATCATTACGGATTTGTTTTCAATTAACTTCTAGAACTTGACTTTCGATCATAACTCGAAGAGGGTGTATTTAAAGTTATATAGGCAGGACTACTTCCTTGCCATATACCAAGGAGTAAGGGTAACCCTAGATGTTTTTTTACGGATGTGCGATAGCCCCAGAGTGCATAAGGAATTTGATCAACCTGATCGTGGGAACTTTTAGCTATCTTGATGATTATGGTGTTGAGGCTTTTGTTTGGATCTTGGACATCCCCATTGGTTTTCATTCGTTGAGGAGAATATTAGTGCCCCCTAATCTCGTACTCGTCAAGTACTTTTGTAAACTTTGTTTCAAAATAGAGTCTATTATATGATACAAGTCATGAGGCACCCCGTAGACAATGTTCTTTATGATGAACTTGGATACTTTCTTGGTGTTCATCGAAGTATCTGATTCATATTCAACCCATTGGGTAAAATAATCGATGGCAAAAAGAATTAATTTGTGGCCATTTGAAGCCTTGTGAGAGACTTTACCAATGATATCAATGCCCCAGGTTCAGAAGGGTCATGGTGAAGTCATGATATACAACTTACAGGGAGGTAGGTGTTATATATTAGGTAATTATTAGCATTTAAGGCACATTTTGACATAAGCAGCGTAGTCTTGAACCATAATAGTCTAGGGGTATTCTTGATAAATGATCTTCTTGGAAAATATATGATCATTAATGTTGGGTTCACGTTCTCTGTTGTGGATCTTTTGCATCATTTCTTCACTGTCAGCCCCTATTATGCATTACAAATGGGTTCCATCGAAGTTCCTTTTGACAAGTGCTTTAATGCAAAAAACGAACTGAGTTGCAAGCCTATAGAGATTTATATGATCTTTGTTATCATCCCCTTGAGGGTACCATTTTTGATGAGGCACCAAATGTCGTAATACCATAACTCGAATTTGTCTGAGTCTTCCTATGTTGTGAGTTTGTTGTGGTAATAGTGAGTTGACATAGATTGTTTCTGAACTTCAAAGTGGGACAATGTTATTCCTTTGGGCATGTCTATCATGGAGTCCAAGGTTACCAATGCATCGACAAAGTTGATTCCAGAGCAAGAAAGGTAATTCAATGCGATATCTTTGGATTGGGAGGCAAGTTCTTTGACGTGAGCATGAAAAGGAAGGAGTTTTGCATCTTTGACTTTTCATTTATAAGGAAATTTTCCTTTGATGAGAGTCGAGTCTCCATAAATATCTAGGACTTAGATTCCTTTCTCAAGGGAAAGGTTGAGGCTCACGGTGCAAGCCTCATATTATTTTATATTATTGGGGCAACAGGAAACCAGATTAATTGCAATGGGGTGTGAGAATCATGAGGGCAAATCAGGAGTATCCCAATATCATATCCTTTATTTTTGATAAGTCTGCCAAAGAACATTTTCCATAAGAGGTCTTCTTAAGAAGTATAGATAATATATTCATTCCAGAACTCGAATATCCACACATCATCCTACCCCGTGGGATTATTGCCAAGGTAATTAGATACGGATCTTCCCTTTATAGATTTTTGCGTGACATAAGAGATGTTGAATTTGGATAACAACAGTAGCTAGTGGGAAATTCATATTGATAAGGTAGTATTTTCAAACAAGCATTTCATGGGATCCATTTACGATATCAACTTGATAGTAAATGAAATCATGTAGTGTTAGATCTTCCAGGTGACCAAAATAAATAAAGAATGTGCCTTGTCGAGTGTAGTGTAGTTTACTTCGTTCAATGATAAATTATGACTACGTAATATATGGTTAGTGGTATTGTCAGTGATCATGTCAGTGTTTGGAAAGGGATAATTATCCTTTGGGGAAGCTTTCAAATTCTGATAGTCAACACACATGAAGAATTTTCCACCTGACTTTAGCACAGGGACAATATTAGCAAGCCATGTCAGATACTCACTAGGCAAAATAAAACCTACGTTCAAATGTTTGACTACTTCATCTTTGACCTTGAGATACCCCTCGAGTGGAGTTTTCTTAATTTATGTTTTACATGCTTACACTCTTGTTGAGTTGGGATATCATGTTGCTCCATCTTTGAGTTGATGATAAGCATGCCATTGTAAGACCATGCAAAAATGTCCACAAATTCCTTCAGGATTTCCTCGAATTATGCTCGCTCATGCTCATCGAGGTTTAATTGTATCCTAATATCGTACGAATTACTGTTAGTGGCAAGGTTAATAAAAATAGTCTCGTTATCATTAGTTTGAACATGATTATTTATTTATTTATTCCCAAATGAGATCATTGAAGAAGTGGATTTTGGGAAACTTTAATGTTCCCTCTCTCCCTCTCTCCCTCTCTCTCTCTCGGTGATTTTCAAACCCAAGCTGCACAGTCATGCATGAGGACTCCACTTTATAGGCTGGCAAATTAAACCCTAATATTCCAGGAGCTCTTAGAAAGGAGCATAAAATCAACAAATCATTTGTAGAGATTGTGGACAAGATGAACTCAGATTCACAAGAATAATTGAAGGATGTTAGATCATATCGGGGAGAGCCAACCATCATCTTCTCCGTGGAAGATATTACAAAACTTTTCGAACCAATTAAATACACTCTTGTCTGGAAGTTCTCTCATGTTTGTCCTTCTATCAATAATATCAGGAACATTTTTTCTTCAATGGAACTCAATGATTCATTCAATATTGGAGTTATTGATTCCAAACAAATCCTGATCCGATTCTACCAAAAAGAAGATTTTCTTAGATTTTCGCTATTAGAAACATGGTCCGTTCAAATTTATCCCATGGGAGTTTTCAAATAATCTTTTAATTTTCATCCTGAAAAATAATCCTTTATTACCCCAGTGTGGATTACTCTCCCCCTCCTCCCTCTTCACTTGTATAACATAATTTGGATAGGATATGGAACAGGAGAGAGAGGACACTAAACCAAAGTTCCCGGATTGTCACGGTCATTAATCGTAACAAGTCCAACTTGTCAAGTTCAATGATCGTGATAAGTCTGGGGGTGATAACTTTTGTTGTCACGGACTTATCACGTCATTGACCGTGATAAGTTCATTAGACTTGTCACGATCCTGTCACGGTCTTTGACCGTGACAAGTTTTGTCTCGATTAAAGACCGTGGCAAACAGGTGAAAAACTCTAAAACATTGTCACGGTCAATGACTGTGACAAATCTGGGCAGAATTTAAAAAAATATGCTGGGGAGTTTAGCCACTGCCACAGCCCAAAAGTATATTTGTACCACTTAGCAAAATTGTACCTCTTCAAACAACATATATACAAATAAAATAGATATACCAAATCATTGCATGTATAATTCCATATCCAAATCAAATAAAAATGCAATCCATATCCAAACCAAAATGTAACAAATCAAAACAATTCAAATATAATCCAAGTGTCCAAATAAAAATAGATACAAATAATGTCACGCCATAGAGTCTGGGGTAGATTTGAGGAGGATGGAAGGCCACACGATATACGCATTGAGACACCCCTCAATATGTGTCATGTCGCATTGTTGGAACAACTACAATGCGGATTTCTCCTTCGTGGTTATCACATGCATGATGAACACCTTGGCATCGATGTTTTGAAGGACACGTCCATGAACTGGCATACCTGGGACGGTGTTCAGTTCCCTCAATCCCCTTCCTATCAACTGGCCATCATATATGTCACGTAAAAACACGCTCGGCCAATCAATTGTTGACATAGGCCACTGGACGGGAACCAAGTAGGGGACTGGATCATCAAGCGATGTGTGCGTGCGGATCAACGATGAAACAACGACGTCCACGCCCATGTCCACGTCCTCATCCTCCTCCTCCACCATCTTCTCCTTCCCCTTTCCCTTGACTTTTCTGCCTAACTGACTATTTATGAATTGATACATATGTAGGACTGTCGCATCCAACCTTGATAGTTTCGGGTCATGCGTGTCCACCAGACGAGCCAACTTGGTATTGCTCGCTCCATTTTGATGATCCTAGATTTTTCCACCCACGAGCTCACCCCATAGTCCTCCCTTTCTGATCATCTCCGAGCACTTGGTTGAGTGCATCCATAGACAAATATTCCATGTGGGCATCAGACTGCGACTCATGCAGTTCCTTAAGCTTTGCATGAAACTAAAAAATGCACACGATTTGTTAATTAAGTAAATAAAAAAATTATTATGTAATTAATAAAAAATAAATTGTCGGACTACTTACAATCATGGTCGCGACACTCGGGGACACCTCCCTATCCTTTCCCCTCTTCGTTCGAATTGCCACATAGGTATCGAGACTATGTGGCCTACCCCCAGGGCCACTCCCCGTCCCCTGAAATAAAATAATGACAAATTAGTAAGTAACGTATTTTTCACCCATTTTTTCCCTCCCCGATTGGTGAGATGCTAATTGTCCTCCTCCATCTCATTGTCCATGAACTTTTTCAACTTTGCCAATATGATCGGGTCCGTCGGTGGGATGGTCTCACGCAGTCTGAGAATGGAGTCCCGACTCTTCCCAAACTACCAGGCCCGCAAATGTTTCTTCCACGTCTTATGTTGTTCCCTCAACTGCTCCAACATGAAATCGCGGAGGTGTGGGGACAGGCCGACTTGTTCCTTTCAAACAAATTCAAAACAAAAAAAAATGAAGTGTTAGCAACTAATAAATATAAGTTGAAATATAAATATAAATATAAATATAAATATAAATATAAATATAAATATAAATATAAATATAAATATAAATATAAATATAAATATAAATATAAATATAAATATAAATATAAATATAAATATAAATATAAATATAAATATAAATATAATACCTGTAATGCCGCCCAAATAGCTAACTTTACCTCATTTGGCACCTCCCTCCAACTACTGTACCCCGGGCCGATAATTATCTTCACCAACTTGAGGGATCTAGTCAATGTTACTGTCTTGTTCTCAATGGTTGATCCCAATTTTCCTCATTTTGGGAGCCTAGGGGCTGAGGAGCCCTCGTCACCTCCACTACCGCCAAGCTCTCAAGAAGGCATTTTCTGTAAAAATTGTTGTTATTAGTACATGTCCAAATGAATTAGAAGAACACAAGGCACTAACCATATTATAACAAACTACTAGAAACTTTGAATTAATGCACTAAACTGATCAACTACAAATGAATTAAAATCATTAAATTGAAGCCTGATAATAATAAAACACTAGAATAATACACCCACTGGACATGGACTTTGAATTAATGCTTAAGAATTAAATATAAATATTACATGCAGTAAACTGATCAAGTAAAAATGAATTAAAAGCATTAAACTAATGTCCGATAATTGGAATACTTATTACAAATCTAAAAATTGTTTCAAAATCGTGTTATCATAAAAAATGGATTGATATTAAGTAAAAGCAGCCAAGTTATCCACACTACTGTTTAGACACTTTATCGCATGTATGGCGATTGACCATAGCTCGTTGTAGATATCCTCCTAGTAAAACACTTGCTTGACATTTTGAAATGCACAAACAAATGACTCATCGCTTATGTGTTTGTTCTTCTTCAACTTGGACAAGTCAACCATGATCAAATTGGTGCTAGGATCAACTTTACAAGCATTTTTATCCTCAAATCTTACCCAGTCACTGTAAAATACAATCTCTTTAAAGCTCACATAGTCTAATTATAATATATTTCAAATTACACCATAGTAAGTCATTTAAGCTTCAATGATAGTTTTATCTTTCTCACTCGCTCGAAAGAAGGCAAGATCCTTGTATAAAATGCTTGAGTTCTATACATTTTTACTTTCCTCGTACACCCTTGCACCGAATACTAGACCGTTCAATCGATACTTTTTGTACTCTTGTTCCATGAACAAGGGTCCAGTGGCTAGACTAGCAAGCCTTGATGTCACATCACCCGTCTTTAAGAGCTGATAATATAAATAAATTAATTAGGTTAGTTGTAAATTTTTATTGTAATGTAACAATATATAACAACCATTTTCATTATAATTACCTTGTGTGACAACCACTGCCTAAATTCGCTATCTCATTATGCCACTGTTATTTATCTTTTATTTTTCTCACATGCTTCATATTTTTTGCCTAAATTTTCTATCTGATTGTGACACTCCGATTGGTGCTGAAATTTTCAAATGTATTGAAACCAACTGTTGATATTGCCAAACGAATGTTATGTTATTCTCGAGAAAAATTGGGATACTCATAACTCATCCTCCTCCAAGCTGTAGAATCAATAGGATGACGCATGATATTATCCCCTACTTCTTCCCTAGCATGCCAGGTCATTGACTCCGCTATCTATAGTAATAGAAAACCCTCTTTAATCTAGGCCCAATGGGAAAATATTTCGACACTTTTTGAGGCACTTTTGAGCGTGTGCCTTCCTTGCTAGTCGATTGGACATATCTAGGTTCATCGCATACCAGACAATGATTAAGATTTTCATAATCCTTTCAATAAAGTATTCAGTCATACACATAAGCATGAATTGATTTATACTTCATTCCCACACCCTTCAAATTGTTCTTCATAACAGGATAACTATTTGGAAGCGTATTCTCCTTAGGTAGCAAGCCCTTTACCCAGTTCAGAATTCCTGTCACGCTATTTCCAGAAAAACCGTGTTGGGTCTTAAACTATGCAAACCATCCATATCATGTATAGTTGTTTGATCCTTCTCACAGCCACAGTATAACCGTTGGGTCGCGTTAAATTTTAAACTTTGGTAGTCATCGTCAAGGTTTATCCTGATATCTTCATTAGCACCAAAACCTTGTACATCGTCAGTGACATCGTTATCTTCCACTTCATTAACTTCGTACGCATCATCAACTAAATCCTCTAACATATTATGATCTACATTGTCCCTTCGTATATCTATCCTAATTTTTGAAGGTTCTTGTGGAAATTTCTCAGGGATAAAAGGAACTTTCGATTCCCCGTGAAAACTCCAAAATCGATAACTATCTTACATGCCCCATCTTAATAAATGTAGTTCAATTATTTTCCACTCAAACACATTACCATTCTTACACCTAGCACACGTACACGAAAACTCTTCATCATTATGACATCTTTTTGCATATTTCACAAATTTATTAGCACCTTTGCGAAACACATCCCCTAATCTATTTGTCTCACCCATCCACTATTTGTATTTAAGATATCCCATCACAGATACTCCACACAATCACATATTATATGTAAGAAGCATATATTTATGGATTAGTATGAACAAAAGTGTGAACATTTAGTTCCCATTAGTATAAGCAATAACCTATTAATCGTTGTATAAAATTTATAGTATGTTTCATTTAATTATGTCTTATTTATATTCTCTTTTTAAATTTCAAATTCAAATTCAATTTATAATATTAATTCTTATTTCCTTCATCTCCTCTAAAGGTTGAGGGGTCTTATCCCATTCAAGACCGCATATTTCTGTGATATACTTAACAACTCATGCACACGGTTCCAATTTGAGGAAAATTTGACAGCATGTCCCCATAGTTCTCCAAGTACACGACGTAGATTTGCAAGTGTGAGTGTTATTTCAATTGATAATTGAAATAACACTCAACATAGCATCATCTAGTATGTACCCAGAGAATATTAAGATACAACTGCAGAACTTCCTCCAAAGCTAAAAAGTTTAAGCTACTAAGAATATTATTATACAGAACCTAGGCAGTCCCAAACTATCCAAATGGGAAAATTCGAGAGATCTCATTACAGAGGTAAAGACTCTCAAATGGGTCTAAGGGATAATGAATGCGTACATAAAAGAACTAGAAGGCTAGTATCTATGCGCATTATGTGTAATTTCAACTATGTTTGATTTACTTATGATAAGTATGTGGTCATGCCACTCTCGAACGGCTCATGACACAAAGTAATTTTAGAAAAAAGTTGAAAACTCCCCCTCCCCCCATTTTGACAATAATCCAGTGGTCGTTCCACTTCCAAAATTAACCAATCCAAAAAAGTAAGATAATATAATTATGTAAGGATTTATTAGTGTGAATTAAATTAAGGATTTTAAAAAAAATTGACAACCAACTTCCATATCCAACCACATCCGTCCAATATAATCCAACAGCAACAACAAACCAACAAATGTGTATCCCTTAATCTTTCTAATTCATTTACTCAATTAATTCAACATTAACAATTTCAAGCCTAAATATAAATACATAAACAATATTTATAATGTCAAATTTATTTTATTTTTAAACAATAAGATACAATCAATATTAACAATACCTATTAATTTCAATCCCAACTAACAATACCCAATCAACATTTTGGATAACGAAAAATGATTTTCTGTGTTGGTCACCTCCGCGAAAATATTCTATCAAGGCTATTTTACTTTTAAGGACCAACCAAAGAAAATGATTGCGGATGGTAATTCTTAATACCTTGCTTCTATTTTGGCTAAAACATTTTGGACCAATTGATTTTTTCCTCAGGGGAGGATCATAACTGTGAACTCCTTGCTTCCTAGTTTGTTGAGATAGATGAGGATGTAGTTTCCCTTAACCAAGCACCCAAGAAGAAGGGGAAGAAGAGGAAAAGGGCACATAAAGGGATAGCTCCTACGGCTGAGCCCACCACTACTGCTGATGGGATTGAGACAGCCAATCCTCCAATTACTGATGAAATAACCCCCGTCGTTGATACCACAACTGGAGAGAAGAAGAACAATGCTCCCATTGATGATGACATAGGAGCTGAACTGTCTAAGACATGTATAACATTTTTTGGTGGGGACTTCCAAGATGGACTTAAACCTATTTATATCTCAACTACTGATTCTCCCCCACGAAGAGTGATAGTAGTTAATGCCAATTTTGCCGCCCCTCAAAGTAGGGCTGCTCGAGAGCCCGATGATTTCTCGCAGCCTCAATTAAGGAATCCTAATCCCAAATCCTCATGGGATACAACTGTAAGAGAAGTCTCCAAGATTAGAAGGGATACATACACTATTGACCTCAATTCTCTGGCGGAAGAGGATCATAAGGATTTATAGGAATATGCCCTCTATAATTTTTTGCGGGTAAGTTCATTTCATTGTTTACTTTTTGTTTACTTTCTATTGCCAATTACTTCTTTTTTAGACTGATAGTGTAATTTTTTAGGTTGTGGAGGTGGTTATATCCCAAAAGGCCAAGTATGAAGCCCCATTCAATCTTCATAATGTCGCGGAGTCTGTTCACAACCTGATATTTAGGAATGCTGTGAATTTTTCTTTTAAAGCTGGGAAACAATCATCTGTCGTGGACTCGTGGCTATTAAAGCTCATATGCTGACTTAACATTCTCAGATTCAGGTTGAAGTTAAGGCCCCGAAGAATGCTAAGAAAAAATTGAGGCAAGCTACGGAGGCCTTAAAAATTCCTTAGGCAAAGGCCTTAGGAACTACCAGGATTAAAGCTGCCTTGGTTGAGGCTAAAGGCTAAATCATTGCCGACTACAAAGTGTCTGATAAATTTGTGGACTTCGTCTTTCATTATCTATAAAGGGGCATTAGGGCTGCTGGACGATGGGGTTCCCTTAAACATGTTGACACTGGAAGCCTATCCTCGGACGACTTCGTAGGCCTTGGCTTTGGTGACCCTCGTCTCGGAGCTGCTTTGGTTGAAGTTGAGAATACTATTACTGTCCCTACTATGACAAGCCCTCTGGAGGTGATAGCGAACAATGAGGAGTTGGTTGACCATGACGACGGTGATGAGGTCACCAATGTCGGAGTTAACGAGACTGTTCATATGGGTGATCGATCATCACCGACTGAGGGTGAGGCTCAGCCTTGAAGGCTCCTTGGTTATTTTTCTTATTTAGGAAGTTAGCCCTGAGGGCTTTTGTATTTTGTATTTTGTGAATTCTGGTGTCTATAACCCGAGACATTATTAATGGATGAATGTTAGCTTTTCATATGCTTTCCTTAATTTTTCTATCTTGAGCTTGATATCATTTGAAGTATGATACCACCAACTAATGATGTTTTATCACTCATAAAATGATGCTTAGGGTCTGAAATCACCAAACTAATGATCTTTCATCCTATATTCACCAAATTAATGATGTTTCATCTCATATTCACCAAATTAATGATGTTTAGGGTATGAGATCACCAAACTAATAATGTTTCATCTCATATTTACCAAATTAAGGATGTTTAAGGTATGGGATCACCAAACTAATGATGTTTAATCTCATATTCACCAAATTAATGATGTTTAAGGTCTGAGGTCACCAAAATAATGATGTTTCATCTCATATTTGCTGAAATAATGATGTATAAGTAATGAACCACACCTAAGTGATTTTCAATTTGGACTATTCAAATTATGGTATTATGCCATACCCACTCTCACTATTTTGAGAGTGCATGGTTTAGCATCGTCTCATCTATGCACTGTCATCTCAATTACGAGAGGTTTTTTCTCCAAGTTAATGATGTTTTAATAATTAATCTATCCCTCATTGGTGTTATTGAAAGTCCATGGATGGGTCGGCCCCCTTTCCAAGTTATCATTTCACCAAGGTTGGGTTGTTGCTATCTCACCACGAATGATGTTTTATAGATTTTAAGGGTACTTAAAACAAATTATTCAAGATAAAGTATATAAGATATGAGGCAATAATACATTATCATTTTTCACATTCATAATAAGCCCTTTTTACAATGGTTTATAATGAAAATCTCTTATACAATCATCTATTGGTAGTGCCTTTTTAAGTGGTCAGCGTTCCAAGGGTTGGAGAATAGTTCTCCCTTTAAGTTCTCTAGTCGGTAGGTGTTTGGGACTACCTCATCAGTAACCCTGTAAGTACCATTCTAGTTGGCATGAATCTTGTTTGGTTTCTGCCAAGTCTTCTTCAGAACAAGGTCTCCCACTGCTACCGGCCTCAATTTTATCCTCTTATTATAAAACTTGGTCGTCCTCTGCTAATAGGCTACCACTCTGACCTCATCATCCTCTCTTTTTTCTTCGATCAGATCTAGGTCAAGTCTTCTATCTTCCATATTTCCCCCAGGGTCGTACGCCTAAAGTTTGTAGGTGGGGAGACAAATCTCTATTGGCATCACAACTTCTGATCCATAATCTAACATGAAGAGGGTATCCCTTGTTGGAATTTTCACTATCGTTCGTTAAGCCCATAGTACGTCATGTACCTCTTCAGTCCATTTTCCCTTAGCCTCTTCCAACCTTTTCTTGATTCTATTAAGAATATCTCTATTGGTGACCTCAATCTGACCATTGTCCTTGGGTTATCCAATAGATAAGGAGAATTGTTTGATGTCGACCCTTTTACAATACTTTTCAAGGGAGATGTTTTTTAATTGGGTACCATTATCTGAGATGAGTGTATTGGGCAAGATGTATCTACAAATGATGTTCTTCCACATGAACTGAAAGGTCCTCTTTTATATGATCTTGATCATAGCCTCAGCCTCTACCCACTTTGAAAAGTAGTCGATCGCCACAATCATTAATCCTTAGTTTCCCATGGCCCTTGGCAGAGTTCCAATAAAATTAATCCCCCATTCTGCAAATGGCCATGGTGAGGTGATAGACGTCATTGGTTGATGGGGCTGATGAGGGATGGTGGCAAACCACTGGCACTTGTCGCACTTATTTACGTATTAGGCCGAGTCTTTGGCCTGGGTTGGCCACCAATATCCTTGAGTGACGATCCTCTTTGACAATGATCTACCCCCAATATGTCCTGAGCAAGATCCTTCAAAATATAATCTACCTCATCTTGGTGGACACATCTGATCAGAGGTAAAAGAAACCTATTCTTATATAATATGTCCCCTAGGATAGAGAACTTAACGATTTTGTATCTCAACTTCCTTCTTTCGGCCTTAGATCAAACTACCCTCTTTGATATACTGAAAAGGGGGTTCATCCAAGATGGTCTCAGGTTTAAATTGAAGTAAAAATTCAGCTTTGCATCATCCTCCTCTATTGTCGTCCAAAAAAGGATTTCTTTTGGCACCAATCTCTTAGTCTCTATCCGTTTGGCTAAGGATAACCTTGCCAGAGCGTCAACTCGACTATTATCCAGCCAAGGAACCCTTTTGACTTTGATCTCACTAAAGTATTTCATTATTTTCCTCACCTTTGCTAGGTACCTTGACATTCTGTTGTCTTTGGCTTCATAAATTCCCAGGACCTGATTAACTATAAGCTGAGAGTCGGTATGGACTAAAAGTTGGAAGACATTGAGAGCTCTAGTGTGGGAGATTTCGGCTATGAGGGCCTCATACTCTGACTCATTATTGGAAGCCTTAAAACTGAAACTCAATGCGTACTCTATATTTGTTTCGTCTGGGGCCGACACGATCAGACCGACTCCAGTCCCATTTTCACAAGATTAACCATCAATAAAAAAGTTGCACACTACCCCTTTTGAAAATGGCTCTTGTTCAATAACACCATTTCTGAGCAAAAACTAGTCAGTCTCGATTGTTGGAGGTCTCTCCATGCTTGTCTCGGCCTTTGTCGGTTCAGTAGGGGTTTCAGCCAACCTTTCAAGACTGTCTGCTTCTTCGCTATTAGCCTCAGCCCAGGTGAACTCTGCCACAAAGTCTGTTAGGGTGTTCCCCTTTATTTCCGCCTCGACTGATAGACTATGTCATATTCTCCTAGCTCAATGGCCTGTAATACCCCGTATTTTTATGCTTTCTAAATTTGGGGATTTAGTAAATTTAATGTGAGTTATTAATTTAATATAAATACGGAAATTAATTATTTTTAATAATTACTAACGTGATGTGAGTTAGTAAGTATGGGAAACTTGTTGAATATTACTAATGAGCAAATTAATATATGATATTTGTTCTATTAAATGTCATGAGTGAATAAAATGATAATTTTGGAAATTTAATTTGGGACGCGTCTGTGTCGTGTCAGGACTAAATTATTATTATATAAAGTAAATAAATTATAAGTCACCCGTATGGTCATTTGGAGTGTGCCAAAGTGTCCGAAAGGGTCGAGATAGTCAGAAAAGTGTACCCGGGGTTTTAGTTTGGGTCTCGGGGCATTTTTAGGCTTAATTAGTACCTCGGGAGGGCATTTTGGACATTTTGTAATTTTGGGTAATTAAACCCACGAATTTTCAAGGGTTATATCAGATGCCTAGGGTTGTCTTCTAGGGTAAAAACAACCAAAAACAAGTGACGGCCATTGGATCAGGAAGGAGAGAGCTTGCCAAGGTGTTCTAGGCTGAAAACTCCTCTGTTTGCGCCGCCGTCGCCGCCAAACGATAGATCACATCGCAAGGATCATAACCACACTAATTTCAGCTCAAATTAGAGACCAAAAATTCCCAGGCAAGTATTTATCTTACTTAATTTCGTTAATGCTTCATTCATGTTAGTTTATCGTTGATTAGGATGAGTTCTATGAAAGAAAACCCATGTTTGAGATTATAAAATTTCATGTTTTAGTGATATAGATAATAATCTGGAAATCCCCCTTCATATTTAGAGGTTTAACTACGGATTTATGATCAATTAGAAGTAGAATTTCTAGAGAAAGACTGAGTTGGATTGAGTTAAAGAAATTTTTAGGGTTCATGAGTATTGTATGAATTTGGGAACTTTTAATCCATGAATCTTGATGAAAACTCACATGCTTTACGTTAAATATTGTCCATTTGGGTTTAGGACATTTGTGGTATAAATTTTTGGGAGTTTGGGAGTGAAAAATCTTGATTTGGATGATGTTGGATGATAGAACCCGTAACTAATATTCTACAGATTTCGCCATACCTGCTTGATCGATCGATCGAGCCAAGAGCTTCGATCGATCGAAGGTTTGATCGATCGACCCCTTTCTATCGATCGATCGACCCCTCCTGGAAGACTCATATTTTCCCCTTCTAAATAGTTGAATTAAATTTAGATGAATAATAATCGTTGGACGTCCCTATTAAAATACTTTGGGAGATAAAGAAGACCAGTAGGACTTATTACAAATATGAAACCTTTAATGTAAGACGAGATTTACTTTTTTCGGGGATGTTTACATATAAAAGATGATGGAACTATGTATTAAACTGGGGAGACGCGTAAGGTAGTTACGTTAGAAAATAAATGAGTACCTACTGAAATTACAATTTGGGAAGAAAAGAATCCATGAGTGTTACGTAATAAGTTCGAATAATCCCTCAAATTAAAGTAAGAAACGAACCGTTATACGTGATAACTAAATAATGACAAGCAGCGCTGGGACAGTCTTATCTCGAATGGACCTTTATGGGGGATATTGGTCCGTACCCTAGAAGATAGGAATCCTAGGTACAGGCTATCGGATCGATAGTCAGACGGTCCTAAGAGACGTGAGGGTATGTGCTGACCTCTTGGACTTGGAAACTATGCTTCGCCTCAATAATGTTTTTGTTTTGTTCAATATAGTTCGAGAGTGATTCCGAACTTGTATCACCCTTAGTACGAATGATACGGGGACTGGATAGCAGAGTATGCCCGCACCATAATTATTATGTGGGGTGTTGTTAGAATATATATATATATTATATGAGGATAAATATATATATTTAAATCTGAATTTGGGAACTACCAACTGTGCTTAAGGTAAGTAAGAAATGGAATATTTATTTCAATTGGGGAATAAGTGTTTGAAAAGTATAATATGTTACTGAGGAACTTTATTAGAAAATAAGGTTTAATTGAGAACTTTGTGGTAATACGAAATTAACCTCTTAAACAATTGAATTTGTGATTTTAAATCTTACGAGCAACCTAAGATAAGATAAGTTAAACCGTTGGGAAGGTTAGTGAGATAGGTGTGCACATTAGTAGAGATGTGAGAATTTATCAAGGGAGTGACACACTAATATGCTGTTGCATTGGCCAGTAAACATTTTAAATACTTGCTAAACTAATTTTAAATCGTTTTTACAATCGGGCTCTGACCCGTTTCCATTTTATTTTCTCTCTTGTATATATATGTATATATTACAGGTGCCCATCCACAGGGCGTCTTGCACATGATCCTTTGGAAGGAACGCGCTGCAGCTTAGGTGGGAGTTGCAGGCTTTTTGCTGAGACGACCTCATTTGTTGATTCCACTTCTAGTTCTACTTATTCTAGTTGGGCATGTGTCGCCCTTTTCATTATTCAGTTGGTTTCGTGATGGATTGTATTTCATTTATTTTCAGTAGTTTTACTTTGGGATTTATTATTGTCAGGGTGTTTTTCCTTTAAGTTTTAAATATTGGAAATCAATCAGTTGGATGTTTAATTGTTTGGATTATATGTGCCAGAATAGTTATGTGTGATTTTTTAACTATGGATTATGTAAAGTTTTAAATGTTGGTTTTTTATAATAATAGAAATGAAAGATTTGGAAAGTAATGTCTAAAATTGGTTTTGACACTTAGCTTAATTATTTAGGGTGTTTAAATTGGAAAAGTTATATTTACGACAGTGATGCTAAGAATGAACCGACGTTCACCTTGACTTTAAATTTAATAAAGGACTGATCACCCGGTATTTAATTAGGCGGGGTGTTACATGGCCCAAGCCATCAACCTACCTGATTTCTCAGGTTTATGGACAACTTGCCTAAGGGGAGAGTCCATCAAGAGAACTAGTGTATGAGCTTGAAAATAAGGCTTCATATTTCTTGAATCGTGGATAAAAGCATAGGCCAATTTTTCCATCTTAGGATACCTCTGTTCAGCCCCCTGGAGGGCCTTGCTATTGAAATACACTAGTCTTTGTACACCCTCATCATCTCGTACTATTGGCGCACTAATAACCGACTCAGATACGGACAAGTATAGGTAAAGTCTCTCCCCTTGGACAGGACGAGATAGTAACAGTGGATAGCTGAGATAAGACTTCAGCTCCATAAAAGCTTTATCATATGCCTCGTCCCACTCAAAATCTTTTTTAAGAATCTTAAAAAATGGAAGACATTTATCAGTGCCTCTTGAGACAAACCTGTTTAGTGTGGCTACTCGTCCGATCAGCCTCTGAACTTACTTGATGTTCCTCAGTGTATTCATCTCTAAAAGGGCTTTTATTTTCTCTGGGTTGGTTTCTATACCCCTCTAATTGATAACAAAACCCAAGAACTTTCTAGCTCCGATGCTGAAGACACACTTGGATGGATTGAGCTTCATCTTGTGCTTGTCCATGGTGTTGAGAGTTTTTTCAAGGTCATCCACTTGAGTGTTGGCCTTCAGGCTCTTGGTCAACATATCGTCAACATAAACTTCCATAGACTTTTCAATTTGGTCTTCGAACATCTTATTCACCAACCGTTGATATGTATCCCCAGTGTTCTTCAAGCCGAAGGGCATAACCTTATAACAACAGATCCCCTAGTGAAGGTTGTCTTCTCTGCATTGGTCGGGTCTATAAAAATTTGGTTGTAGTCGGAGTATGCATCCATGAATCTCATCAATTCATTTCATGTTGTATCATCTACCAACTGATTAATTTGAGGAAGAGGGAAGTTGTCTTTAGGACAAGACTTTTTCAAATCAGTGAAGTCCACGTGCATTATCTATTTATCATTGGATTTAGGTACTATGAAAGCATTTGAAAGTCAATCAGGGTATATCACCTCTCCGATGAACTCAGCCTTCTCCATCTTTTTAACCTCATCTTTGATGACCTCGTACTTCTCCCTTGAGTAGATTCTCCTTCTCTGTTTTATCAGCTTTGCTCCATCGATGACATTCAACTTGTGAGACATTATTTTTGGATCAATATCTGGCATGTCGTTGTGACTCCACGCGAAGATGCTATATCTCTCCCTCAGAAATCCGATCAGCTTATCCTTGATCTATTATTTTAGGGATTTGCTAACTTGGACAATTATTTTAGCTCATCCTCATTGAGGATGATGGATTCTACCTCTTTCGCGGCCTCACCTTTGTTAAGTTTTTTCTCATCTTTGGGATCAAGGGTGTCAATGTTGTATGTTGTTATTTCTTTCTTGTGTGCTTGTCTCTCCTCTACTAAGTTAAAGTAGCACTCTCGTGCTAACTTTTGGTCACCTTGAACTTCCCCTACTCCATAAGGAGTCATGAATTTTATTATTTGGTTACCTGTTGAAGGCACAGCCTCAAACTCTTTGAGAGCTACTCATCCCAATATGAGGTTGTAAGCTGAGAAGATGTTCTCATCTATCAAAACAATGTCAATATTCTTGGTCGGCCTCTTTGTCCACTCATCTCCCTTCTGACATCCATTTCGTACATCCCCAGAGTGTGAACCTTTTCTCCATTGAATCCTATCAGAGGATGATGGTACAGGATGAGCCTGGATCGGCTAAGTCCTAAGCCTTTGAAGCACAGACAGAACATGGCATCTGTAGAGCTTCCTCCATCAACCAAGATTCTCGATACCTCAAATCCATGTACTCTGGTGGTAATAACGAGCGGGTCATCATAAGGATCTAAGATACCCTTAAAATTTAATTTTGAAAAGATGACTATTGGGTTTATTTATCTACTTTCGTCCTCTTCTCGGGTTTAGCATCGATAGAGGGTGAGTTTACAACCTCGGCCTTAGTTATTACCTTAGCCTCGACAACATGCGCCTTGCGGTCATCCACCTTAGAGCCTTCTCCTACAAGGCATCCACAAATCATGCTCACACCAAATGAGGTCATATTGATCCTCTTTATGTGGACGTTATCGTCCTTTGGTGGGAGATTCAGATCATCACTGTCATCATTTGAAGGATTATCTCGCTTGGTTGGATCGTCCTCTCCGCACCTATCATTTCTCCTCTTTCTGGTGTCATCTCGGCCTTTGTCATCTCGACCTCAGCCTGAACTTTCCTTATCAACATATTTTCTAAACTGACCAGATTTTAGCATTTTTTTTCTATCTCATCTTTGAGGGCGAATAATTTATCGGTGATGTGCCCGTGATCTTGGTGAAATTCGCACCAAAGATTTATATTTCTCTTGTGAGGAGCTGTTTTCAACTTTTTTAGCCACCTAAGAGACCGATCATTTTTTATCTCATTTACAATGTGGTCACAGCTAACTGTTAGAGGCATATAGCTTGCAAACTTGTCGTCTATCGGCCTTTTCTTCCTATCCTTCCCCTTTGACTTTTGACACTTTCCGTCACTGTGGGTTCTATTTTCTGCATCTTCTTTGGCGGCCATTGCCTCCTCTGTGTTCATCACCCTCCCGTCCATAGCCAGGAGTTCATCCATGGACTTTGGAGGGTCCTCGACCAGTTTCTATAGTAGCTTTCCTTTCTGAAGTTCTCCCATAAGGATTTTTATTGCGATACTTTCTTCGTAGTCTTCGACTTCCATCTTCTACTTGTTAAAATGGGCTATATATTCCCTCAAATTATCTTCCTTCCCCTATTTGATGTATAATAGGTGGGTTGTCTATTTCCTAGGTTTCACCACAAAGAATGAGTTATGAACAAAACTATCGACCAGCTATTTGAAATTCCCTATAGAGTTCTTAGGAAGGGAGGTGAACCATACGTGGGTTGCCCCTGTTAATTTGCTTAAGAATGCTCAGCATCTCATCTCATCTGATATTCAATAGATGTTAGAGGCCCACTGATACATCTGCACGTGATGCACAGAACTCGTACTCCAGTCATACTTCAGAGTAACTACTAATGGTTTGAACTTGGCGGGAGTTGCATAGTTCAGTATCTTTGCCACAAATGGATATCCTTCAGCATATCGCCTCTCTGAGGGCTCTCGTATTTTTATGATATCCCATATTTTATTCTCTAACCTTTGTATGGACTTATTCCAAGTCTTGTATGCTATAACATCGTCTTTTATAGGGATAGCATTTTCCCCGGCCCCTTCTCTATTATCTAGCTGAGTTGATCATTCTCTGTTAGCTAGATGGGTCGAGGGTACCCTATCTGCACACCTAGGTCGGATAATGACCTCTATTTTCTCCTCTCGGTCTTGGGGAGGTCTGTAATTGTCTCTCCTCTTATTCCTTCTTAAACCGACAACACTCCTCGATCGGGACCGATGGTTCATTAGATCTCCTTGAGGGATGATCCTATCAAAGGTTAACCCTTTACTTAGCATGTTTAAGGCTGATTGCCTTGGTTCATCGCCGACCCTAGTCCTTGCTCTGTCTAATAGGATGCACAGTTCCTCTAGATATCTCATGAGGTTCCCAACATTCGAACTCTCCATTTTCCTTGTCGAGGTCATCCCCGACTAAGTCATCATGGAGTTCTTGACCTTGCCTTACCAAGCATAAACGCCTAGGGTCGGTAATATCTCTCCGTATTTGACATGGTGAAAGGTCTTCTTCTGTATTCTAGGGTAGCCCCCTGGTTTACTGACCTGGTTCACCGTCCCTGGCGGCCGGAGTTACAAATTCTGCTCCAATGCTGCTAGTCGTGGCCGTAAAATTCTGGCTAAATATAGAAAATTGGTTTTGCATTTGATGTTGGCTAGCTATGAGGGAGCGGAGCACAATCGCCACCTCATCCATCTCTGACTAGGGCGGTGATTGATTGGAGCTTTCACCACCTCTATGTGGTGGTTCCAGTTGATTCTCAAGTGGAGGAGGTGGATCTATTGCCATTGGTGTAAGTTGTTTGAGCTATGAGCAAAAGAAGGAGAGCTGAAATGCTCAACTTTAGCTCTTTCAATGGTGAAACATCTCCACAAAGAGAGAGGATTGGTTCACCACCAGAGACTCTGATGACTATAAGCTAAAATAGGTAAAACATATATATCTTCGTCCCAATAGACGACGCCAAATTTATGACGCCGTAATCGGCACCACGAGATCAAGATGAGATTATGAATGGCTTAATCTGAATCACAGCTCAAGAATGGAGACATATACATTTACATATGTGAGAAGGAGATGAGGATAAGAAGATAATCCCAATGATTTAAAGTGGTTCAGCCAATTAGGCCTACATCCACTGTGTGAGTGTGTGAAAAATCCACTAAACAAGGGCACTAATGGCCATTGTTATAGATAGAAAGAACTTTTCGATATGTATTTTTTGTCGTTGCTTGAAAATCTCCTCTAATCAAAATCCTCAAATTAACTACAAAATATAACAATCTCAAGGTTAGAGTTAAGTAAGGGTATCAATCCACATCAAAGGGGGTAAGCTAGAGATAAACTCAATTGTAATTCAAATTTTCTTTTCTTTTTGGAAATTTTCACTTTTTCTAATTTTTTTTATCTTTTTCAATATTAAAACAATTAGGTGAGGTGAGGTGAAATAATACTAAACTAAACTAAACTAAATGAGAGATGATAACAACTAACAAAAAAGTTACTAAAATGAAAACAAAGTCTAACACTAAAATAAGAGATAACGTGAGGTAAATATTTGTGAGAACAATCAAGGAGTGGGATTACGCCACAAATTTTAGCTATTCTAATTAATTAATTGAATTAATTGAATTCTCCCAAATTAATATCAAAATTACAAATCAACTCTCATTGCAAATGTAATTTTAATAGTTATCTTTTAGAAAATTAAGTTTAACCCCCCACAACTCTAGAAAATAGATCTACACTCCTTTTAATTAATCACCCGCTAGAATCGATCAATTAAAATTTATGTAAATCTTAAAAAATAAATTTAGAGTTGAAATTCAAGTAATAATACCCCACTTAAGAAACCCCTATCTCTAGTTCGAAACTAAAATGGGTATTATAACTAGAATTTTGATTTTCTCTCGAAAATCATTTACCCTCTCTCGAGGCATAAATTTAAGGGTGCGGGATCAAAATTAATATTCAACGGGAATTTTTAAGTAATAAAACTAATTAAATTAAAATAACATAAAATAAGGGTTTTCCCCTACACCTTGAAAGGGGATTTAGCCTAACATGGTATAGAATTTGACAAATTAATAAATAAAGGCATAAAATAAATGAGAAGAGAAGAGAACAATCAAACCCAATCTCTTGAAGCTTAATTGAACTTCAATCCATGAGTTGAAATCAACATCCCTCAATTTGAATGATCCAAACAAAATTACATCAATAATTTCACTCAAATTAATTCTCACAACAATTTATTTTTCCCTCACTATCTAAAAAAAATAAAATAAAAATTCTAATCTAAAAACCTAAACTAAAAAAATGGTGTTTCTCTCTCTACAATTCTCTCTACAAATTCCTATTCTAAAGTTATTTCAAATTGGGTCTTCATATTCTTTTTATAGTAGATGCATGGCATGCATGGGGCTAAGGGGTATTTTTGGGAATTGTCTTGAGTGTGTATGGAAATGGTGAGAGGATCATGGGGTGAGAACATGTGCATGGGAAAGGTGTGAGGTAACAAAATCTGAATTGTGTGTACATGAGGGTAGTTGGGGTTTTATTTGGAAAAGTGGACAAAAGTTGTTGGGGGTAGAATAGGAATTGGGGATAAAGAGGGTTTTAAATGGCATGTGGGTTAATTTGGTTGACTTGGACATTGTTTGTATGAAAGCAGTGTGATATCGTTTAAGAGAAATGGGTGAAATTGGGTATAGGGGTTTCGGGTCTTAGTTGGAGATGGGTCTTGGGTGTATTAGGATTATGGTTGAAACCGGGTTCAGATGGTAGGACGTCGGAGTTGAGTTGGGGCTGCCACGGGTTTGGCAGGAGGTTCGGTGGCGTGGGTATCCGATTTAGGCGGGTTTTGGGGTTGGAAGAGAAGGCGACCCGAGCAAATGGAGATGGGATCTCAGGTCTGGGGGGTCGCGGGTAAGTGGTGGGTTTTTTAATGGAGGTTTGGTTATTTGTTAATGGAGGATGAGGAGAGAGAGTGGAGGTGTAGGTAAGAAGACAAATAGGAGGGATAAGGTGTGGAGGGGTGTATAGGAAGTAGGGTTAGGGTGAGGGATTGGTTGTGTGTGTGTAAAGTGTATAGGAGTGGGGTGTGAGTGTTTGTGTGTGTTTAACTTACGATCGTTAAAAAAATATCTAACTAAAATAAAAATTAAGAAAATAAAATCATATTCTAAAATAAAGCAAAGACTCCAATAAAAAATGAAAATAAAAAGAAATAAAAATGAAAATAAAAATAGAAATCTATTAAACTAACAACTAAAATTCAATAAAAAGGTAAAATCTAATAAAACTAAAAAATAAATGAAATCCTAAAAAAATCTAATCCTAATAAAAACTAAAAACTAATAAAAATCAAAATAAAATAAAATAAAATTATACTAATAAAGATAAAATAGAAAAATAGAAAACAAAACCGAGAAAATACTAAATAAATACTAAAAAATAAAACGACTCAAACTAAAAATCTAAAAAATATTAAAAATGGACAAACTAAAAACACACAGGGTTTGGGGTAGGTTTATGCTCGTTTTAGGGTAGGGTAGGATACAGGACAAGGGTATTTAGCTCCATTAAATGTGCATTTGCCTTTATACATAGGTTTTGACACCGCAAACGGACGTTTGACCTACAAGATAAACATTTAAGCACATAAGACCCATATTGCCGAGAATTAGCGACTAAAGTACGTCTATTCGGGGTATAAAATGTACAGTTTTTGGTGCTTATCACACCACCCCCAAACAGAGCGTTGCTAGTCCTCGAGCAATAAGATAGAGAGAAAGAGAAAGGTAAGAAACCAAAAGTGTACCACTTTTGCGGGTACTTGCGATTGCACTTAGCATGTGCAGCAAGCCGTTAAACCTATAGGCTGCCCTACAGGATGAGTTGTATCTTGTGAGTGTTTGCAAGGAATATACCCACAACATTCTTATTTGCAAAGATTTATTGAAAGGCAGTCAATCTCTTATTAGACATAGAATAATCACACAATCCATCACATGAGAAATATTTTATTTCAGAAATACAAGGTAGAATGTTTAAAAAGATTAAGCTAAGTAAATACTCAAGGCACAACCTTCCTAAAACTCAACGTGTGTAGTGTGAATTAGTCAAAATGGGGCGAGAATCATAAGAGTAATTCCTAGATAGCCTATTGGAATCCATGCTTCAACTTCAAATCTCACGGATATATCTCTCTCAAACGAACTCTCGAGATTAGGGTCAGTGTATCCCTCTTGTGTGTGAAAAGGTGAGTAAATGTAAGAAAGTTCAAACGTCTCACACACACATAAGAAAGAATGGACAATTAGAAAGAAAAATGATCTCATGAAAGAATAATAATCACTATAGTGAGAACGTCGTGTTATTCACCACGTTGACTTTCATTTGCCCGAAGACCTAGGAAAAGTATGGATGTATATGGGTGATGGGTAAATGAAATGGGAAATGGATGGATGAATAGAAAATTGTATACACTTAAAGAACAAATGCCTTTATTTTAAAACCAACTACTAACTAAAAACTCTTTTTCTTTTCTTTTCTCTTTTTTTTTCTTTTTTCTTTTTTTTCTTTTTTCTTTTATTTTTCTCTTCTATTTTTGCTATTTTTATCATTTTCTTTTTTTTTTTCTCTCACTTTTCAAACCATCAATGAAGACATTTTAACATTTGGAACCAACAATATTTTATTTGAAAATGAAATATGGATGATATATGAATGGAGTGGGGAGTGTGTATGGATGATGAGGGAAATAAATTGGAAGGTAATGGGTGAGTGAATGGAAATGTGATATGTAAAAGTGGTAAGTGTATGGATGAAAATCTAGTATTCGGAACAAATTTCAAGACACGCGTTTCTTACAACTCGAAAAAAATGTCATTCTCAATGATCAAGCCAAAAATGAAGAATAATGAGATCATGCAACAATATAAGTGCGGACCCAAACGAAGTTGAATCAACTTGTGACTCGGAGATTGCGTACAACTCTCTGAAGGGTGAAAGGCACAAATCTCACAAGTTAAAGTCTCTACTAGTGATCCTTAAGGTTCTCTTGATAATTATAGTACTCTTGAACTCTAAACCATAGTGACTTGATAAGTGCACAAATTTTTGTTGAGTCTAGAAATTCATAGTTCAACATGCCTTGTTACGTATTACATAAGCTATTTAGAAAAAATATTCTCTATCTTGATACCTAGACTTTTAAAAGATGGATGATTTGAAATTCGCATCAATGATAGAGATGAAAGAAATTGCACGAATTTTTTTAAAAATCAGGTTCAAAAATTAAAAATTTCCAAAAGAGGTACAATTTTGATAAAATTTCCCACCCCCAAACAAAAAGGAACATCGTCCTCGATGTTAAGTAAAATGATTTTTAAAATTGAGAGCATAAGATGGAAAGAGATTACCATAAACAACCACTAATGAAGTGAACAGGTGAAGCCAAGAAGAAACCTGAATGCAATGAGAGAAAAAAAAATGTACAAGTCTTTAACATGGCAAAACATAAGGTGATGTGAAACACCACCCCCAAACAGGATGAGACTAGTACAAGAAACGCGGGTTGCCTCCCGATAGCGCTAAGTTTAATGTCTTCAGCCAGACAGAAGGGAATCTCACCCTAAGGATATGATCTATTAAATCGCGGGGCGGCAAAAAAAATGGGGTGATGAGAATCACCCCCAAACAAGACTGAAGCATCAGTCTTGTTGGATGAAGGCTAAAATGGTCAATACACTTGTATGGCAAAGTGAATCACACAATATAAAGCATCGGTGGACCATGGGTAGGTGGGTATTAGGGTAAGGGTGAGGGTGAATAGGCATAGGTCACGGGCCTTATTGAGCCCAAAGGTTAGGGCGACTAGGGCCCTATAAGCATGATGCTCTGGTTAGTGAGCGAGGCGAAATGGTGTGGAAATAGTGATGGGTGGGTCTCATAGAAATGACACGACCGTTATATAAAGGGATGGTGATAATGGTCGCACCGTGACACAACAGGGAGCTGTCAATGGGAAAAATCAACACCACAAGAGAGTGGTGTGCATGGAGGAACAATCTCGATGTCACGAAAGTAGAGAGTATCACCACAAATACTCTCATGAATGGTGGAGGATAGTTTGAGGTTAGGATCTAAATATATGGTTGGGAACATGCAAGGTATAATATCTATATCCAAACTAGGTGATGGGACAAAGGGTGGGTCGGGTGCGTGGGAGACATACACTCATTAGGAGGAGTAAAGGAATACTCACAAGGGAGTGTTGTTTCTAAAGATGGAGTGGTCAGCTTCTCCAAAAGAATACCGTCGGTGAGTGTGGTGGGTGAGTAAGACGAGGCACCAAGATCGGAGATAAAGGAATCACAAGAAATAATGGGCTTAAGATGAGCCAAGCATGGTGGAACATGATCCATATCCGGATAGTTAGGAACTATCACGGATTCTATCTCGAGAAAATGGTGAAAAATCGTAGCCGAAGCTAACCTAGATTGAAGTGGTTCCTCGGGAACACAAGGGTGAAGATCAATAGGTGTAGACTCGAAATTTTTTTTGGATTCAACGGGAAAGGGAAAGTGAACCTCAAAGTGGGGATCCGGTGGACATGGTAGGATTTGACGAGGCTCACTATAGAAAGGTAAGTCAACACAATTGTCGACTTGGGGCCCGGAGTATGGGATGGTCTCAACTTCGAGATTCTCTGGGTGGTAGGGTTGGTCACACTCAATATTGGAGGCACAAAATGACGCATCATCACTCCACATTGGGGAAACAATGGGTGGATCCATGGGAATGTTCGACTCTCGCTCACACTCCAAGTCATTTAGTCGTTGTTCAAGCCGTTGGAGAGCTTGAGTATGAATTTGAGTGGCTTGCTCTTGCTCGAGTATGAACTTTTGTAAGAGGCTTTCGAGAGCGGATGTGGATGGTGGTGGTGGAGTTACGGGTGGTGGTGGTGGTTGAGGTGGACACAACTCATTATGGACATGACTATACGGACAATACTCCTATGAAGTGTGGGCAGTGGGGCCAAGTTCATCATACACGAAAGGATTGCTTTCCTGATGGACAAATGGTTGATACTCATGGGGTGCATAGTGAGAGAACTGATCGTGAACGGGTGCACAAGGTTGCCATGATGAATGTTGGAACATGTGAGGATCCACAACATCGGGTTGGGATTCATATTGCGTGGAAGGGTGATCAGGCCTCCACGAATATCTCGGGTACTCACACCACTCGGGATTGGGTATATCATGAAAACCGGCCTAAGTGGGTTGCGGAACAGTTTCAAATGGATACACATGTTCCATGGTGGGTTCGGATGGATATGGAATGTAAGGACACCCATGGGACAAGTGATCGCCATAAGAACAATGAGTGCACGACAAATTACGCAACATGTCGACACTTGACACCGAGGGTGATGGAATAGGTGGTGCATGCATGGATGGGTCAATAGTATCAAGGGCACTCATGAGAGAGGTGAAACCACTAAAAATATCATAAAGAGATGGTTCGGGATCACTCTCACACGTGTCACGTGTCAATGGAAAATGACCAAAGTAGTCCCGTGAGGGACGTTCTTCGGCCATGAGGAGAAAAATATTTTTTTTGAGTTTTTAAAATTTTTTCAAAAGAAAATAATTTTTTTTTAATTTTCGACAAATAATGGAAGAAAATATTTTTGGAGTTCTATGAAAAATAAAGGAAGAGGATATTTTTGGATTTTTCTAAAATGAAAGAAAGAAAATATTTTTGGATTTTTTTTATAAAAATGAAAGAAAATATTTTTGGATTTTTTGGAAGAAAAGGTGGGGGAAAATATGGACTCTTGATTTTGGACGAACCAACTAAAAGCGACTACCGAAAAATGAATTGGACACACGCAAGTCAAGGATAATTCCTAACTAGAACATAGCCAATTTTTATCTTGAAATTTAGTGAAAGGGTAGTCAAATTTTAATTAAGTCCGTGGGCGATAAAAAATCACGGAAATATCTTAGTGATCGCCTTTGAAAAAATGTTCTCCTATTGGGCTACCTAGTTTATTGATTTTAAATTTAGTGATGGCTAGGGTAGCACACAATGGTAAGCGAGTGAGTTGAGTGATGAAATCCCTTCTCGTGAGTGACCAGGTGTAGGTCTTAGTCAATTAATTCATCACACCATTTGAAAATAAATGCGAGAATAAAATCACACAAGGCACACAAAAGAATTGACTCGCTAACAGGAGAGGCGCGAGGGTTTGAGAAATATACCTCTCACGGTTTTTACGCCATGGGTTGCCGAAAAATTTGAGTCGATCGGGGGAAGATCACGTCTATCTCAGTCATCCCCGGGAGTCCTACCGACCCAAGATAGAGAGGCTTCTAAATGCTCGCCAATGGACGCCCTCTCCCTACCTTGTCCAGTTTTCCTATCACGCTTTCTTCGAATATTACAATTTTTAAAATGAAAAATAAAATAAAGGTGTCTCTATGCACCGCAATACAAGCAATGGTAAAAATCCTAATACAAGCCTTCTAAAAATATAAAAATGGTACAAAAAATAATAAAGTGCAAAAAACAAATGAACTATAAGTTGAAATCCGCTCCGAGCATCACGATCCCAAGAATGGCAACGGCGCCATTCGATAACTTGCTTTTTGTGTGTCGTTGTTGCTGAAAGCGAAGTTAATCAAAAACTTAAATTACCTAAAAAATATAACAATATCAAGTGTAGAGGTAAGTAAGGGTATCAATCCACATCAAGGGGTTAAGCTAGAGACAAACTCAATTGTAATTCAATTTTTATTTTCTTTTTCGAATTTTTCACTTTTTCCAATTTTTTTTATCTTTTTCAATATTAAAACAATTCGGTGAGGTGCGGTGAAATAATACTAAACTAAACTAAACTAAATGAGAGATGATAACACCTAACTAAAAAGTTACTAAAATGAAAACAAACTCTAACACTAAAAGAAGAGATAAAGTGAGGTAAATAATTGTGAGAACAATCAAGGAGTGGGATTACACCATAAATTTTTGCTATTCTAATTAATTAATGGAATTAATTGAATTCTCCCAAATTAATATAAAAATTCAAATCAACTCTCGTTGAAAATGTAATTTTAATAGTTACCTTTTAGAAAATTAAGTTTAACCCCCCACAACTCTAGAAAATAGATCCACACTCCTTTTAATTAACCACCCGCTAGAATCGATCAATTAAAATTTATGTAAATCTTAGATAATAAATTTAGAGTTGAAATTCAAGTAATAATACCCCACTTAAGAAACCCCTATCTCTAGTTCAAATCTAAAATGGGTATTATAACTAGAATTTCGATTTTCTCTCGGAAATCATTTACCCTCTCTCGAGGCTTAAATTTAAGGGTGAGGGATCAAATTAATATTCAAAGGGAATTTTCAAGTAATCAAACTAATCAAATTAAAATAACATCAAATAAGGGTTTTTCCCCATCCCTTGAAAGGGGATTTAGCCTAACATGGTATAGAATTTGACAAATTAATAATTAAAGGCATAAAATAAATGAAAAGAGAAGAGAACAATCAAATCCAATCTCTTGATGCTTAATTGAACTTCAATCCATGAGTTGAAATCAACATCCCTCAATTTGAATTATCCAAACAAAATTACTTCAATAATTTCACTCAAATTAATTCTCACAACAATTTACTTTTCCCTCACTATCTAAAAAAAATAAAATAAAAATTATAATCTAAAAAACTAAACTAAAAAAATGGTGTTTCTCTCTCTACAATTCTCTCTACAAATTCTTATTCTAAAGCTCTTTCAAATGGGGTCTTCATCTTCTTTTTATAGTAGATGCATGGTACACTGGGGCTAAGGGGTATTTTTGGGAATTGGCTTAAGTGTGTATGGAAATGGTGAGAGGATCATGGGGTGAGCACATGTGCATGGGAAAGGTGTGAAGTAATAAAATCTGAATTGTGTGCACATGAGGGTAGTTGGGGTTTTATTTGGAAAAGTGGACAAAAGTTGGTTGGGGGTAGAATAGGAATTGGGGATAAAAAGGGCTTTAAATGGCATGTGGGTTAATTTGGTTGACTTTGACTTTGTTTGTTTGAAAGCAGGTGTGATATCGTTTAAGAGAAATAGGTGAAATTGGGTATAGGGGTTTCGGGTCTTGGGTGTATTGGGTTTATGGTTGAAACCGGGTTCAAATGGTAGGACACCGGAGTTGAGTTGGGGCTACCACGGGTTTGGAAGGAGGTTCGGTGGTGTGGGTATCTGGTTTAGACGGGTTTTGGAAGAGGTTTCTGGGTTGGAAGAGCAGGCGACCGGAGCAAAGGGAGATGGGATCTCGGGTCTGGTGGGTTGCGGGTAAGAGGTGGTTGTTTAATGGAGGTTTGGTTATTTGTTAATGGAGGATGAGGAGAGAGAGAGTGGAGGTGTAGGGAAGAAGATGAATAGGAGGGATAAGGTATGGACGGGTGTATAGGAAGTAGGGGTGAGGGTGAGGCGTTGGTTGTGTTTGTTTAAAGTGTATGGGAGTGGGGTGTGAGGGTTTGTGTGTGTTTAACTTACGACCCTTAAAAAAATATCTATCTAAAATAAAAATTAAGAAAATAAAATCCTATTCTAAAATAAAACAAAGACTAAAAAAAATGAAACTAAAAAGAAATAAAAATAAAAATAAAAATAGAAATCTATTAAATTAACAACTAAAATTCTACAAAAAGGTAAAATCTAATAAAACTAAAACATAAATGAAATCCTAAAAACTCTAATCCTAATAAAAACTAAAAACTAATAAAAAATATATACTAATAAAGATAAAATAGAAAAATAGAAAACAAAACCTAGAAAATACTAAATAAATCAAAAATAAATACTAAAAAATAAAACGACTCAAACTAAAAATCTAAAAAATATTAAAAAGGAACAAACTAAACACACAAAGGGTTTGGGGTAGGTTTAGGCTCGGTTTAAGGGAGGCTAGGATACGAGACATGGGTATTTAGCTCCATTCAACGCGCATTTGCCTTGATATATAGCTTTCGACATCGCAAACGGACGTTTGGCCTACAAGATAAACATTTAAGCATATAAGACCCATATTGCCGAGAATTAGAAACTAAAGTACGTCTATTCGGGGTATAAAATGTACAATTTTGGATTCTTATCAGTTACAACACTCAAAGCTCTCTCTCTCTCTCTCTTCTGTATACAATTGGACAGAGTTCTATTAGGTTTATGAATGAAGGATCCCTTCTCACGGAGAAGATGAAGTGTATGTATAGGGCTTAGGTTGTGTAATATACCTCCCAAGCATGTAATCAGCATGTGCATGAGGAAACTCTCAATAAGATGTAGACACATGTCTTTGGCACATGGGCACAATAATGATGTAATACTCCCTCACGTGAGGGAATGACCATGTTATAATAGAATTTTCCCCGTGTGTGTAGAGGGGGCTTGAAGGTAATTTTGAGATTAGAGATAAATCCCCATTAACAATAGTGTTTGGGGATTAAGGCACCGAGACAGCTCAAGAAAGGCAGTTCAGCATGGCAGCTCAAGCGTGGTAACTCATAGCTTGTTGTGTTAGTTAGTTATATTGTATTTTTGTTTATATTAACTATAAGCTAAAACGGTTGTAACGATGTAATGAGAATAATAATTAGTTTTAGTGTGAGGTCAAACTGTACTCGTGAGAGACTAGGCTTGGCAGGGCCTGGAAGAGCTTTCATGCTCTATCGAATGACCTCGCTGTGGGAACCTTAGAGGGACTGGGTTTTGAGGATTGAGAAGTGAGGAACCGTTGGGGCTTGTCCTGACCATCTTAGATACACCTGGTAAAACACCGAAGGACCCTGACCGTGGAACCTCGAGGGAGCAGCCTTGAGTTCCATCGAGCATTGAGTTGTGAGTCAAACAACCCTCTACTTAATGTCACATCCACTTTATCTGATGTCACTAACCAACTAGGCAATGTCATACCTGCACTTGAGTAAACCATCGTGGTATTTGGGGTTGTCAGACAGTTGGTGAGCCACCTCTGTGACAACAACCCCCTGACACACATTGGTTAGGCAAAAGGCATGTCTTGGCATTTAATGTTTATGACGTAGAGAGAACTAGTGCATCAAGTATTTAATATTTGTGACATAAAGTATAAGGGATGTCTTTCACATGCATTAATGGAGAAGTTGCCTCGGGGGTGGTGTGGGAGGCTATTTAAGGACCCCAACCACCTCTGAGGAGAGGATGATCTTTTTTTAGAGTTCAGAAGTGATTACTAGAGAGTTATTATAAACCATAGAGTTTACTCACCCACCATTGTCATTTTGTTACGAAGATTTTAATACTTGACAGAGATTCTTAAGGTTGGTTGGTGCGTTTGGTTGCCTGCCAAGGTGTATCTAGGGTGCTTACTTATCTCTCCCTCCATCTAAGTTACTTCTAAGTTCATTACTACCTTCAGAGTTATACATGAGAGATTTGTGAGTTCAAACTGACTCTATCTTCATTGAGTAGTGTTTTCATGTCTTGTGGTTAATCAATAGTGTTGCTATTTAACTTATCATTACCATACTGAAAAATGGGTTACGCCTCCATCTTATCTAAACTACCCTCTTACAGTGTGCATACATCTTATGTACTTGCATATGCTCACGCTGTTGGGTATCGTTCGCTGCAACCTCGGCCTGAGAGATTACGAGGTTGCTAATTCCGATAGAGTGGTCCCATGCTCTATCATAAGTATGACCTCGAATGGATAGCTCGGGCCAAGGTTGGATTAACTAGGTCACTCCTGTTATTAATCGTGGGAGAGTACGAAGATGGTGCTAGTTGAACAAGTGTTGCTCTTGGGTTCTCAGCTTTCCATATGGTCGAGGCTAGTTAAGGTAGGCTCGACCCTTATGGGGATGACCCCGGCAATGACACGTGGTGCTACTATGACAACTCAGCCAAGAGATGTGACGCCACTCATCTTAAGATACGGGGGTACACTTTGGTCATATTAGGGTGGGAATATATATGGGTTCAATCCATATAGTTCCAGCAGATTTCACCTGGCCAAACATGCGGTAAAGCATCTTAAGTTCTTATTTCACCTTATTTATTTCTTCTTATTTATGATCTATAAGATCAAGCACATGGAAGTTATGCCTTGGTTATGGAAAATTGGGTGGGCAAATGAATATGAAGAGGCCCGTTGATAGGGGGGACATGTGGAGGTATTTTGATGTGTTAAACATGTTGGTACTCTTCAGGGCCCACATAGCCTCGGGAATTCTCTGGTCCATAATAGGAGGAATGGAAAAATTCTAATTTGTCATGACTCTGTAACTCATGGACATCCGACTACACGTTGTCGATCTTGGCTCTGAGCTGAGTTACCATGGTCATTAGATCCGATCGAAGGTTGCCTTTATGATTAGGGTTCTCCATGAGGTAGTTGTGATAAAATTGTTCTATTAATTATGAAGTTGGTAAAATTGAGGATGAAGTAGAACTTTGAGGTGGTCAGATGGAAGGCCATAAACAGTAAGGAACCAATCCATGCTAGGGAAAATGTGGTCACACCTGAGAATGAAATTCCTTATTTTTAGATAAATGGTATTTTCTATATTTTTTAGAAAATAATTTTTTTTTATTTAAAAAAAAGGAAAGGAGGAAGAATATCCTCTCAGTGTACTTATTAGTAGTCAGTTTCATTTGTATTATGTTCTTCCTAGGGTGCAAGTAAAATGCCAGACGAAACCCTAGTCTGTGATAAATAGGGTGCATAATGTGAGACACGATTTAACTTGTTTTCTGACTCACATATAGGGTCTTGTTTTTTAAAGTTTGTGAAAGATTGGAAAATTAATTGTTAAGTCGACCCAAATTTTTTGTAAAAATTTCCATTGCTATCAATAATATAGATATGAGTGTCCTTGCATTGACATCTATATGAGTCCTATGCAAGGTTGGTTAGTGTAAAGGTCCCTCCCTTTGGTATAACTTTCGCGATATACATCCTTCATATTAGGGAAATTATTCATGAGTACATATGGAGAAACCATTTGATATTCTCGAGCGTACAAGATTTGTCTCTTAAAATAACTCATGGCGATGGTATGTGTGAGATAAAACTAGATATACTCAGCGTAAGTGAATGAGTTCCTACTATATACCTCCTATTGTGCATTTGATCAAGAGGAATGATATGGGGGAACTATATGATATACATTGGGGGTACTTGGATAATGTAAAGTGGGAGCCTATTTCTTAACTCAATCGCATACTACAGAACATATCACGGGCTTTAATTGAGTAGCTCATGGTCATGATGGTTTTGTTACATCCTCTCATTATACTTGTACTGAGCCATAAATTCATGGGTGACATTCTCCCAGCTTCAGATTCGGGATTCTTCTAGAAACAAGAACCACTAGAAGGTGCTTTCTTTGAGGGTTTGTCGAAATATTTAGGCTACAATTTCTTTTGTGGAGCCCAACACAGTCATGGTTTAGTGATAGTTATGTATATGCAAAATCGGATGCCCGGTACCAGATTTAGGGAAAGAAGACATACGGTTGTAATCAACATAGTTCTCGATGAGTTTTTCCTAGTCAAACTTGCGACATGGAAAGTTAAGGTCTTTTTCCCCCCATTGACTTTTTTCTTCTTTAGGATCCGTAGGAACGGGCATAAAGAAGTTATCCATGGGTTGAGGAAGGTTTGATGTGGGCAGATGAACCTATAAAGGGTCGTTGAAATCTAGGACGTGCGAATGTATTTTGATGTATTGAACATGCTAGTACTTTTCAGGGCCCACATAGGCTTGGGCATTACCTGATCAGTAATATGAGAAAATGCAGGATTGTAATTTGGTAGACCTTAAGCTCTGGGATTTTTAGAATTTGAGCCTTGTTCCTCTATAACTCATGGACATCTGACTGCAGGTTGTCGATCTTGGCACGGAGCTGAGCTAACATGGTTATCAGATATGGCTGAAGGTTGCCTTTTTTATTAGGGTTCTCCATGAGGTAGTTGTGGAAATATTGTTATGTTACTTTTGAAGCTAGTTAGAGTCAATATGAAGTAAAATTTCAAGGTGGTTGGATGGAAGAGTGTAAGAAGTTTGTAATCAATCCAAGATAAGGGAGTATAGTCACACCTGAGAAAAAAGCACCTTATTTAGAAAACAAATGTGATTTATATATTTTTGAGGAAATAATTTGTTTGGTATTTTTAGAAAAAAGGGGAAGAATATCACCTCAGCGTAGTTATTATTAATATGTTTCCTTTGTATTATGTTCTGCCTAGGATGAAAGTGAAATTACATACAAGACCCGAATATCGGATTAAATGTGGTACGAAATGCAAGAGACGATTTAACTTGTTTCTAGACTCACAAATAGGGTCATGTTTTATTAATAGGTGAAAGAACACAAAATTGATCGTAAGATGACCACAAATTTTGGCATAGTTTTTCACTGGAATCGTTAATCTAGATACGAGTGTCCTATGGCAAAAATCTATATGAGGCCTATGCATATGAGGTTAGTGTAAGGGTCCCTCCCTTTGGCATAACTGCAAAACGTTACTAATGCCGTTTAATACAAGATTAAGCTGTATAAGCAACTCCGAGATGTTTGTTGAAGAAACCCTTTTCTTTTGAAAATAAAACTTATAAACAACAAGATGTGTTTACAAAAACTTATGTACGAGAGTAATCAAAACTTTGTAATCAGTTTTAAAACTAAGACAGTTTCAAAAATTCAGCGCACTATAGGATGAGATGAGGAGATTAAGATAATCAGAACACACAGTTTTTAACGTGGTAAAACCTCTCCCAATAGAGGAAACATCCACGGTGACTTCTAAGTCACAAAAGTAAAAATCCACTAACAACAAATAACAGTTACAAACAATACAACATACATGCACACAAATCAACCTATTCTAAGTTTAGGAATATACCCCACTTGGTGTCCCTCTAACTTCTCATAGATCTGATTGTTGATGATGTTCTTCCAGTTTGATAACTTCCTTTTTCTTTAGCTTCCTTGTGTCGACTCAATAATCTTTGATCTTATTCACAACACTTCCAGTGTAGTAGTGTGTTAAGTGTTTGTGATGTGATTCCTATCAACATGCATGAACTCACACACACTTAGTTTTACAGACAGTCCTAGAAAATTACATATAAAGACTATATGCTGTGATTTTCTTTTCTTTCTTTCTTACAGAACTTGAAACCTTTTTGACCTTTAAATATATCCCAGATTCCACGGATATCTTGCTTCTAAATCGGTCAAGATCTTAATCAATCTCTGTTTTAAAAATACTTTTGAGATTGAAAATCTCCAAGTGTGAATCCAACTAGGTCAAGGTTAAGTTTCATAAGAATAGAAACCATAAAACATTTTCAAAACTAAATCAGTAAGGATTTTCTTAAATCGATAAAGAAACATGCATATCTAGTGAAATATAACATGCAGAGTGTAGATCTACAATTTCTATGAAAAAGAAATACAGATCTTCACACGAATGTTTAAGTTGGTAATAAGATCACTGATTAAGAGGTTACAGCTTCAATATGAACAAACCAGTAACACCACTTTCTCTCAAACACTCAAGGTTGTGTTTGGGGTTATGTATATACGAAGGTTTGAATCAGATATGAAGTGTTTAGGGTTAGGGTTAGGGTTTGGCTAACACAGTTTTCCATTTCTCTCTCTTCTCTCTTTTCTTTTCTCTCTTCTCTCAATTTTTTTCTCTCAGAAATGACGACTGCCAAAAGTCTTGAAAGGTTGAGAATTAGAGGGCTTTTATAGGAGTGGAGGAAGGTTCTGGATAGTCGAAGGCAATCAAGGGCTGAGATTAAGTCTTCCTAATATTGACTTGATCCAAGGGTTATAAGAAGGCGGTGGTTAAGTCGAATGTGATTGGTTCTCAGGATAGCACAAGGATAGGTTTAAAACACATGCAGGCCATCGATAAGGATAGATCTAACGATCAGCAAACCACCAGGCAACCCTCTCACATAACAAACACAAATTGATACATCAGGAACGTGACAAGTGTTGGCCTATAAATGGCTTACAAACGCGCGTCAAAGTTAATTACAGGCAGCACCCTGAAGTCTCTAGCGCATTTACATTCTACCCAATCAAACATTCCAATGAAAAATTATATTTTCAAAATACCATATTAACCCCACAAATTTTATAATCACACTTTTATTAATGAAAACATTATTTTAAAAATGTTTAAAAATTCCCAAAAAATTATTAAAATAACATTTTAAGGGGAATTTAACACACAATCAATTTTAAGCAATATATACACATGTGTGCACTTATAATGTGTGTAGTGTGATTCAATTTATACCTTCTTGGATTATTGAAGAGGGTTAGAGAGATTAATTCCGAGGCTCTTTGGATTCTAGGTTAGGCAACCAATTTTGTCACTATTTCCAAATTAGTTGAGCACTTATACAATATAGACTTAAGTAAGTCAAATGTATACGGTGCTTCAATCTCCCCCTTTGGAAATATGAGACAAAATCTCCTTTGAGTTAGCTTAAACTCTTAGGGAACCAAAAAAAATAAGACCTAGTCCTATACAAAAGATACTATCTACCCATTTCCTAGAAAGTCAAAAATTACATAACTCAACTATTTACAAAATTTGTACACTACAAATGGTAGACAATCAGTAGAAGAGATTCCTGCAAATATGCACACTAAGATCAAGCAGTTTAGATGAAATTTGAACAAAACATTGAACCCGTAAGACTCAAATTTCTCCCCCATTTTGTCTCAAATGGACAAAGGGTAAAAATTAAGGTCTTCAGAGTTTAATCAGCACATACCATACCTATAGAATTACGCAAATACAGAAATCTGTTATAGTCTAAAGGTTTAGTGAACATGTTCACAAGTTGCAGATCAGTAGGCAGGTAATGGATTTCTAACTCCTTAGTTTCAACAAGTTCGCGTACAAAATGATGTCTTATCTTAATATGCTTAGTTTGTGAGTGTTGAACCGGGTTTTTAGATATGTTAATAGCGCTTTGATTGTCACAATACAATTGTAACTGATCTTCTTGAATCCCATAGTCGCTTAACATTTGTTTTATCCATAACAATTGAGCACAGCAACTTCCTACTGCTATATATTCGGACTCAGCCGTAGATAACGATGTGCAATTCTGTTTTTTGCTACTCCAACCAACTAAATTATTGCCGACATAATAGCAGGCACCTGATATACTTTTATTGTCATGAGTACAGCCGGCCCAATCAGCATCAGTATACCCTATGATGGTGCTGCAGGTATCATTAGTGTATCTAAGTCCAAGATTAAGAGTGCCCTTTATGTACTTGATTATACGTTTTACACACGATAAATGGCTCTCTTTAGGGTTATTCTGGTTACGAGCACACAGACATACAGCATACATTATATCTGGTCGTGAGGCAATTAGATAGAGTAGGCTACCAATCATACTATGATAAAGTGTGGAATCAACTGACTTTCCATTTTCATCTTTACATAATTTAACAGTAGTACTCATTGGCGTTTTGGCAACTTTAGCATTATCTAAACCAAATTTATTAACAAGATCTAAGGCATATTTAGTTTGCGAGACAAAAAGTCCATCAGAATTCTGTTTCACTTGAAATCCTAAGAAAAGTTGTAGCTCCCCCATAAGGGACATGTGAAACTCCTTATGCATAATAGCAGAAAAGGATTTAACTTCAGATGTTGAAGTAGACCCAAAGATGATGTCGTCTACATAGACTTGGGCTATAATAATGTTTTTGTCAAAATGTTTGACAAAGAGGGTCTGGTCATTTCCTCCTCTCTTAAAACCCTTATCCAACAAAAAGTTGGAAAGGCGTTCATACCAAGCTCGAGGAGCTTGTTTTAAGCCATACAAAGCCTTTTTTAGACGAAAAACATGGTCAGGGTATTTAGGGTCAATGAACCCTTTGGGTTGTTCTACATACGTTTCTTCGGACAGAATTCCATTGAGGAAGGCAGACTTGACATCCATTTGATAAAGTGTAAATTTTAAGTGACACGCTATGGCGAAAAGAAGTCGAACAGATTCAAGACGAGTGACAGGGGCAAATGTCTCGCTAAAATCTATTCCTTCTATTTGTGAGTAACCTTGAGCAACTAGTCTAGCTTTGTTTCTAAGGATTACCCCATTTTCATCAGATTTGTTCTTAAAGATCCAACGTGTGCTAATATCATTTTTGTTTTGAGGCCGGGGTACAAGATACCAGACATCGTGAATGACAAATTGTAAAAGTTCTTCCTGCATCGCAGAAATCCAGTGTGTGTCATTCAATGCTTCATTAACATTTTTCGGTTCCACAAGGGAGACGAAACATGCATAATTAGCATAATTTCTTAACTGGGATCTAGTACGAACTGGCTCATTAGGATTACCGACCATGTTGTCAATGGGATGATCTTTAGAGACCCAGTCAGGTACTTCTGGACTCTCAATAGGTAATGAGTCATCTATTTCTGGTGAATCAGTTTTGAAATCATTTTCAGATTCAACCACAATAGGTGATTCAGATATCTTATTTTCGACAATAGTGTCACTTATAATTACATTTATCGATTCCATAAGGGTCTTAGTACGCAGATTGTATACACGATAAGCACGACTGTTTGGGGAGTATCCTAAGAAGATGGCTTTATCACCACGCGTCTCGAATTTAGACAGATGTTCTCTGTCTTTACAGACATAACACTGACTTCCGAAAGTTCTTAGATATTTCAGATTAGGCTTCTTACCGTACCACAACTCATAAGGGGTTTGTTTAGTGTTTTTCCTAAGGTAAACCCTATTAATGATATGACATGCAGTTCTAATAGATTCTACCCAGAAGTATTTAGGTAGAAATTTGGCATGCAACATGACACGTGCCATCTCTTGAAGAGTTTGGTTTTTCCTTTCAGCAATACCATTCTGCTGAGGTGTCTTAGGGGCACTGAATTCGTGTTTGTAACCGTTGTAGTCACAATATTCAACTATTCATGTGTCTATGAACTCTCCCCCTCTATCGCTACGAATGCGATTGACTTGTGTGTCCTTCTCATTTTCAATTCTTAGTAAAATTTTCAAAAAATTCTGAAACGTGTCAGATTTTTGTTTCAAGAAGGCAACCCAAGTGAATCGTGTGAAATCATCAACCATGACAAGGATATAACTGTGTCCATAAAGACTAACAGTTCTAGAGGGACCAATAAGGTCCATATGGATGAGATCTAGAGGTCTAGAGGTGAGAATGTCTTTAACTTTTTTATGCGAAGTCTTAACTATTTTTCCTTCCTGGCAATGACCACAGACAACACAGGAAATAGGTTTAATTTTAGGAGTTCCTCTAACAATCTCTTGACTAGATAATCTACCAAGGATATCATAAGTTAGGTGACCCATACGATTATGCCAGATTTCATTGTCATCCAATCTGACAATGTTACAGGTTTCAGAACCCGTCTTGACAGTATAACAATTGTCAGGTGTTCTAAATCCGGTAATAATGCATTTACCTTTATCATTTAGAATTTTACAATTGTTCTTTGAAAAGGTAACTGTATGGTCAGAGTCACAAAATTGTGATATACTTAGGAGGTTGGCTTTAAGGCCTTTAACTAATAGTACATTTTCGAGAGTAGGCATTCCCTCTTCTTTTAAGGTTCCTTTACCTATGATCTGGGATGAAACTCTGTCACCAAAGACTACTTTGCCTCCAGCAAATCTGGTTTTGTTTAAGAGTTTGGTTTCATCTCCTGTCATATGTTTGGAGCATCCTGAATCTAAGTACCAACCGGATGAAGTGTGTTCAGCTTTTAAGGCAGTGATAACAATGTTACACTTCATTTGGGGTAAAAGATCATCTTTTCTAACCCAAATAGCTCTAGTTTTAATTTTGCGCAAGTTTGCCCTCATTTGATAAAATTTTCGAGAAACAGCTTTTTGTCGAAAAACATTTGGACCAACAAACTGATTATTGTGGAAAATTTGAGCTTTTGGTTTAGGAAAGTTTCTGGGAGCCTTTCTCTTAAATGAACTCTTAGTTTTGGTCTTTCTATTCCTGTAGTTAGAGTTCTTGTCAGGTTGTCTTGGAAGGACATAATGGTTACGATTTTGCCTAGAATAGTTAAAGTTCTTGTAGACAGAAGTGTTGTACACAGGGGTGTTTAGACGCCTAGCATAACAACCTTCAAAAGAATGACCATAAATGTCACAGTAGGAGCAATATTGATTGCTTGAGGGATGAACTTCCTTAGGAAAACTTCTAAAGATGGGTTTAACAGCATTCTGTTCAGAAGTACTATTCCTAGGAGGGATGGTTTTAAAGGTAGATTCAGCCTTTCTGATCAAAGGACAGACGTATTTAGTCTTAAGTGCAGTCTCAGCCTTAGAATTACTAGACTCTCCAATGTCTTTCCGTTGTTGCTTTTGATCAAATTCTTTTTTAATAAAATAAAAGTCTGGACATGTTTCAATTGGTCTTTTGCCCCCAGTCACAAACTTAATAGGTTCAAGATTTGTAGTTTGTGGTTTGTTCTTAGGGCAAAATCCAATACCGGTTCTATCATCAGAATTGGTCTTGGAGTCAACAACAAAGTCAGTAAAACAATTTGAATTGTTTTCAAACTTAGAAATTTTTTTGAAAATAGTAGCTGTCTTTGTTTTTGCTTCCTCCAGTTCTAATAATGTTCCCTTGTATTTCATTTCCAGGGTTTCATTAGTTTTAGTCAACTCTTTTAATTTTTGATCAAAAGTTTCAATTTCAGATTGATAAGAAAGACACTGGTTAGTGTACTCTTCGGCATTCAGCTTCACAATAAGACTTAGATCATCTAATTTCTTAGTCAGGTCTCTAACAGTCTTCTCCAGTCTAGTGCCTTTTTTGAGAGTTTTATCATACAAAGTATGAATATCTGGGAGGTCATCTGTGTCTGAGTCGCTAAGTGAAGTGTGTGTAGTGACCCCTAACGATTCAGTTTTAGTACTCACGCACCCATTTACATCGTCGTTATCGAGATCACTTTGACTCACACACACGGAACTAGAGCTAGCAACATTTTCAGATAATAAAGCATCTAGGCGAGTCAAAGCAGTATTCACACAAGCAGGATTAGGAGCATCATTATCACACACAGGCATATCATCATTGTAAATTATCTTAGCATAAAAGGACATGCAAGGGTCAAGTACATTTGATGACTCAAGTTCCTCTTCATCAGAGTCACTTGAATCATCCCAAGTTTTACAGACATTGGCTCTATTGTGTGTGTTGGTTTTATTCAGATTAACTCTACAATCGTGAGCAATGTGACCTAGTTTCCCACATCTAAAACATTCAATCTTTTTAAGGTCTCTGTTAGATTTGAAGTTGTTGTCCTTAGGATGTTTGTCACGGCCTCTCTCATGAGGTTTGGGATTAGACACAGTAGGATAATTAGGCTGGCCTTGTTTAGATGCCTGTTTGTTTCTAAATTTAACAATTTTCTTAAATTGTTTAGACATTAAGGAAATCTGATTATCTAGTTTGTCTATATCACATTCCTCATCAGAGTCACAGTTGGTCAGATTAGTCTCATGCTTTGATATTTTAGAGGAAAAACTCAAGTTAGAGTTGGGCTGTTTTCTTTGAGACTGATTTAATTGTTTCTTAAAATCTAATTCCATTTCCACAGCCCTAAGTTTGCTACTGAGTAACTCAGGGGTAAGGTTTTGATCACTCATTTCCTCAATAGCATACCTCTTGCTGTCAAACTTTTGTGGTAATGATCTTAGAATTTTAGAAAAAATCTCATTCCTATCATATGTTATACCATTAGCATGCAACTTCGTAACTATATCAGTTAAGTTCATGTAAAAGTCATCAAAAGACTCAGAGTCAGACATAATTAAAGAGTTGTACTGCTGGGTAAGCATTTGAGTTTTAGCAGCTTTAACTCTTGAGTCTCCTTCATGGGAAGTGATTAATTTGTCCCAAGCTTCCTTAGAAGTGGCACAAGATGAGACTCTCTTGAACTCATACTCATTAATAGACATAAAAATGGCATTCTTGCCTTTATTGTTATTTCGAGAAGTAGTTTTCTCTTCTTGGGTAAACTCACTTAAGATTTTCTTTACCCTCTCATCATTTCCTTCAGTGGCTGGTTTAGTAGGATAAGTATATCCATTTTCAATAATGTCCCAGACATCATTTCCTAAAGTCCCTTGGATGAAGGCAACCTTTCTTACTTTCCAGTAAGCAAAGTTGTTTCCATCAAAGAGTGGAGGTCTGGACAGATTACCAAACCTTTCATTCTTCTCGTCCATAGTTAGGTTTTTCAGAAAACGATTTCAGAAACACAAGATCTTTTTGAAATAAAAGTTTACAGGGCTCTGATACCAATTGAAAAACGTTGCTAATGCCGTTTAATACAAGATTAAACTGTATAAGCAACTCCGAGATGTTTGTTGAAGAAACCCTTTTCTTTTGAAAATAAAACTTATAAACAACAAGATGTGTTTACAAAAACTTATGTACGAGAGTAATCAAAACATTGTAATCAGTTTTCAAACTAAGACAGTTTCAAAAATTCAGCGCACTATAGAATGAGATGAGGAGATGAAGATAATCAGAACACACAGTTTTTAACGTGGTAAAACCTCTCCCAATAGAGGAAACATCCACGGTGACTTCTAAGTCACAAAAGTAAAAATCCACTAACAACAAATAACAGTTACAAACAATACAACATACATGCACACAAATCAACCTATTCTAAGTTTAGGAATATACCCCACTTGGTGTCCCTCTAACTTCTCATAGATCTGATTGTTGATGATGTTCTTCCAGTTTGATAACTTCCTTTTTCTTTAGCTTCCTTGTGTCGACTCAATAATCTTTGATCTTATTCACAACACTTCCAGTGTAGTAGTGTGTTAAGTGTTTGTGATGTGATTCCTATCAACATGCATGAACTCACACACACTTAGTTTTACAGACAGTCCTAGAAAATTACATATAAAGACTATATGCTGTGATTTTCTTTTCTTTCTTTCTTACAGAACTTGAAACCTTTTTGACCTTTAAATATATCCCAGATTCCACGGATATCTTGCTTCTAAATCGGTCAAGATCTTAATCAATCTCTGTTTTAAAAATACTTTTGAGATTGAAAATCTCCAAGTGTGAATCCAACTAGGTCAAGGTTAAGTTTCATAAGAATAGAAACCATAAAACATTTTCAAAACTAAATCAGTAAGGATTTTCTTAAATCGATAAAGAAACATGCATATCTAGTGAAATATAACATGCAGAGTGTAGATCTACAATTTCTATGAAAAAGAAATACAGATCTTCACACGAATGTTTAAGTTGGTAATAAGATCACTGATTAAGAGGTTACAGCTTCAATATGAACAAACCAGTAACACCACTTTCTCTCAAACACTCAAGGTTGTGTTTGGGGTTATGTATATACGAAGGTTTGAATCAGATATGAAGTGTTTAGGGTTAGGGTTAGGGTTTGGCTAACACAGTTTTCCATTTCTCTCTCTTCTCTCTTTTCTTTTCTCTCTTCTCTCAATTTTTTTCTCTCAGAAATGACGACTGCCAAAAGTCTTGAAAGGTTGAGAATTAGAGGGCTTTTATAGGAGTGGAGGAAGGTTCTGGATAGTCGAAGGCAATCAAGGGCTGAGATTAAGTCTTCCTAATATTGACTTGATCCAAGGGTTATAAGAAGGCGGTGGTTAAGTCGAATGTGATTGGTTCTCAGGATAGCACAAGGATAGGTTTAAAACACATGCAGGCCATCGATAAGGATAGATCTAACGATCAGCAAACCACCAGGCAACCCTCTCACATAACAAACACAAATTGATACATCAGGAACGTGACAAGTGTTGGCCTATAAATGGCTTACAAACGCGCGTCAAAGTTAATTACAGGCAGCACCCTGAAGTCTCTAGCGCATTTACATTCTACCCAATCAAACATTCCAATGAAAAATTATATTTTCAAAATACCATATTAACCCCACAAATTTTATAATCACACTTTTATTAATGAAAACATTATTTTAAAAATGTTTAAAAATTCCCAAAAAATTATTAAAATAACATTTTAAGGGGAATTTAACACACAATCAATTTTAAGCAATATATACACATGTGTGCACTTATAATGTGTGTAGTGTGATTCAATTTATACCTTCTTGGATTATTGAAGAGGGTTAGAGAGATTAATTCCGAGGCTCTTTGGATTCTAGGTTAGGCAACCAATTTTGTCACTATTTCCAAATTAGTTGAGCACTTATACAATATAGACTTAAGTAAGTCAAATGTATACGGTGCTTCAATCTCCCCCTTTGGAAATATGAGACAAAATCTCCTTTGAGTTAGCTTAAACTCTTAGGGAACCAAAAAAAATAAGACCTAGTCCTATACAAAAGATACTATCTACCCATTTCCTAGAAAGTCAAAAATTACATAACTCAACTATTTACAAAATTTGTACACTACAAATGGTAGACAATCAGTAGAAGAGATTCCTGCAAATATGCACACTAAGATCAAGCAGTTTAGATGAAATTTGAACAAAACATTGAACCCGTAAGACTCAAATTTCTCCCCCATTTTGTCTCAAATGGACAAAGGGTAAAAATTAAGGTCTTCAGAGTTTAATCAGCACATACCATACCTATAGAATTACGCAAATACAGAAATCTGTTATAGTCTAAAGGTTTAGTGAACATGTTCACAAGTTGCAGATCAGTAGGCAGGTAATGGATTTCTAACTCCTTAGTTTCAACAAGTTCGCGTACAAAATGATGTCTTATCTTAATATGCTTAGTTTGTGAGTGTTGAACCGGGTTTTTAGATATGTTAATAGCGCTTTGATTGTCACAATACAATTGTAACTGATCTTCTTGAATCCCATAGTCGCTTAACATTTGTTTTATCCATAACAATTGAGCACAGCAACTTCCTACTGCTATATATTCGGACTCAGCCGTAGATAACGATGTGCAATTCTGTTTTTTGCTACTCCAACCAACTAAATTATTGCCGACATAATAGCAGGCACCTGATATACTTTTATTGTCATGAGTACAGCCGGCCCAATCAGCATCAGTATACCCTATGATGGTGCTGCAGGTATCATTAGTGTATCTAAGTCCAAGATTAAGAGTGCCCTTTATGTACTTGATTATACGTTTTACACACGATAAATGGCTCTCTTTAGGGTTATTCTGGTTACGAGCACACAGACATACAGCATACATTATATCTGGTCGTGAGGCAATTAGATAGAGTAGGCTACCAATCATACTATGATAAAGTGTGGAATCAACTGACTTTCCATTTTCATCTTTACATAATTTAACAGTAGTACTCATTGGCGTTTTGGCAACTTTAGCATTATCTAAACCAAATTTATTAACAAGATCTAAGGCATATTTAGTTTGCGAGACAAAAAGTCCATCAGAATTCTGTTTCACTTGAAATCCTAAGAAAAGTTGTAGCTCCCCCATAAGGGACATGTGAAACTCCTTATGCATAATAGCAGAAAAGGATTTAACTTCAGATGTTGAAGTAGACCCAAAGATGATGTCGTCTACATAGACTTGGGCTATAATAATGTTTTTGTCAAAATGTTTGACAAAGAGGGTCTGGTCATTTCCTCCTCTCTTAAAACCCTTATCCAACAAAAAGTTGGAAAGGCGTTCATACCAAGCTCGAGGAGCTTGTTTTAAGCCATACAAAGCCTTTTTTAGACGAAAAACATGGTCAGGGTATTTAGGGTCAATGAACCCTTTGGGTTGTTCTACATACGTTTCTTCGGACAGAATTCCATTGAGGAAGGCAGACTTGACATCCATTTGATAAAGTGTAAATTTTAAGTGACACGCTATGGCGAAAAGAAGTCGAACAGATTCAAGACGAGTGACAGGGGCAAATGTCTCGCTAAAATCTATTCCTTCTATTTGTGAGTAACCTTGAGCAACTAGTCTAGCTTTGTTTCTAAGGATTACCCCATTTTCATCAGATTTGTTCTTAAAGATCCAACGTGTGCTAATATCATTTTTGTTTTGAGGCCGGGGTACAAGATACCAGACATCGTGAATGACAAATTGTAAAAGTTCTTCCTGCATCGCAGAAATCCAGTGTGTGTCATTCAATGCTTCATTAACATTTTTCGGTTCCACAAGGGAGACGAAACATGCATAATTAGCATAATTTCTTAACTGGGATCTAGTACGAACTGGCTCATTAGGATTACCGACCATGTTGTCAATGGGATGATCTTTAGAGACCCAGTCAGGTACTTCTGGACTCTCAATAGGTAATGAGTCATCTATTTCTGGTGAATCAGTTTTGAAATCATTTTCAGATTCAACCACAATAGGTGATTCAGATATCTTATTTTCGACAATAGTGTCACTTATAATTACATTTATCGATTCCATAAGGGTCTTAGTACGCAGATTGTATACACGATAAGCACGACTGTTTGGGGAGTATCCTAAGAAGATGGCTTTATCACCACGCGTCTCGAATTTAGACAGATGTTCTCTGTCTTTACAGACATAACACTGACTTCCGAAAGTTCTTAGATATTTCAGATTAGGCTTCTTACCGTACCACAACTCATAAGGGGTTTGTTTAGTGTTTTTCCTAAGGTAAACCCTATTAATGATATGACATGCAGTTCTAATAGATTCTACCCAGAAGTATTTAGGTAGAAATTTGGCATGCAACATGACACGTGCCATCTCTTGAAGAGTTTGGTTTTTCCTTTCAGCAATACCATTCTGCTGAGGTGTCTTAGGGGCACTGAATTCGTGTTTGTAACCGTTGTAGTCACAATATTCAACTATTCATGTGTCTATGAACTCTCCCCCTCTATCGCTACGAATGCGATTGACTTGTGTGTCCTTCTCATTTTCAATTCTTAGTAAAATTTTCAAAAAATTCTGAAACGTGTCAGATTTTTGTTTCAAGAAGGCAACCCAAGTGAATCGTGTGAAATCATCAACCATGACAAGGATATAACTGTGTCCATAAAGACTAACAGTTCTAGAGGGACCAATAAGGTCCATATGGATGAGATCTAGAGGTCTAGAGGTGAGAATGTCTTTAACTTTTTTATGCGAAGTCTTAACTATTTTTCCTTCCTGGCAATGACCACAGACAACACAGGAAATAGGTTTAATTTTAGGAGTTCCTCTAACAATCTCTTGACTAGATAATCTACCAAGGATATCATAAGTTAGGTGACCCATACGATTATGCCAGATTTCATTGTCATCCAATCTGACAATGTTACAGGTTTCAGAACCCGTCTTGACAGTATAACAATTGTCAGGTGTTCTAAATCCGGTAATAATGCATTTACCTTTATCATTTAGAATTTTACAATTGTTCTTTGAAAAGGTAACTGTATGGTCAGAGTCACAAAATTGTGATATACTTAGGAGGTTGGCTTTAAGGCCTTTAACTAATAGTACATTTTCGAGAGTAGGCATTCCCTCTTCTTTTAAGGTTCCTTTACCTATGATCTGGGATGAAACTCTGTCACCAAAGACTACTTTGCCTCCAGCAAATCTGGTTTTGTTTAAGAGTTTGGTTTCATCTCCTGTCATATGTTTGGAGCATCCTGAATCTAAGTACCAACCGGATGAAGTGTGTTCAGCTTTTAAGGCAGTGATAACAATGTTACACTTCATTTGGGGTAAAAGATCATCTTTTCTAACCCAAATAGCTCTAGTTTTAATTTTGCGCAAGTTTGCCCTCATTTGATAAAATTTTCGAGAAACAGCTTTTTGTCGAAAAACATTTGGACCAACAAACTGATTATTGTGGAAAATTTGAGCTTTTGGTTTAGGAAAGTTTCTGGGAGCCTTTCTCTTAAATGAACTCTTAGTTTTGGTCTTTCTATTCCTGTAGTTAGAGTTCTTGTCAGGTTGTCTTGGAAGGACATAATGGTTACGATTTTGCCTAGAATAGTTAAAGTTCTTGTAGACAGAAGTGTTGTACACAGGGGTGTTTAGACGCCTAGCATAACAACCTTCAAAAGAATGACCATAAATGTCACAGTAGGAGCAATATTGATTGCTTGAGGGATGAACTTCCTTAGGAAAACTTCTAAAGATGGGTTTAACAGCATTCTGTTCAGAAGTACTATTCCTAGGAGGGATGGTTTTAAAGGTAGATTCAGCCTTTCTGATCAAAGGACAGACGTATTTAGTCTTAAGTGCAGTCTCAGCCTTAGAATTACTAGACTCTCCAATGTCTTTCCGTTGTTGCTTTTGATCAAATTCTTTTTTAATAAAATAAAAGTCTGGACATGTTTCAATTGGTCTTTTGCCCCCAGTCACAAACTTAATAGGTTCAAGATTTGTAGTTTGTGGTTTGTTCTTAGGGCAAAATCCAATACCGGTTCTATCATCAGAATTGGTCTTGGAGTCAACAACAAAGTCAGTAAAACAATTTGAATTGTTTTCAAACTTAGAAATTTTTTTGAAAATAGTAGCTGTCTTTGTTTTTGCTTCCTCCAGTTCTAATAATGTTCCCTTGTATTTCATTTCCAGGGTTTCATTAGTTTTAGTCAACTCTTTTAATTTTTGATCAAAAGTTTCAATTTCAGATTGATAAGAAAGACACTGGTTAGTGTACTCTTCGGCATTCAGCTTCACAATAAGACTTAGATCATCTAATTTCTTAGTCAGGTCTCTAACAGTCTTCTCCAGTCTAGTGCCTTTTTTGAGAGTTTTATCATACAAAGTATGAATATCTGGGAGGTCATCTGTGTCTGAGTCGCTAAGTGAAGTGTGTGTAGTGACCCCTAACGATTCAGTTTTAGTACTCACGCACCCATTTACATCGTCGTTATCGAGATCACTTTGACTCACACACACGGAACTAGAGCTAGCAACATTTTCAGATAATAAAGCATCTAGGCGAGTCAAAGCAGTATTCACACAAGCAGGATTAGGAGCATCATTATCACACACAGGCATATCATCATTGTAAATTATCTTAGCATAAAAGGACATGCAAGGGTCAAGTACATTTGATGACTCAAGTTCCTCTTCATCAGAGTCACTTGAATCATCCCAAGTTTTACAGACATTGGCTCTATTGTGTGTGTTGGTTTTATTCAGATTAACTCTACAATCGTGAGCAATGTGACCTAGTTTCCCACATCTAAAACATTCAATCTTTTTAAGGTCTCTGTTAGATTTGAAGTTGTTGTCCTTAGGATGTTTGTCACGGCCTCTCTCATGAGGTTTGGGATTAGACACAGTAGGATAATTAGGCTGGCCTTGTTTAGATGCCTGTTTGTTTCTAAATTTAACAATTTTCTTAAATTGTTTAGACATTAAGGAAATCTGATTATCTAGTTTGTCTATATCACATTCCTCATCAGAGTCACAGTTGGTCAGATTAGTCTCATGCTTTGATATTTTAGAGGAAAAACTCAAGTTAGAGTTGGGCTGTTTTCTTTGAGACTGATTTAATTGTTTCTTAAAATCTAATTCCATTTCCACAGCCCTAAGTTTGCTACTGAGTAACTCAGGGGTAAGGTTTTGATCACTCATTTCCTCAATAGCATACCTCTTGCTGTCAAACTTTTGTGGTAATGATCTTAGAATTTTAGAAAAAATCTCATTCCTATCATATGTTATACCATTAGCATGCAACTTCGTAACTATATCAGTTAAGTTCATGTAAAAGTCATCAAAAGACTCAGAGTCAGACATAATTAAAGAGTTGTACTGCTGGGTAAGCATTTGAGTTTTAGCAGCTTTAACTCTTGAGTCTCCTTCATGGGAAGTGATTAATTTGTCCCAAGCTTCCTTAGAAGTGGCACAAGATGAGACTCTCTTGAACTCATACTCATTAATAGACATAAAAATGGCATTCTTGCCTTTATTGTTATTTCGAGAAGTAGTTTTCTCTTCTTGGGTAAACTCACTTAAGATTTTCTTTACCCTCTCATCATTTCCTTCAGTGGCTGGTTTAGTAGGATAAGTATATCCATTTTCAATAATGTCCCAGACATCATTTCCTAAAGTCCCTTGGATGAAGGCAACCTTTCTTACTTTCCAGTAAGCAAAGTTGTTTCCATCAAAGAGTGGAGGTCTGGACAGATTACCAAACCTTTCATTCTTCTCGTCCATAGTTAGGTTTTTCAGAAAACGATTTCAGAAACACAAGATCTTTTTGAAATAAAAGTTTACAGGGCTCTGATACCAATTGAAAAACGTTGCTAATGCCGTTTAATACAAGATTAAACTGTATAAGCAACTCCGAGATGTTTGTTGAAGAAACCCTTTTCTTTTGAAAATAAAACTTATAAACAACAAGATGTGTTTACAAAAACTTATGTACGAGAGTAATCAAAACATTGTAATCAGTTTTCAAACTAAGACAGTTTCAAAAATTCAGCGCACTATAGAATGAGATGAGGAGATGAAGATAATCAGAACACACAGTTTTTAACGTGGTAAAACCTCTCCCAATAGAGGAAACATCCACGGTGACTTCTAAGTCACAAAAGTAAAAATCCACTAACAACAAATAACAGTTACAAACAATACAACATACATGCACACAAATCAACCTATTCTAAGTTTAGGAATATACCCCACTTGGTGTCCTTCTAACTTCTCATAGATCTGATTATTGATGATGTTCTTCCAGTTTGATAACTTCCTTTTTCTTTAGCTTCCTTGTGTCGACTCAATAATCTTTGATCTTATTCACAACACTTCCAGTGTAGTAGTGTGTTAGGTGTTTGTGATGTGATTCCTATCAACATGCATGAACTCACACACACTTAGTTTTACAGACAGTCCTAGAAAATTACATATAAAGACTATATGCTGTGATTTTCATTTCTTTCTTTCTTACAGAACTTGAAACCTTTTTGACCTTTAAATATATCCCAGATTCCACGGATATCTTGCTTCTAAATCGGTCAAGATCTTAATCAATCTCTGTTTTAAAAATACTTTTGAGATTGAAAATCTCCAAGTGTGAATCCAACTAGGTCAAGGTTAAGTTTCATAAGAATAGAAACCATAAAACATTTTCAAAACTAAATCAGTAAGGATTTTCTTAAATCGAGAAAGAAACATGCAGATCTAGTGAAATATAACATGCAGAGTGTAGATCTACAATTTTTATGAAAAAGAAATACATATCTTCACACGAATGTTTAAGTTGGTAATAAGATCACTGATTAAGAGGTTACATCTTCAATATAAACAAACCAGTAACACCACTTTCTCTCAAACACTCAAGGTTGTGTTTGGGGTTATGTATATACGAAGGTTTGAATCAGATATGAAGTGTTTAGGGTTAGGGTTAGGGTTTGGCTAACACAGTTTTCCCTTTCTCTATCTTCTCTCTTTTCTTTTCTCTCTTCTCTCTCACTTCTCTCTTCTCTCTATTTTTTTCTCTCAGAAATGAAGACTGCCAAAAGTCTTGAAAGGTTGAGAATTAGAGGGCTTTTATAGGAGTGGAGGAAGGTTCTGGATAGTCGAAGGCAATCAAGGGCTGAGATTAAGTCTTCCTAATATTGACTTGATCCAAGGGTTATAAGAAGGCGGTGGTTAAGTCGAATGTGATTGGTTCTCAGGATAGCACAAGGATAGGTTTAAAACACATGCAGGCCATCGATAAGGATAGATCTAACGATCAGCAAACCACCAGGAAACCCTCTCACATAACAAACACAAATTGATACATCAGGAACGTGACAAGTGTTGGCCTATAAATGGCTTACAAACGCGCGTCAAAGTTAATTACAGGCAGCACCCTGAAGTCTCTAGCGCATTTACATTCTACCCAATCAAACATTCCAATGAAAAATGATATTTTCAAAATACCATATTAACCCCACAAATTTTATAATCACACTTTTATTAATGAAAACATTATTTTAAAAATGTTTAAAAATTCCCAAAAAATTATTAAAACAACATTTTAAGGGGAATTTAACACACAATCAATTTTAAGAAATATATACACATGTGTGCACTTCTAATGTGTGTAGTGTGATTCAATTTATACCTTCTTGGATTATTGAAGAGGATTAGGGAGATTAATTCTGAGGCTCTTTGGATTCTAGGTTAGACAACCAATTTTGTCACTATTTCAAAATTAGTTGAGAACTTATACAATATAGTATTAAGTAAGTCAAATGTATAAGGTGCTTCAATAACTTCCATGATATACCTCTTGCATATTTATGAAACCCTTCATCTATATGTGTGGAGAAGTCATTTGATATATCGGAGTCTATGTGTATTGTCTTGTGATATAACTCATTATGATGGTATGTGGGAGATAAAATTAGATATACCCAACGTACGTGAAGGCGTTCCTATAATATACCGCATGTTGTGAGTTCGGGCAAGCGGTATGATGGGGTGGGGTGGGGGGAACTATTCAATATACATCAAGGGTAATTGGAAAAATGTAAGGTGGGAGCCAATTGCTTAGGTTAACCATGCCCCACACAATCTGTAACCCATCATAAAGTGTGCAAATAGTGTGCAAATATGGGGTCAATACTTAATGCTCATGTAATGTACTATAGTATATTTTTGCAAAGTACTATGTATTCTAAGAGAGATATTTAAAACTACTAAGCTTGAAGTAAAGAGGACTTATAACTAAATGGCATGTGATAAAAGAGCTACTATACAATTGAACTAAAGCATGTGAATATACAAGTTGAGTGAAGCATGAAAATATGTACAAGTGGGGGAGAAGTATGTGATGGAAAATATGGAATATACATGTGATGAAGAACTAAGTATGTACATGATATGGTGATATATATATATGGGTGGAATGATATGAGCATGCCATATAGAAGTGTGAGAGTATACAAGAGAAAATGATAAAAGTAAATGTACAAGTGAGAAAAGTATATACAACTGTATAAAATTATGTGGGAGATATAAAAATAAATCCCATCTAAATAGAGTATTGTCCTCTAAATTTCTGTAACGGAATCACCATTATGGCCATCCCAGACCAGAATGAGATGCTTCCGCTTGTACACGCGCTCGTGCCCTTCATGGTAATAAGCCAAAAAGGATACAAATGGCAGTCGGCGATGATGTGAAGTATGTGGTGTGTGAAAATGAAAGTCTCCATCCTATTTTACTCAAAAGAAGCAAAAACATAGCCACCTCTAAAGAGATAGTATAAAATACAACCAGTGCACACAAAAGCAATTAACATATGGGTTCAGAGACTATAAAAGACAAGGAATGGATTCAAAACTTTTAGGAACCCAATCTTCCCTTTCTATCACTCGTGGGATATGAAATGTTCTCCTTTACCTACATGCATGGACATGTGTACATATGTAAATTGTGTCATGTGTGATAAGTGTGCAATGTGTGAATATGCATGAATATTCAAGTGTGTGTATGTGTTTGAGGATCAAAGATCATATCTAAATCATGGAAAGGATGGGAATGAATACTTATAAGGAGAAAAATTAATTAATCATGAATAAGTACACTAAGAGAATGTATAAAATAGCTATAATAGGAGCATCACCCCAAAATTATAATTTCTCTATTGAAAAGAAAATAGGCATATATGGTCCCGCTAAAGATCTAATAAGAAAGAGAAAACTAACTACATGATTAAAACATGCTAAATAAGCAAATAAAATTCTACTATATGGAGAGTAAAATAAGTGAAGTGAATACGGAAGGACTTGAATCTCAAAAGGACTTCGGGATGCCTATGTAGCCAGAAAATGGTATCGAAGTCCACATAGTTCGAGATAAGATGAATCCTAGTGCCTAACCCAACCCATAATCCAAATCTAGAGTATCTCTTTTGATTTATGAAAAAATGAGTAAACTCTGGTGAAATTGTAGAAAAAGTGTGTGAGAACTATGAATTGGTAATTATGGTGTAAACACATCTTTGCGTACATGTGTGTGTGTGTGTGTGTGTGTGTGTGTGTGTGTGTGTGCGTGTGTAAGAGAGAGAGAGAGAGAGAGAGAGGGGGGACAGGCTCATGTTCACACTATGTTTACACACGTGCTGGCGCACACCTATTTTTTTTAAATATTAAAAAATTATTTTTGAGTTGATTTTTATATGATATTTAAATATTTCAAGGTACCCATACAAAAAAATCATCTCAAAAAAACTTTTTTTGCTAAATTAAAAAAATCGGTCAAGCTTTCATAGCTTTTAAAATGATTTAAAGCAGTGAAAGTTTGACCGATTTTTAAAATTGGAAAAAACATTTTTTTGAGCTGATTTTTTTTAATGGGTCCCTTGAAATATTTAAATATCACAAAAAAATCAGCTCAAAAATATTTTTTTTTCTATTTTGAAAAAATGATGTGCAAACTTAGTGTGCACATGAGCCTACCTCTCTCTCTCTCTCTCTCTCTCTATATATATATATATATATATATATATATATAATAAGGACCAATGGTGTTTTCACTATTCATATGTTTGATTAAGACACTTCATGTTTCAGATCGAAGCCAACAAGGCACTAGATGGAGGGTGAGATCAATTAATTCCTGTCGTACCTATTTTGCCCCTCAACTATTTGATTTCCTCCTCTTTTTCTCTCTTTAATTTGACCTCTCTTTTGCTTTAATTCAAATACAGGGGTATCTTTGTAAACACACCTACGGTACCGACACTCAGCACAAACCCTTATACGCCCCTCACTCCCCGATCTCTCCCTTTCCGTATCTCTTTCCCCTTGCCTTTCCCCCTCCCCTCAATACCCTCTCTGCCCAACTTGCACCCCCTCCCCCCACATGTCCCCTTCCCATGGTAATATCCCACTCTCTCTCTCTTTCAAACATACACACGCCCTATTTATTCTTTCACTCCCTTAAACATGCACACACCATCGGTATTTTCGAATCTAACATTTTATATTATTTTTTTTTATTTAAGTACTTTGGGGTGCTAATCGCGATTCAGATATCTTGTATCCACTACTAGATTCATGATCGTAATTTTTTTTGTTTATTGTGTTTTGAGTTGTATATTGAACTTTTCTCTAATTTTTTTCTCAGACCCGACCATAAAAGGAACATCCACCGCTATCGTTACCATGAAAGTAATACCTAGGGTTTTTAACATATTTCTCGATTTCTAATTATAGTTGTGTTTACATTTGGTGTGAGGGTTTTTCTTAGGTTTTTCTTTTTGTATTGGTTGGAGGTAGAACCGTTTATGTAATCTCCGTTACACACACACAGGTATTGTCCCATTGATTTGTTCATTTCTTAGGGATTTTTTCTTTAGGTAGTTTTTTAGATCTAATTATCTTTCATTGCATATCTAAATAGGTATTTTTAACAAAAACATTCTTTGTAGATCTAATCAGGTATTCATTTTTTCTTTGATTGGAACGTTGTGTTTTATTTTTTTGGTTCAAATAAACTATTTTGCAAATCTAATTTTTTGTTTGAGAAAAAAGCCATAATTTTTTTTAAGATTTGGGACTCATGCACTTTTTATGCTTTTATTATATTTTGACATTCATTTGACATATCTAATTATTTGTTAATGATTTTCTTAGGAGAGATTAGTTAATAATTTTGACATTCATTTGGAATATCTAACTATAGCTAATTATAGTTATTTCTCTTTATTTACACAACTTCATTATCTGTATTTTTATTTTTATTTCTATAAGTTTTGCATTAGATACTACATCACTTTTCTTATTATTTTTTAATTTACAGAACATGGCCTATAGTGATTCTTGGGGACTAATGGTTTGCTGAATTTTTAGTTGTAATTTCAAGAGGGGATTTTATAAGTTCAATTTTGTGCTAAGTTTTATGTTTATGTGTGTTATTAAGTTTAATGTTGGGGAGTAATGTTTCACGCTCATTTCAGGATTAATTTTTTGTTTTGTTTTGTTTTAATTCATGGGTTCATTCATTTAAAGTTCCAATACAATAACGGATGAAAATGTTAGAAAATAGCAAAGAAATGTACTTGGAAGAAGGAAAGAAGCAAAAACACCGGTGATAAGCTCTATAAAGCTTGCCAAAGAACGAAAATGCCAAGAACGGTAATAGCCAGAGAGAGAGCACGAAATGGAAGAAGAAGAAAGAGAACCTTGGGATATTCTCAAAATTTAAACATTACATCATTATTTGGCATAGAAAAATGAAGTGGTGCACAACCCTCAAGGCATACATTCATTGGGGCACATTTTCCCAAGCATGATCAACAACCGTTATTCCTTGAGAATACAACACGATGATTGACACATGTCAAGTGTCAGTTTGAAGCCTTATCAACTTGGCAGCCAAAGAGATGATAATACCTCTCAGCCACCTCAACATCATCGATGGCTAAGGGTTAGGAGGTGATTGATATGACAAAATATACCCTCATCTGGGAAGATGGTGCTCTCATCCTTAGAAGAGGGAGCAAGTGAACCAGAATACCTAGTTTAAGGGGTAGTACCAGAGACTAGGACCGGTCTAGCCGACCCTCTAAGTATCAAGCAGCAGTTTGGGCACCCAATCCAGCCTAGACCCTCGACCTACTTGAAGTCTTGGCTTCGCCACACGGAAGACTTCGTCTGACCCTATCCACACATCGCAGAATCCTTCTTATAGAGCCCCGTGAAGACTAGCCTCAGACTCGGCCTCCATATACGAGACGAGGGTGACATCAATATAGCTCGTGGATTAGCACGCGTAGGACATATACTCCACGTGGGCGAAACTATTATAATTGGATCATTCTCTCACGTGGGGGAATATTTTGGCCATCATACTCTACATGTATTACAGCCATGAGTCTCCGCTATAGAGGCTAAGAGCAGTGCATTCATGCATATTACATGTTGGGGGGACATTATACCCCTTAAGCACTATATAAACCTTTTATCTTCTACATTGTAAAGGGTTCATTTTTATTCACAACCCTAGCAGAACTTTGTCAAAATATACAGAAGAGAGAGAAAATCTTGAGTGTTGTATTTACAGACCATTATTGCCATACTTATAGTGAAAACCACCATTCACACTTCACAGTGGACATAAGCTCCAGCCGAACCACTTATATTTGGTATCATCTTCTTCTTTGCCTCATCTCCCTCTATCTATTCATTTATATCATATGTACATCATTGTTTTCCAGTTTGAGTTACACACATATTGACCTGGTGATACCATTTCTGGTGTCATCATATGTTCTTGAACATTTGTGATTTACTGACAATCGTCGGTAAATGTGTCTATGCTAACATCATCAACACTTTCTATAGCACCAAAGATATTTCCTAAGGGAACTCATCAGCAACTCATCTGATGCTTTATACAAGATTCGCTTTGAAAGTGTGACCGACAAAAGCAAGCTTAACGCTCAACCTGAGCTCTTTATCAGGATCGTTCCTGAGAAGGTTAAAAAGACGATGTCCATAATTGACAGTGGTATTGGAATGACCAAAGCAGGTACTATATTTTAGACTTAATTGTTTTGTCTAATGAGATCGCATTTGTTTCACCGCAATTGTATGATTTTGATGTTAAATCTATTTTAATATAGCTTTTCCATTAGAATAATAGAATCGTTTATTTAGAACTCATACAACAAGGCAGAAACACATTAGGCATGTTAAACAATATTTTCACATATATTTTTATAATAAATTAATATTTAATATTGATATGATCCATATTAAATTTATTGATTCAATACTCTTTCGTTTTCTTATAGAGAATTTCTTAGAATTGGATAATTAGCGTGATTTTTGTAGTTTAAAAACAATAAGATTATGTTAATTTTGCAATTGGGTTTTGTGCGCAACAGGTTCATACCTATTTGAACATGAAACTTGTCCTAATTTGTGACCACTTCCTCATCTGTATTAAACATGGAAGTTCTATCTCTCTCTCTCTTAACACTATTTAATATATTTTTTTCTTTTTATTCTTGATGCCAGTTGATGATTTGTGTCTAACTCATCTCAACTTTGAATTGTTTGTGGTTGTTCTCTCCATGTTACAGGTGAGTGAAGTTAATCATATTCTAGTGCCATTTGATGTAAAATATATATTTGGCATTAGATATTGAGATTGTTCATGGAAATTAACTACTAAGTTTTTTAGTGTAAATTATCAAGAGTTTCAATTAATTTTCACAACATCTTCATTGATTGTCTATTAGAGTAAGGCTTACTTCAGTTGTGACCTATATTAAATTCATTGAGAAAGGCAAATAAACTTTTTCTTCTTACATTTTGCAGTAGATTAATTAGTTAATTGTGAAAACTGGTTATTAATGTGTGTTAAAACTTTGTATTTCCACCCATTATTTTTTTTAATTTTGAAAATTAGTGCGCCAATTGTGAAAAATCTGAAACAAAGCTTCATTTTCTGGGAGAAGACTAGCCTCAAATATGCAACTGAATGACCAACTTTCAAACCTTAGCACCCTTCAATTCCTTGACTAGGGGTTCATGTGATGTTTTAATAGTTGTGTTTTAATAATTTGTCATATTATTATGAAACCAAAACTATTTAAGTATGTGGTTTAATAATAGGTGTTCAAGTAATTTAATAATTTGTCTAATTTTTAATAAAATAATTTTCAATATTATTTTCATTTTTTGTAAGACTACTAAAATGATATTTGGGATTTAATTTTTAAAAAAATCTAATATGTAACTTTTTATGTTATCCATGGGAACAAAGGCAAGGAAGGTTGAGACTCTTAGACTTTGGAGGAGAAGGCTTACTGATTTCTCGTGTGTTTATTTCAAGAGTTTTGATTGTTTAGTGTGAGTTTTTTTTTTAATTTGTTGGACACTTGATCTGTTGTTTATTTGTTTGCAATTAAAGTGTCCATGTATGTTAAACAACCTTAAGTAGTTAAAGTTCCAAACTAGAAAAATGTTAAGAGTTAATATTTATTTAGTCGTCATTAACAATTTTGTGTTGTTTAATTATTAACTCTTATTTTAGATGTGCACAACCCATTTGTTGAAATGCTTCACTAAAGAAAAATATGTTATTTATATGGATATTAATTTTTAAGGTTTGATGGAGGGGTGGATGATGAGACTAAATTTAAAGTTAGAATTAGGTGACAGTGATGTTAAAGTCTTGATACGTGTGCAAATCAAAGGATAGAAAAAAGATGATTTCAATTGTAAAATATTTGTACCTAAAAGTACTTTAATGTGCACATGGCTCAATGCTAACTTTGTAGAGAAGTGTATTGATTACTTTCCAATGAATGATTGTATATATTTATTAAAATGCATTTAAGGGAAGAAATTGTATCTATTTCCAATGGCATAACTTACACTATAATTAAATGAGAATTTATCCACACAAATATGTCCTTTTGTGCCAATTTGGATCGGTATGATGGCTTTCACGTAAAACAAATAAATAAATGTGCATTTCTTAAACTCATACGAGGTCCAATACGGACTATTAGTATTGTTATTGGAGTACGTTTTTTTCTTAAATAGGGTGGGTAGTCCATAAAAAGTGAAAATTTAACCCATTTTTTTAATAATTATTTGTGTTGTATGAGAACATTAACTTAAATTATACATGGCTTAATACTTTGAAAAATTATCAACGTGCCTTCAGGCACGGGCATATCCTACTATATGTATATATATATATATATAATATGATAGGAAAGTTTTTGAAAATATGGACATTTTTAACGGTGCATATTGATGACACCTCCTTACATATTTTGCCAAAATGAACGGTTAAGATCAACATCTAACCCTGCTTACCTTTTTTGCCCCTCATTTCTTTAGTTTCCCCATATTTCTTCACACTCATCCACCTCCTTACTTTAATTCAAAAATGAGGACATTTTAGTAAGAGTCACCCTTTAACACCCACTTTCTCACATATACCCACTCGAAGACCTGATCCCTCAAACACTCTCACTATCAGCTTAGCCCTCTTCCTCTCTGTCGCCGCCCTAGGGGTAATCTCAATATGATGGTGCGATTTTCTTCAGATATGGCAACTAATTTGTATCTAACCATATATTTGTGTCTTAAGTATATTTGTTTCATGGGTTGCGAGGGTGGAGGCCTGAACAAATGCTTACCATTGAATGATTCAATGTGAGTATTTAATTTGATGTTAATGGTTTGTTTTCTTAGACTGTGTATTTAATTTGATGTCAATGTGGATTGCTCTTTTTAGTAGGGCTTTGGTTTATGTGAACTTTTTTTCTTCTTCGATCTAAAATAGGTCTGATAGTGTTATTGATATACTCCATTGTGTCGAGCATGTCTCTTTTTTTGTTATCTTTTGAGCCTTCCTCATTTAATAAATACATTGTGTTTGCTATTGTTTTGCATGCTTATTGTTTCTCTAAACTTGCTCTACAACCTTAATTTGTATTTTTCAATCTTAATATTCATTTATTTAAGTGCGTCAGGCATGCGCATATATATAGATGAGTTTTAGATCTCAATCGCACGCATTAACTATTTATTTAGTTAGCACTAAATATTTAGCATACCTATTCATTTCGATAGTTATACGCTGACAGACCTGTTAAAATTATATGTGTGCCTTGCATATTTGGTTTTCGCTTACTCTCTGATAGACCTGTTAAAATTATATGTGTGCCTTGAATATTTGGTGTTCACTTACTATCTTAGATTAGTATCCTAGCTATTTGGTGTCCACTTTGCGTACGTCTTCAATCTCTTATTCAACTATGTTCATTAATTACTCCACAAAATCTATGGCAGCTGCAGCAAATTGTTCTATTATATATCTATGGCGTCTACAACAATTGTGTTGTTTTCTTTTATTGTTTATAATTAATGGTAGTTGTGCATTATTTAGCATGATGGATTTCATATTTGGACAATATTCATGTCATGTATGAGCATACCATGCTACTATTGATATGTGATTCCTTGATCAATGTTTACACTAATACTTCTTCCAATTGAATTATTTCCAGTGCAGGTAAGGGATTCAATTGCAGATTGAAGATTGGTATAGGTAATTGTCCCTCAAATTAATCAAATGTATATAATCAACAATAGTTAAATATTAACATTCATTTGTCTTTTTCTTTCACAATTTTTGGTGCAGCAAGAGTTAGTATATTTTCGTTCATATTTGATCTCCCGTAACATTTTGAATTGTCTTTTGTGCAATAAAGGTTATATATATAAAAGGTTTGGCTCGCATTGTCCATTAGTTTAAAAATGTGATAACTATGTGTTCATTTCGTTAGTTGATGGTTGGGAACACGGCTAGAAAATCTATTTTTACAGTCTGAATCTCCATTTTTTCCATTTTAGTTCACAATTTTTTGTTTTTTACTTATATCTCCGTGTTTGCAATATGCGTGCCATCTATTTGATAAAAATCCTCACGCAATTTTCTGAAGAAACGTTGGGTTATTCGGTTCGAATTTGAACAAGTATGGTTCCCAGTTAAAATTTAATGCTTGTTTATATATTTTTTGAAATGTAACTCATGGAACCATTGCAAATTTGTGCCATTGTACTGTCCAGTTTGAACATGTATGTGATTTGTTCCACTATCTTGTTTGCGTTCAATAGATACGATTTGTTAAGGTTTGACAAGTTCAATATCCAATTTTCATTTTCTTTTTTTATATTCTACTACGGTTATCAATGCCTCCCCTTCAAAAGTTAGTGAATTGAAATAAATACCATGTGAACACCTATTTATACTCTTTGTGGCATGATCGATTTGAACACATAGGCAGGGTTGTGCCAATGAGTATGTAGACAAGGCTGCCCCAATATAAGTGCCGCTGCTATCGGTTCGGCGACTAGGGCCATTGTACGTCTCTACTTATCTCTAATTATTCTGTAATAATCCAACTTATGGGATTATGATTTAATCACATTAGTTATCAGAGATAGTAATCCAAAATAAACACTTCTTTATAGGTATCTGGTAGATGCAGCACCACGTAGCTGCTACTTTGACCTCCAATAGCATTAGAGACTCTGACAGACGTGAGCACATTCTGCGGTGATGGCTCATATATGTCTCTATTTGCGTATGATGTCGAGTTGCATCTAGGAGCAAACAATCTACGTTGAATTTAAGGGGGATCAGCGAATATGTCTTGCCCATTGAGTTCATTAAACTTTGTATGTGATAACTGCTTTTTATTGACACTATCTGACTCACTTTTTAGTGTTCCACTTAATTCACGCAAATTTGCTACCTCAGCTAGAGTTGTAGGATTCTTCGGAGAAACATCCTCTTTATCGCTAAATGAAATATGGGTTATTCCATTTGTTGCTTCCTAAACAAGATGGACTGATGATCTATAATTAGGATCAAATCTGGTCACTCCATTTGTTGCTTACTAACCAATATGAGCGATATGGAGAAACAAGGTATTATTGGTGTCAGATTTGATTTTATCATCTAATTTGTCCCATGTTATAGGTATGCTTATTATCTGTTGATTTTTATCCTTCTCACCATTGATCATATTATGGGCTTCTTGGTTCGATGGTTGTTCTAGGGGAATTTAAACTGGATTTTTATCTCCACCGGTTGTACTACAAACTCCCCTACTTTAAGGTATTGACATCCCTCTCACATTTATGTGTCTTTAGTTTGAAATTATTTAATTCAAAATTTTTCTTTGGATTTTAGTATTATAGAAAACTCATTTGGAAAACATTTGGAAAAGCATTTGTAGTATTTTATCCACAATTTTGGTATAAACATTTGGCAAACTATTAATCACCACTTTTTCAATTATTGTAGGTTGGCCTTTTTGTATCCCACGTACCTTTAATTGTCTTTCTAAAATCATAATCAAGTATATTTTTACTTAAAATGTTGTTATCTTACTTATTTAATCAAATTATATAATTAAATGACTTTAATTTTGTACATTACCTTGATAAGTTGCAATTTTATTGAAATTGAATTTTTTTTGGTTTACTGTGAACGTTAATCGGTTCGAGCATTATTCTTTTCTCAAGCCTTCAAATCGTTGCAAAGAAATTTCGTGTTGAGATGTCACTGACCAAATATGGAAGGGAAAGTCCTCTCATTTCAAATCTACTGTAGGAAATTATTCTTCGGAATCGTATATTGGATCTGATCTCAAGTTGTCTAATTAATACAATATGGTATTGACGAAAAGAATGATTGATGCTGATAATGTAGATATTTCATAAGGTCAGTACTAAAAGCAATATGTTCTTAAGTAAATATAATTAGTTAAAATGTTCAAAAGTTTATCCAAATGTTTATTTTTTTCTATTAATGGTTGGTTGATAATGTAATATAATGCTCCATATGATGGTTCAGTAAATGGAGCATTCAGCAATATCTTGGCAGGTGGTCATCTGAACAATTCAATTTGTGGACTGTTGCCCGTTAGTTATTCGATGGTCAACTCGTTCAAGTCTTAAGTTTTTTCAATCTTTGTAACTATGTACTTAAATGTTGGATCTAACAAGTGGAGTTTCTTCTCCATAATCATTACATCTTCTAGTTTCTCGCCATTTCTTTTTAATTGATTGGGAATAGCTAAGACTAGAAAAGTAGTCGGAGATAGACTCTTACACTTTCATATGTAAATCTTCGAAATCACATATTAAAGTTTGAAGATGAACTTTCTTCACTTGTTCGTCTCTTTTATAAGAGGTTTGCAGCTTCTCTCATGCTTGCTTGGCGGACACTGCACTTGAAATTTTCTTAAAACGTCTAAATCTTGATATATTAAATAGAGAGCTTTCTTGTCTTTCTTTCTTGAGTCTTTCAAACACTCCTTATAAGTTTGGTTTAAAGAAGTTTCATTTTCTGGCTCATTATAACTGCTCTCCGCGACTTTCAAAACATCGTGTACACCCAAAAAGCGCTCCATCTTGATACTTTAATATGAGTATCGGGACTTTTAAGAACACCATACCTCTATTTTCCATAATTCTAGTGAGAATTTGGAAATTTTGACTTCGTGGATGGATTCGAAATGCAAAAAACTCTGGGAGGAACTCGGACAAAACGAAGATTTTTGCAAATTCAATGGTCAATTGTTTGGTCAACGCTCAGTGGCTCGTTAAAGAGGCTCAAACAACACGGTCAATAGGCTTCACGGCTCGGTTAACTCATCTCTAACTCGGATGATTCAACTGACTCGGTGAGTTGACTCACTTTATGGCAGCAACGTTCTGGTGGTGCATGGAGGCACGTCAGATATCCGATTGGGGTTAATCTAGTGGCGTTGGATTCGTCTCTGCTAATATATGGGTCGAGTTTTTACCCAAATTCGATATCTACCCACGATAAATATGAATTATCCATTTTGTATTGAATAATTCATTATTATATTAGATAAATATATTAGATAATTAGAGTCCAACTTTAGTTGGTTTAGGACTATTATGTTTTTCTAATATATATATCTATTAGGAGAGTCAAATATGGGTGTGCATCAATAGACGATCAATTTGGTATTGATCTGATTTTTTCTCTCCTCCTGCACTTTCTCTCTCTTCAAAATTTTATAGGTCTCTCTCTCTCTCTCTCTCTTGGTTCATCATCCAAGAACCTTGGATTTGTGATCGTGAAGATCAAAGGGGCAACTCTCGTAGCCAACCCAGACATTCACAACTTGCAAAGCGTACACGGAGGAAGAACAAGAATGCGTATCAGATTTCTCGGTGTTCGACAGAGGTTTACATTCCGCAAATAGTGTAATACCCAAACCCATCTGTGCTACGTGTTTATATAATGTCAAAATTTTCTTTCATTGGTATCAGAGCCATCGTAGTTATTTGATCGCTTGAAAAATTATCGGATCTTAATTTTGTACAAAAACTCCATTAATACCCATTTAAATTTGTTTTAAAAATAAGCGGGTATTAATCCAAAATTTTTGGATGAATATGTTTCTGTATATGTGAGGAGTATACACGTTAAGTTTCGTCGCATTCCATTAAGTAGTTTAGGAGAAACATAAAAAATTAGTTATGTTCTAATTTTTTTCGAAATTTTTTTGGCAAAATTTGAGACCAAAAATAGTAGCATTAACGACGATGAAAAATTAATATTTTTGTAAATTATTGTTCCTTATCGCAAGGGCTTTCGAACCATATATCATATGCCTTTTTTGGAGTTAAAACAAATGAGATATAGCTCTCCAAAGTTGGCCTCAAGAAACTCGTATTCTGGAAAAAAATTCTTTTTGAAGAAGACGATAAACAGTGTTTTTTTTTATTTAAATTATTTAATTTTAAATTAAATAAAAGGAGGCCTACTGATGAAATAAAATTGTGAAAAAAATATTTTTGGAATTAGTAGGTCAAAACCTATTTTTTCAGGTTGTCAAAATATTTTTTACTATTTATGCCAAAAAAAAAAGTTAATCAAAGTGCAGTTTTGGACACTTCAATAATGTCTAATAAATACTGAAAATCCCAGAAAATTATATAAAAATTTTCTGACTTCGTGGATGAAAAATTAGACCCTTTTTGAGCATTTTTAATATTTTGTAACCTTTTATGCACCTTCAGTGGTTCATTTAATTCAGTATTTAATTGCATTTTTAGTAGTGGTTTGAATATTATTTTGGATAATATTATTTGTGGCCATGGATCTTTATGGAATAATTTATTTAAATTGGATTTATTTGATTATGTTTCTTCTCCTTCATTATCATATCTTGCAAATGTTAATGTTGATTCAGTTACTTAGCATGCTAGACTTGGACATATAGGAAAAGATATAATGGCCCGATTAGCTTGAGAAGGCCTTTTAGGCCCACTTGCTAAGGTCGACCTACCTATATGTGAGCCTTGTTTTGCAGGAAAAGCATGAAGAAAGACTTTTGGTAAGGCTTTAAGAGCTAATCAATCGCTATAATTAGTACACTCAGACATATGTGGACCTATGAGTGTAAAGGCACGTCATGGCGCCTCTTATTTTCTCACATTTATAGATGATTATATGCAATTTGGACATGTCTATCTGATTGCTCACCGCTATGAAGCTTTTAATTGTTTCAAACGCTAAGTAGTAGAGGTTGAGAATCAACAATCGAAAAGGTTATAAACTTTTCGTACAGATAGAGGACGCGAATACTCATCAGATCAGTTCAAAGAAACGTGTGAAGAAAAGGGGATATGCAGATAATTAACTATTACACACACTCCGCAACAAAATGGTGTTGCACAGAGAAGGAATAGAACTCTTCTAGATATGACTAGATCTATGATGGCACAAGCCAACCTCCCAATATCCTTCTGGGGAGTTACCTTTTTGACTGCTGCCTACATGCTAAATAGAGTACCTTCTCAGTCAGTTTCCTCCACCCCATATGAACTCTGGAAAGGTGAAAGACCCAATTTAGATCATTTACACCCTTGGGGTTCAGCAGGTTATGTTCATACAACTTCCCATAAGTTTGGAAAGTTAGGTACTAGAGCTCGAAAGCATATCTTTATAAGATATTCTAATATCTCAAACGGCTATGTTATGTACGGTGAACACCCTGATAAAGGAATGACTGAAATAGAGTCACATGATGTCGAATTCTCAGAAAAGGATTTTCCTAGCATTGGTAATGCAAAAGAGGATCTCAAACTCTATGAGTTAGAGAATGATGAAGAAATTTTACCATCTTCAATTGAGGATGGGGGATTAGTTCCTCCTCCTGTAATCGCTGAAGATAGTAGTGGTCTTCAGCCTAGTGGGAGCATTCCAGAAAGTGTAAGTGCACCACCACTAGATACTCAAGATTCTCAAATTCGCCACAGTATGCGAGGAAATATTCCACGTCGTCATTTTGAGATTAAGGGGAATACTTTCCTAAGCATTGATTTAGACGAGGAAGAGACAGCTTCTTTTGTAGAAGTTCTTTCCTCAAGTGCTAAGGATGAGTGGATGGTTGCTATGCAGGAAGAATTGAGCTTACATGGCTAAGAACAAAGTCTGGGAGTTAGTTAACCATCCACCCGGGCGCAAGACTGTTGGGAACAAGTGGGTTCTAAAAGTCAAGCGTAAAGCGTATGGTTCAATTGAAAAGTATAAGTCACGCCTTGTGGCAAAAGGCTATACCCAACGAGAGGGTGTAGACTATGAAGAGACATTCTCCCCAGTGGTGAGGTTTTCCTTTATCCGCCTTATCCTTACTATTGTCGCACAAATGAATTTAAAACTATTTCAGATGGATGTTAAGACTGCATTTCTCAACGGAGAACTTGACAAAGAGATTTATATGGATCAACCCATGGGTTCTATATCCAAAGGACAAGAGCGCAAAGTTTTCCACCTAAAATGTTTTATATATGGCCTCACGCAGTCGTCAAGGCAATGGTATTTTCGATTTCATCATGCCATTACCTCTGTTGGTTTTGAGATGATTGAAGAAGACCACTGGATATATCTTCAACGCTCCAAGAAAAGTGTTCTTATCCTTTCATTGTATGTTGACGACATCTTGACCTGGACTCCATAGTGGCCACTAAAGAGTGGTTGTCCTCAACTTTTGAGATGAAGGACATGGGTGAAGAAAATTATGTGCTGGGGGTTAAGATCGTGAGAGATCGATCTAAGAAGCTTCTCTATTTGTCTCAGGAGACTTACATAAAGAAGATTCTAGAAACGTTTCGCATGAATAACTCTAAACCCCTTGACACTCCAATGGAGAAATGGTTCACATTAAGCCTAGACGATTGTCCAAGAACTGATGAAGAAAAGAATCATATGTCCAAAGTTCCATATACATGAGCTATAGGGACTTTGATGTTCGCTATGTTATGTACACATCCAGACATATGCTATGCAGTTGGTATAGTTAGACTCTATCAGAGTAACCCAGGCCACACGCACTGGAGAGCAGTGAAGAGGATCTTTCATGAGTATTTCAAACTCTCCTTATGAGTTTGGTTTAAAGAAGTTTCATTTTCTGGCTCACTGTAACCTATCTCCGCGACTTTCAAAACATCGTGTGCACCCAAAAGGGCTTTCATATTGATACTTCAATATGAGTATCGGAACTTAGAAGAATTCCATACCTCTATTTTCCATAATTCTAGTGAGAATTTAGAAATTTGGACTTCATGGATGGATCCGGAATGCAAAAAAATTATGGGAGGAACTCAGACAAAAATGAGGATTTTTGCAAAGTCAATGGTCAATTGTTTGGTCAAAGCTCAATTGCTCTTTAAAGAGGCTCAAACAGTATGGTCAACAGGATTCACAGCTCGGTCAACTCTTCTCTAACTCGGATGATTCGGCTGACTCGTTGAGTTTACTCACTTTATGGTAGTAATGTTTTGGTGGTGCATGGCAGCATGTCAGACATCCGATTGGGGTTAATCTAGTGGCATTAGATTCGTCACGTTAAGAGCTTTGATTTGATAAGCTATAGGGTATACTTTGAGATAAAATTCCAATCTCTCTGATACAACTTTGTTGAAAATTTGCTTACCAAAAACACTAGAGGGCTCGCTCACATGAACTCACACACTCAAGAAAAAGAAACTTAAATTATTGATTTCTCTCTTTTCTGCTTCATGATATTACACAGATAAAGAGTGAGGTATTTATGTTAAAGTTAATGCATAGATGTTTTGTAGCTGCTATACCTAGTGGTCCTAAAATCTGTAGTTGTTGTACCTAGTGGTCCTAAAATTTGGTGTTGTTGTACCTAGTGGTCTGTAATGAGTGCCTTAGTGTTCCTAAAGTCTAGTCCACCTATTGTATGTTAAAGGAGAGTAAAATCAGCATAACAATAAATGCATCTCCCCTGTTGTCTTCTATGTATTCAGCTTTCCAGAACTTTGTTGTCATTGAAATGAAAAGATTATCTTCTCCATAATACCTCTCTTTTTTTCTTCTTCACTTCTTCTTCTAACACAATAATATAGTTCTCATTTCAAACTTCAACAAAGTCATATCAGAGCCCTTTTCTAATCAAGAGTTGGGTGTATTTTCTTTGCTAGCCAAAAAACAAATTCGACGAAAAGCGACAAAAAATTTATGGAAAGTTCTAGCAACCAAATGGGTACCCAACAACCCTTCATTCCATTTTTTTATGGAGAAAACTATGATTTCTGGTTTGTAAAAATGAAAACCATTTTCCTTTCATTTGATTATGGGAGTATATTGAAGATGGGTTTGATGAATCGGAGGATATCACGGCTTTGTCGGAAGTTCAAAAGCAAAAGTTGAAGGAGCACAAGAAGAAAGATGCAAAAGCTTTAAGCCCAATCCAACAGGGGTTAGTTGAAACAATATTTCCAAGAATCATCAATGCAAACAAAGAAAAGGAGGCTTGGGATATTTTACAAAAAGAATTCAGAGGTTCTTTGAAGATAAGGGCTATTAAAATTCAGTCCTTAAGAAGAGATTTTGAGAATATGAAGATGAAGGATGTGGAAATATTGAAAGATTATTTCTCTAGATTAATGGAGATTGTGAATCAAATGAAAACATATGGAGAACAACTTTCTAATCAAAGGATTATTGAAAAGATTTTGATTAGTTTGCCGAAAAAGTATGACCCCATTGTTGCCACTATTGAAGAAACTAAAGAAATAGCCTCTTTGAGTGTTGAAGAATTGATGGGTTCCATTAAAACATATGAACAAAGGTTGAGTAGACACTCTAAAAAATCTGTTGAGAGTGCCTTTCAACTAAGCTCAATGTTGGGGCCAAACCGTTTTTTGATCAACCCATAGGTGAATCTTCAAGAGGTGGAAGATGTAAGGATAATTTTTCCATCATTTATTAGTAATGTCATACGCCGTCACACCGTTGAAGAATATTCAAGCCCGAATCTATGTCAACTGATCCGAATATCAAAAAGAAGAAAGAATCAGATTTCTGCAGAGTCGGACCGGTCCGCCCAGAATAAAAGAACCGATCCGCCTGCTGAAAAGCCAGTACACCCCAGACCGCAAGCGAACCGAAGAAGCCAAAAATAAAAAGAACTGGTCCGCCTACCCGGACCGATCCACCTGGGATAAACACAAAACAAATCGTGTTCAGATTTTCAAGGCCCATGACTTCTTATTTAATCCCACTACGAGGAGTTGGTTTTGTGAGACTTTCACACGATTTTCAGAGTACAAAAACTCTAAGTCTTCACCTGTTGAGTCCCAAGACTCCAGTTTTTGTTGATTCACACAACCTCTCATACATTTGTGAATCTGTTTGTAACCCTAGAACACAACCAGATGTTGTTCAACCCTTGTGGAGAAGACCGTTCTTCTTCTTCATTGCAGCCCTCCTGGAAAGGGATATTTCTAGCCACCGACTACAGAATCCGACACCTGAGGGTAATTCTTAGTCACTTGTATTTTCATTGTAATCCGAAATTGTACAGTTATAATATTATAATGAAAATAAATGGTTTTGACCCTTTGGGGGATTTTTCCTCACAAGCATGTGTTTGAATGTTCTTGCTTAGTTCATTATCTTATTCAATCACATATTATTGCATGTTTAGGGTTTGTTTTGGTTAAAAGGTGTTTAATATATAATTTCCTCATTTGAACGCAAGCATATACTCTTCTCAAATTGGTATAAGAGCAGGTTACGCTATTCTATCGCGTATTCCTAATTTTTCCGCAAAGTTTCTCTAAGATATCAATTTTCTGAAAAATTAATTTTTGAAAAAGTGCGTGTTCAAATGGAGAAATCATATAATAAATTGCCTATTTTTGACGGGACAAATTATGCATATTGGAAAGCCCGCATGAGGTCAGCTTTAAAGGCCATAGGTGAAAGGATTTGGATTTTAGTTGAAAGAGGGTGGACACCTCCCTCTGTCACTGTGGAAAACGTGACTAATTTAAAACCTGTCACCTCTTGGACTGAAGATGAATTTAGATGGTCTTCCATTAACTCTAAAAGTTTGAGTGCTATTTTCGGTTCCATCACTCCCGATGAGTTTCGACGTATCTGGATGTGCACCACGTCAAAGGAGGCATGGGATGTTTTACAACTCACCCATGAAGGAACAAATGCTGTGAAAGAGTCTAAATTGCAAAATTTGACAACTCAATTTGAAACCATCACCATGCATGAGACTGAATGTTTTGATGATTTCTATGCTAGACTTTCTGACATTGTTAATACTAGCTTTAATCTTGGTGAACATATTCCTAATGCTAGAGTGGTTAAAAATATTCTTCATTCTTTGCCTAAGCATTTTATCCCTAAAGTCACTGTGCTAAATTCTATGGGCAATTTAAATACGCTAAAATTGGAAGAACTTGTAGGAGATTTGCAAACTTATGAAATTAATATGTTCCCTAAAACTGCTAAGTCTAAAGATAAGGGAATTGCACTTAATGCCAAAGAGAAAAAGAGTGAGGGGTCGACTAGAAAGAGGGAAGAGTCATCTAGAAAGAAAGAGACTGACACGTCAGATTCTGAGTGTGATTTTGACTTAGATGATTTGGCTCTTTTTGCAAAAAATTTCAGGAGGATTCTAAAATTTAAGAAAAATGGCAATTTAGAGATAAAAAGAAATTTGAGAAAATTAAGTTTGAAAAGAAAAATGAAAAAGATTCCAAAAATCCTCCTAAGAAAGAAAGTGAGAGATGCTTTGAGTGCGATGGTAGGGGTCATAGAGCCTTTGAGTGTGCCACTCGTCTGAATAGAGAGAAAGGGAAAGTTGTCCTTAATGCTACTCTTAGCGATGACAGTGAGGTCGAGACGGTGGATTCAGGAGATGAGTCATCGCATGAGTGTAACTTCACCGCATTCATGGCCAGTCAAGTGAGCACTCCTAGTTCTCTTCACGACGATGAGGATGATGCTTCACAGGGACACATCGACAGTGAGATCGATGTGAGTGAGGGGGAGGATGACTCAAGTGAGAGCGAGAGTGATATTCAACGCGCCTACGCAGAGTTATATTCTGAGTCATTTAAAACTAAAAAACATAACAAAGCGCTAGTTCTTAAGATCACCGGCTTAGAGGAAGATTTAAGAACGGCAAGAGAAAGAGAGTCCTCCACCTTCACCGCCCTAAGAGAGAGAGAATCTGCTTGTGTTGAGAAAGAGAGTTTGCTTAGAGAGAGAGAGTGTGTGTGTTTGAGAAAGCGAGAGGGGACTTGACTAAATAAGTGGCTAGTCTTATGAGTGAGCTCCATTCCTCCGTGGAGACTCGAAAGAAACTTGAAGCCTTTGTTTCCCATCTGACTCATGATCCTGAGATAGCACGGGAAGTCAAGGTACAAATCGAGGACAGATTAGGGAAAATAGGAAAGATGCTCCTCGACCCCGCTTTAGGTTTTGGTGATAGGCAGGGAATTAGTTATGATGGTGGCTCCACCTCTCAAATTGTACCTGGACCAATTCCTCAGTTTACTACTACTCCTTATGGTCATCGTCAAAAACCTCAAAGGAGAGTTCGACCGAGAAAAGCAAACCAAGGTCCGCCTTTGAATGTGTTCTTTTGTACCTATTGTAAAAGAAAAGGCCACCTCAGGGAGTTTTGCAATAGCATTGGTCGGACACGACGTACTACAACTCCATGTCAGCATACTGATGATTTTACCAGTCTGAGAGAGCGAGTTGAGCTTTTAACTGCCACCTCTCAGAGTTTGATGGAGGAATTTTAACGGATGCCTTTGCCGTCAGTGAATACTTCTCACATTCCAGCTAAAACCAAAACAACAAAGGCAAACAAAAGGTCTCCACTTCTTGGGTACCTAAGAAAGATAAAAAGGCCCTTGTTGTTCATGTTGCTCTCAAAGCACATAATACCTCACAGTGGTATTTTGACAGTGGGTTCTCCAGACATATGACAGGTGATGCCTCATTTTTTATATCTCTTGAGGATTATCAGGATGGCAGAGTCACCTTTGGAGATGGGAGCAAGTCTAGCATTATAGGACGAGGTACTATCGAGTTACCTGGTTTTCCTAAGCTAGAAAATATTTTGTACGTCAAAGGTTTGAAAGCAAACCTTCTCAGCATTAGCCAGCTGTGCGCCACTGACTTTGCAGTAATGTTTGATCGGGACGCTTATAAGGTCTATAATCAAGCTGGTAAATTATTAGTGCAAGGGGTGAGGATAAAGGATAATTGCTATGGGACTGAGCCCAAATCCTCACTTGTATGCAACAGCGCCACGATCACTCCTATGGATCTGTGGCACCAACGTCTAGGTCACATAAATATTAGAGATCTCACTCGCTTAGCTAGAAAGGACCTAGTACGTGGCTTACCATCTCTTGGAAGGCCAACTTCGACGGTTTGTGGACCTTGTCAGATGGGAAAACAACCCCATAAAAAGTTGCATTCCATTACCACCTCTCATGTTCTTGAGCTTATACACATGGACCTTATGGGTCCCACTCGTACCGAGAGTCTGGGTGGTAATAGGTATATCCTAGTGATGGTAGACGATTTCTCCAGGTACTCCGTTGTAGGTTTTCTGAGAGAGAAATCCAGTGCTGTAGAGTTTGTAACGACCAAGTGTCGTGTCCTACAAAATCAACACTTAGTCACTATTAACAGAATACGTAGTGACAATGGCACTGAATTTAAGGAAGCAAAGGTAGATTTGTATTGTGATGGGATCAAACATGAGTTTTTTGCTGTGAAGACTCCTCGGCAAAATGGGATTGTTGAGAGAAAGAATAGAACGATTCAGGAAATGGCTAGATCTATGCTTCTAGGTCGTAAAGTTTCTAGGAGATTTTGGGCAGAGGCAGTGTCTACTGCATGCCACACGGTGAATAGGGTCTATCTGCATCCACACACACTTCATACACCTTATGAGTTGTGGACTGGCAAGAAGCCCAACCTTGCATATTTTCGTGTCTTTGGGAGTAAATGCTGCATCCTACGGGATAGAGAGCAATTAGGAAAGTTTGACTCCCGGAGCGACGAGGGAATATTGCTAGGATATTCATCGACTAGTAGAGCATACCGGGTTTTTAACCTGAAGAGCTCTGAGGTTATGGAATCAATAAATGTCACCGTGCAAGATGACGAACCTCCGACGGTTATTGATCCTAACCTTCAGTGTGAGGATGAGGACTTCTCTGACAGTGATTTACTTGCCCATCTCTCACACTCTGTGGACCCTACTCCTGTGCTAGGGAACACACCTGCTTGGGTTCGCAAGAGTCATGACCCTTCTACCATTGTTGGTGATCCCACTCTTGGGGTCAAGACTCGTGCTCAGCTAGAAAACGTCGTTAGCCACTTTTTCTACACGTCGAACGTCAAGCCTAAAAATCATAAAGAAGCACTCAAGGATGAACACTGGATATCTACTATGCAGGAAGAGTTGCTTCAGTTTAAAAAGAATAATGTCTGGGAACTTGTCCCCCGACCTAGTGAGACTAATGTGATAGGTACCCGGTGGATTTTTAAGAATAAAATGGATGAAAATTGTACCATAATTCGAAACAAGGCTAGGTTGGTCGCTCAAGGCTACACACAGATAGAGGGTGTAGACTTTGGGGAGAAATTTGCTCCTGTTGCGAGGCTTGAGTTCGTCCATCTACTACTCACCATCGCATGTCATCTGCGCTTCAAGTTATATCAGATGGATGTCAAGAGTGCATTTCTGAATGGCATTCTACAGGAGGAGGTTTATGTGGAACAACCAAAAGGGTTTGAAGACCCTAAGCACCCTGAGCACGTTTATTATCTAAGGAAAGCCTTGTATGGTTTGAAGCAAGCACCCCGTGCTTGGTACGAGAGGCTTACTTCCTATCTCTTAGCTCGTGGCTTCAAGAGAGGGGGAGTAGATATGACATTATTCGTCAGGAGATATGACGGTGCTATTTTGGTTGCCCAGGTCTATGTGGACGACATAAACTTTGGATCCACATGCTCCCAGCATGCTCACCACTTTGAGGAGGGATGAAAAGTGAGTTTGAGATGAGCATGGTTGGTGAGCTTACATTCTTCCTTGGTCTCTAGGTTCGTCAGCTAGAGGATGGTATGTTCATCTCCCAATCCAAGTATGCTAGAGACCTAGTGAAGAAATTTGGTTTAGACTCCGCTAAGCATGCACGTACACCTATGAGTACCACTACCAAGCTTAGTAAGGACACTTCAGGCAAGGATGTAGAGCAAACCTTATATCGGAGCATGATAGGTAGCCTTCTCTACTTGACTGCCAGTCGTCCCGATATAGCCTTTAGTGTTGGAGTCTGTGCGCGATATCAGGCATCCCTGAATGAGTCACACTTACTTGCTCTAAAACATATTATTAAATACGTAAGTGGGACTCTCTCATACAGTATTTGGTATTTATTTTATACTGATGACCATTTATCTGCCTATTCAGATGCCGATTGGGCCAGGGATGTAGATGGTTGTAGGAGCACTACTAGTGGGTGTTTCTATTTTGGTTCTGCTCTTGTCTCCTGGCTGAGAAAGAAGCAAAATTCCCTCTCTTTGTCCACTGCGGAGGCTGAGTACATAGCCGCCAGGAGTTGTTGCACACAACTCATGTGGATGAAGCAAATGCTGGAGGATTATGAGATTTCACAGGACACCATGACCATTTCCTGTGATAACACGAGCCCGATAAATATATCCCGCAATCCAGTCCAGCATTCGCGCACCAAGCACATCAGGATACGTGAGCACTTTATAAGACAGCTTGTTGAGGAGAAAGTCGTATCCCTGAGTTTTGTTCCCACCTACCGTCAGTTAGCCGACATTTTCACGAAACCTTTAGATGCCCTTAGATTTGAGAGTCTTAGGAAGTCTTTGGGAATTTGCACAGTTGACTGAGGGGTTGGTTTATATCTAGAATAGGATGTTTTTTTTTCATGTTCATATCATATGCTTCCTATTTCTAGTATGTTTTATATGTATCATTCTTTTATTGTACAGCTATTCATTTTGTTTAAAAAATCCAAAAATATTTTTGTATATTTTATGCACCTTTTATGGATGAACATTTAAGATAGCCAAGTCACACCTTCATTACATTTATCCATGTGACTGTTTGATAGAGATTTGAGATGCTACATCATTTCATCTATGTGCTTTACATAGTATGGAGTCTTTGAGATGTAATTAGTGATATTTTCCTACATGTTTGACTCCTATCTCCTTTATTGCACACATGCACGGCTATATTTGATTATTACACTTGTTTATCACATATTGGCTTGAGTGTTTCCATCTCAATTATGTTTATACAACTTACAATATGCGATAAAACTTGACAAGATTGGAATCCATGTAAAAACCATTTTGGTGAGACTGAGTGTTTGTTTAAGAATGGGGAGGGGCTGCGAAAGGTAATTATCTCTTCTTTGCGCAAAAGCCACCGTTCAAAAGGACCTAAAAATGGAGGAATTTTATTATCCAGGGTCCAAAGACGTTAAAAGAGCCCAAAAAAAATTTAAAGGCAATAAAAAGCAATTCATGCCAAATATGGGCCATTAGGTTTCACCATCAATTCTCCAAAGTTTGAGAATTTAGAATACCTCTATTCAAAATATATATCTGAGGGAGTTTGTTTGGAGAATCTTTAAACAGGTTTGCACTTCCTTGAAAATCCTAAAAAGGCATAAAAAAATTTGGGCGTTATTGGTGTAGAAATCATTTTTAGCTTTGATTTGTTGATTGGATTAAGTCAATGTCTTATATTGTCATTCTTTTACACCAAAGGGAGCATTTGAGTTCATTCACTAGGAATATCCAATATTCATCGTGCACATATGTCATGTTTCTATGCATTGATTTTCCTATCAAATTTGATCACACCCATTCATTTCCGTCATCATCGACTTGGTTGTCTTGTGTTTATTCATGGTGTGATTTGGTTTGAATTTTTTTTAAAAAAATTCAAAAAATAGTTGTGTATTTCCTTGTGACACCCCGTCATTGCTTGTTTGCATTATTTCTCTCATTTGTCTATTTGGGGACATCATAAAAAGGGGGAGAATGAATTATCTTATTATGGGGGAATTTTTGAACTTTTGAGTTTTCTCATAAATTGCTATATATTTTTATCTCATTTCAAACTCGATACGTAACTTGGTATTTGCTTTGTCTCATGTGTGTAGGTACTACATTGATGATCAGTGAAATACACACCCTGATGAGAAAAGCGTTGAATTTTCCTGAAGAGTTGAAGAACAAACGATGAAGTCTTATTCAATTATACCTTTTTAGTTTTGGGTTCTTGGAAGGGTAGAATTGTATAGGAAATTTCATACTTGATAATTTGGATGTTTTTATGTTTGTACCGGCATAGACATGGGGGGAGATTTGTAAGGACAATTTGTCCATCATTTATTAGTAATGTCATACGCCGTCACACCGTTGAAGAATATTCAAGCCCGAATCTACGTCAACGGATTCGAATATCAAAAAGAAGAAGGAATCAGATTTATGCAGAGCCGGACCGGTTCGCCTAGAATAAAAGAACCGATCCGCCTGTGAACCGGTTCGCCTCATACCCAGACCGGTCCGCCTGTTGAAAAGCCAGTACACCCCAGACCGTAAGCGAACCGAAGAAGCCAAAAATAAAAAGAACTGGCCCGCCTATCCGGACCGATCCGCCTTAGACCCGGACCGGTCCGCCTAGGATAAACACAAAACAGATCGTGTTCAGATTTTCAAGGCCCAGGACTTCTTATTTAATCCCACTACGAGGAGTTGGTTTTGTGAGACTTCCACACGATTTTCAGAGTACAAAAACTATAAGTCTTCACGTGTTGAGTCCCAAGACTCCAGTTTTTGTTGATTCACACAACCTCTCATACATTTGTGAATCTGTTTGTAACCCTAGAACACAACCAGTTGATGTTCAACCCTTGTGGAGAAGACCGTTCTTCTTCTTCATTGCAGCCCTCCTGGAAAGGGATATTTCCAGCCGACACCTGAGTAGTCACTTGTATTTTCATTGTAATCCAAAATTGTACAGTTACAATATTATAATGAAAATAAATGGTTTTACCCCTTTGGAGGATTTTTCCTCACAAGCATGTGTTTCAATGTTTTTGCTTAGTTCATTATCTTATTCAATCACATATTGTTGCATATTTAGGGTTTGTTTTGGTTAAACGGTGTTTAATATATAATTTCCTCATTTGAACGCAAGCGCATACTCTTCTCAGAAGACATGGAAGAGAAAGTAATGAATGTTTTAATCAACAAAAGTGTAGTATTTTCAAGAGAAGTAGCCATATTGATAAAGATTGTGGGTTCCGGGGAAAGCCACAATGTCACAATTGCAAGAAATTTTGGAATGTTCAAAAAGATTGTCGGCTCAAGAACAACCAGCAAGCTAACTTCATCGAAGAACAAGAATGTGAGGGGAATATGTTTTTTGCTTGTCAAAGTTCATCGGAGCAAAGAAATGATTTGTGGTTTCTTGATAGTGGGTATAGTAATCACATGACCGGAGATCAAAATATTTTTACCTCTATGGATACTTCTTATAATTCTTAAGTGAAGATGGGTAATGGATCCTTAGTCCAAACAAAGGGAATGGGTACTATAGCCATTGAGACGGATAAAGGAACAAAGTATATCCGAGATGTGTTACTAGTTTCGAATTTAGAGCAGAATTTATTGAGTGTTGGGCCACTTACGAAACATGGGTACACTATTCACTTTGAAGAAGACTCGTGCAGAATTTTTGACAAAAGGGGGAGAAGCCACGTTGTTACAAAAATCAAGATGGAAAAGAATATAAGTTTTCCTCTCACATTTCGATACTCAAAGAATCTGGCCTTGAAGATGAATGTGGTTGACGACATATGGTTATGACCTAGAAGATATGGGCACTTGAATTTTCAAAGCATGAAGAATTTGCAACAAAAGAGCATAGTTTACGGACTGCCAAGCATCCAAGAAGTAAATGGATTTTATGAAGGATTCGCTCTTGGAAAGCACCATCGAGAGCCTTTTCCAAAGGAGAAAGCATGGAGAGCTAAAGCACCATTGGAGCTTGTTCATACCGATGTGTGTGGATCAATGAAGAACACTTCTCATGTCGGTAACAAATACTTCATTACCTTTTTTGATGATTTTACAAGGATGACTTGGGTGTATTTTATGCAGCAAAAATCAGATGTTTATGCCATTTTTAGAAAATTTCACAAACTAGTTGAAAAAATTTTGAGAAGTGATAGAGGTGGAGAATACAACTCTAAGGAGTTTGATAAATTTTGTGAAGATATTGGCATGGAAAGACAACTAACGGTTGGGTATACTCCATAACAAAATGAAGTGGCGGAAAGGAAGAATAGAATCATTGAGGAAATGGCAAAAACCATGTTATATGAGAAAGGGATGTCATATACTTTTTGGGTCGAAGCGGTGTATACGACGGTTTATTTGATGAATAGATGCCCTACAATGGTCGTAGAAAACCAAACTGCATTTGAGGCATGGAGTGGAAGAAAACCATCTGTGAACCACTTGAGGGTGTTTGGTTTTATTTGTTTTGCTCATGTCCCTAAAGAAGTGAGACACAAGCTTGATGAAAGTAGTGAAAATGCATCTTTGTGGGGTATAGCTCAAAATCAAAGGTCTATAGACTCTTTAGCTTGAAGAGGAACAAAGTGATTATTTGTAGAGGTGTGATTTTTGATAAGAAAGCTTTTTGGGATTGGAAAGAAAAAAATCCCAAAATCAAGTTATCACCCTTAATGAAGAATCACAAAGCGTTGAAGAAGATGAAAAGGAAGATGTAGAAGTTCCTCAACTATCTCCAAATGCAGGTCCAAATGCAAGTCTACAATCATCCTCAAGTTCTCCATCAAGCTCAAACTACTCATCTCTAAGATCAACTCCAAGAAGAATAAGAAGTCTAAATGATGTGTATGCTAGATGTAATTTTTTTGTTGCTGAACCGGAGACCTTTGAAGATGCTAAAAATGAAAAAGTCTGGCAGCTTGCAATGGAAGAAGAAATTTAGGTTATTGAGAAGAACAAGACTTGGGAATTGGTGGAGAGGACTAAAAATAAAGAGGTCATTGATGTGAAGTGGATTTACAAAAGCAAGGTTAATCCGGATGGCTCAATCCAAAATAACAAACCAAGACTTGTATCAAAGGGGTATTCTCAACAACCCGGAATTGATGTTCAAAAGATATTTGCAACCGTCGTAAGTATGGACACAATTAGAGCACTTGTTGCCATGACCACTCAAAAAGGTTGGTTTTTGTATCAACTTGGTGTAAAATATGCATTCTTAAATGGTGTCTTAAATGAAGCGGTGTACGTTGACCAACCTCAAGGATTCGTGATGAAAGGGGAGGAAGAGAAGGTATTCAAGCTAAAAAAAAGGCCTTGTATGGCTTGAAGAAAGCTCACAGAGCATGGTATAGTGAGATTGATGCATACTTCAATGAAAGAGGATTTCAAATAAGTAAAAGCGAGTCAACCTTGTACATCACAAGAAGAGGGGTAACAGGTATTCTTATTGTCTCTCTTTACGTTGATGACTGTGTGTTTATCGGTAGTGATGAAAAAATGATTGAAGATTTCAAAAGTGACATGATGAAAAAATATAAATTGAGTGATTTGGGTCTTCTAAATTACTTGTTGGGCATTGAAATTTATCAACAAAAAGATGGTATTTTATTTGCCAAAAGAAGTATGCTAAAACCTTTCTTGAAAAATTAAAAATGATGAATTGCAAATCGGTGGCTACGCCTTTGGTGGTGAATGAAAAATTATTGAAAGAAGATGGAAGCAAAGAGGTTGATGCATCTATTTATAGAAGTTTGATTGGAAGTTCGTTGTACTTGACGGCTACGAGGCCGGATATCATGTATGCTGTCAGTTTATTATCTCGGTACATGCACAAACCGAGTCAAGCTCATTTTGAGGTTGCAAAAAGGGTGTTGAGGTACATTCAAGGAACTTCTGATTTTGGCATCATGTATAAGAAGAATGTTGGGATAAAGTTACTTGGGTTTTGTGATAGTGATTGGGTTGGTTCTATTGATGACATGAGAAGTACTTCCGGGTATGTATTTTCTCTCGGCTCCGGAGCAGTTTCATGGGCATCAAAGAAGCAACAAACAGTAGCGCAATCATCCGCCGAGGTCGAATATGTGTCGGCATCATTAGCAACTTCACAAGCGATGTGGCTAAGAAAAATTTTAGAGGATGTTGGTGAAAAGCAAGGAGATACTACTCCAATACTTTGTGACAACCAATCCGTGATTGCCATGATAAAGAATCCCGTCTACCATAGTCGCACCAAGCACATTGCAATCAAGCATCATTTCATTAGAGAGGCCGTGGAGGATGAAGAGATTCAACGCAAATATATCATGATCGAAGAGCAAGTTGCAGATATCTTCACCAAATATCTACCCAAGGACAAAGTTCAATTTCTTAGAGAAATGATGGGTGTTCAACAAATGCATTAAGGGGGAGTGTTAAAATTAGTGCATAGCTGTTTTGTAGCTGCTATACCTAGTGGTCCTAAAATCTATAGCTGATGTACCTAGTGGTCCTAAAATCTTTTGCTACTGTACCTAGTGGTCCTTAATGAGTGCCTTAGTGGTCCTAAAGTCTAGTCTACCTATTGTATGTTATAGGGGAGTAAAATCAGCTTAATAATAAATGCATCTCCCATGTTTTCTTATATATATTCAGTTGTCCAAAACTTTGCTGTCATTGAAAAGAAAAGATTATCTTCTCCACAATACCTCTCTTGCTTTCTTCTTCACTTCTTCTTGTAACACAATAATATAGTTCTCATTTCAAACTCCTAACAATTTATATATGTAAAGGGTGAATAATAACCACTCAAAGTAAATATATTTGGCATTCTCAATACCACATACCTATCTCTTACCAAACCCACTTCTTTTGCCAGCACATCCAAAGTATCTCACCTCTTTGTCTTTGAACTAATCTATAGAAGCTTTCTTGATTTGATCTTGGGTTTGATTGTCGGGCCTGATAAAAAGTTTACAAGACAACAAAGTAATCGACAAAAAGTAATTATACTCCTCAATTTTTCCTCAAACTTAGTGCGTTAACTCTCTTCTTTTTCCAACAGTATCGGTTCTAAACTCCACGCAAACTGGTGTCATATTTATGTTGTATGTAAGTGTAATGTGAAAAATTGACACCCCTGAATTATCAGTCGCTTCAACTAAAGGCATGAATATGTCACTGCATACTACAATCATCATAATATACACCCAATTATGAAAATCTAACAACAACCATAAATTTCGAGGTGTTGCTGATACCATGTAATAGCCACGAAAGTACGTGAAAAGTTTAGATATATCTTTTCATTTTCTTTTTTCTTCTTCGATATTAAATATTTTATCATGTAATTTATCATATCAGTCTAAACAAGGAACACAAGCCAAAGAAACATTCTTCCCTACAAACATGATTTTCAGTGTCCAATTACCCTCGATACAGAAAGAACCATGCAAAACTTTGATCCACATCTTGGTAATCTTCAAAGGGTTTTCATAGACAATAAAAGCAACGGAAAGAGTATTAATCACTAAACAGGCATTTGTTGGAAATGCATGTATAGTGTGCTTGTTGATGGGAGAATTGAAATGCTTACACCAACTGAAGGGGCGTTTGGTTTTGGCTAGGGTAGCGATTATTGGATTGAAGTTCGTTAACTTGAAGGATGTTTAGAGTATCAAAAAGATGAGGTGACACTATATCGTTGTCAGAAGCACTGCCTGGCATCAAGTTCATCAACTGTTGGGCTCTCATTTTCAGCAATCTACACAATCCACATAATCAGTATACCATATGATAAGTCGAAATGGGTGTGTGTGAGAGAGAGACCCGTGCTCAAAGGTACTGCTTATTATTATGAAAGTCGATCTCCTGTGGTCCACAACAGTTTTGCATATAATGGAAAATGAAGTATAGTTTTTTTTTTATAAGAAAATGATACCATAAAAACAACCCGCCTAAGGGGGCGGAATCCCGTATACAGGAAGTATACCAAGCACAAAAACAAAGGGCTGAAGCCCAGAACAACCAAGCCTACTACCTAAAATTCCTCCAAAAAGTCAAGAAAATGATCTAGCAACGAGTCATGCCTTTTCCTAAACCAGGTAAGAAGAAGGCTCAAAAAGTTGTACCGAACTCGAGAGGGATCAATTTCTACCCCCTCGAAGCATCTCCTGTTCCTCTCCTACCAGACAGTCCAAAGAATACAATGAGGAACCATCCTATAGAGTACCCACAGGCCAGTCCAACCACTAGGGATCCTCTAAGCTGCCATCATCTCGCAAACCGAATGAGGCATAACCCAATGAATCTGACAAAGCGTGAAGAACAAGTTCCAAAGGCCCCTAGTAACATGACAGTGGAGAATGAGGTGATTGGACATCTCCTCCTCCTTCTTACACAACCATCACCTGTTGGCCAACCTCCTACCTCTCTTTTGAAGCCCCTCAATAGTCAAGATAGCCTGTCTGGCAGTGGTCCACACAAAGAAGCAAACCTTCGAAGGTGCATAAATCTTCCAAATGGCCTTCCAGGGGAAAGAGGCACCCCCATCACCCCTCAGCCCAAGATAATAACTTTTAATAGAAAATAGGCCATCATGAGACCTCGACCACCTCAACCCATCTGCCCCAGAGGACGGGATAGGCGCAAAATTCATCCACTCAAAGAACTCCTCCGCCTCCTCTAGTTCCCAATCTCGAAACCTCCTCCTAAACTTAGGATCCCACACAGCCCGATCCCCAACCCTCCGCCGATGACCCTCAACTGACCCATCACCGTCTCTCCCAATCCGAAACATCCCCGGGAAGAGAACCTCCAAAGATCCCCCCCACCCCAATTATCCTTCCAAAACCTTATACGATCCCCACTCCCGAGCTGGTAAGAGGTGAACCCAAAGAACTTCCCCCACCCCATCGCAATGTGCCTCCACCATCCCACGCCATGAGCACCGATCCCCACAGAAGGACCCCACCCAAAAGGGCCAGCCCCATACCTAGTTACCACCACTTTCCTCCAAAGTTTGTCGTCTTCTTTATTAAACCGCCACAAACACTTGCCCAGTAAAGCCGTATTGAAATGTGTTAAACTCCTAGCGGCTTACACACCCCATCCCAGCTAACCAAGCAATACTTAAACTGATCATCATGCCCTTTCCACAGAAAATCCCTCATCAACTTATTGAGCCTCTTACCCACGGATGCAGGTAGAGGGAGCACAGACATAAAATAAGTCGGAAGACTTGATAACACACTTTTGATCAACGTTAATCGACCCCCTTTGGAAAGGTAACTATGCTTCCAACCAGCTAATCTCCTTTGGACCCTCTCAAGAAACGGATCCCACAACGAAGTAGACTTAAACTTAGCTCCTAAAGGGAGGCCAAGATAAGTAGAAGGGAGCGAACCCACACTACAACCAAGGACACTGGCCAAGAAACCCACGTTCCCCACCCCTCCAACGGCAATCATCTCGCTCTTCCTAACGTTTATACGCAAGCCCGACACAGCCTCAAGGCACACCAGTAATAACCTCACTGACCTCACCTCATCCACCGACGCCCCACAAAAAATGATAGTGTCATCATCGAACAAAAGGTGAGAGATCTCAACCTGATGGGGACCCACGCTTCTAATCAGAGAACCTGAAACCAGACCACCCTCCACCGTACGACTCATAATCCGAGAGAACGCCTACATAACCAAAATAAAGAGGAAAGGTGACAGTGAGTCACCCTGCCGAAGACCACGAGAACTCGGGAAGAATCCTTCTGGAACCCCATTCACAAGGACAGAGAATTTGACAGAGGAGATACACCTATATTTCCACCTGGACCACCTCTCCCCAAACCCCATCCTCCTCAACAGATAAAAAAGGAAGTCCCAACTCACATGATCGTACGCCTTCTCAACATCCAACTTGCAAATAATCCCCGGATCACCACCTCTCAACCTAGATTCGATGCACTCATTCGCCACCAACGTTGCATCAAGGATCTGCCGACCACCCACAAACGCACTCTGTGCATCCGAAATAAGAGGAATAATCACTTTTCTAAGTCTAACCGATAAGACCTTAGACACGAGCTTATACACACTACCCATCAGACTAATGGGCCTAAAATCTCTCACATCAATCGCCCCACCTTTCTTACGAACCAAAGTAATGAACGTGGCGTTCAAAGTCCTCAAGAAGTACCCCCTATCATGGAACTCACTGAAAACTTCCATCACATCTGCCCTGAGTATCGCCCAACATTGCTGAAAAAAGGCCATAGTACACCCGTCCGGCCCAGGCACCTTATCACCGCACATCAACCCTAAAACCTGAACAACCTCCTCCTCTGTTAACACCCTTTCTAACTGGTCCGCCTCGTCCCCCGAATTCTTGCCAAAGGAAGCCCATCAATCTTGGGATGCCAGGTCTCCTCCTCCGTATAAAGTCTCTCATAATACTGACTGATCTCCTTGCGAATCTCACTCTCCTCGAAAAACTCCTGCTCCCCAACTACCACCTTCCCTAAATGGTTAAAGCGGAGATGGGAGTTGGCCGCTTTATGAAAGAATTTAGTATTGTTATCCCCTTCCTTAAGCCAAAGAGCCCTAGACGTTTGCCGCCAGCTAATTTCCTCCTGAAACAATCTCATCCCTACTTCCCTTTTTTTCTCTACCCTCGTCACTCTCTCTGCCCTTGAAAGACCGCCCAACCCTTCTTTCACGTCTAGAACCCGAATATCCTCCATGAGCTTCTCAATCACACCCTCCACATATCCAAACACATCTCTGTTCCACCGAATGATATCCCCCTTGAGATGAAACAGTTTAACCGCCAGTCTGAAGCTCGCATTGCCCTCCACCTCGTACCCCTGCCACCATTCTTGAACCCTCCCTACAAAGTCCTCCTCTTTCAACCACATATTCTCAAATCTAAACGGGGTCCTCCCCCCCTCCCCCCACCACCACACTCCACTAAAATAGGGGAGTGGTCCGAAGTCACTCGCGGAAGGCATGATTGAGATAACCTCGAAAAATGCTCCTCCCACATATTAGAAATAAGAAACCGGTCCAGTCGAGAAAGCGAGGGCTCATCCCTAAAACTCGACCAAGTAAAAACCCCTCCCACCAATGGTAGGTCAACCAGATCCAACTCGTCGATAAAGTCCGAGAAGTCCCGCATAAAAGAATTCGAGCCCCCCTCACCGTACCTCTCAGAGGGGAAACGAACAACATTAAAATCTCCCCCAGTGCACCACGGAACTCCCCAAATACTCCCGGCCCCAGCCAATTCTTCCCATAGCTCCCACCACCGCGTCCTCCATAGGCCCATAAACCCCCGAAAAGCTCCAAGAAAAACCATCCTCCACGTTCCTGAATAAGCACGAAAGAGACCAACGCCCGAACAAAACATCAATTTTCTCTAACACCCTATTATCCCACAAAATGATAATCCCCCAAGATGCACCTACCGAATCAAGACAGCACCACTCAATATTATGACCTCCCCAAATAGACCGAGCTAACTCCCTATCCATAGACCCCAACTTTGTCTCTTGCAAACAAACAATCTCCGACCTCCATCGCGAAAGAGCCCCACTCACCACTCCTCTTTTACCGAGGTCATTCAGACCCCATACATTCCAAGAAATGAGACATAACTTCATTGGAACCCATAAGACACACCATCCACACCTCTCCCTAGTACCTCTACTCCCCCCTTCCGCCTTTCCTCTATGGCATGGAAAAACCTAAAAGCCTCTTTCTCATTCCCTACTAGATCAATCCCTAAAAATTTACTGAAACCTTCTATCACACTAGAAACCCATCTCCCCGTCTCATCCTCATTAATCCTCTCATCAAGTCTACCTCCGGACTCCACCCCTTCCTCCTCCGAATCTCCGAGCTCCACCCACATCTTAAGGGAGAGGTCACACATGTTTCTCAAATGCTCCTGCCTGCACAACAACTCCCCCGAGGATCCATAAGGTTCCAAAGCATCAACCCCCCCCCTCCATCTCTCCCTCGCCCTCTTCCACGATCGTGCAAAGAGACCCACCTTTAAATAATGTCCGATTGGGTGAATTAACTGAAGCCTGCCCCTTGGACATGCCTGAACTTGAAGACAGGCCCGCAAAATAAGACATGCCTTCAGACACGCATTTTTCCCTTTATCGACTGCATCTTTCGACTTAAATATACCAACACTCGAGACCCCTCCATGCCTGATTTTTTTACTCAACACACCATTTTTTAAAACTTTACCCGAATTAAGACATGGTCCCATTTTTTTTATATTGGTCCACTGCTTGCCAAATCTATCACCGTGCTTAGGTGGGGGGTCCAAAGCAAGATTAACACCCACCAAATTTTTTTTGTTCTCCACACGTGACGCCGACTGATGAGAAACATGAGAAGTTGTAGGAAAGTCCTTATCACCCATACTGCCGTCAGAATGAACCACTTCCATCAACTGTGATTGACCAAGAGGGGACACCTCATTGACAATACCAATAGGCCCACTAGTATGAATAATGTCACACTCGTGGATTTTCTCACCCACCCCAAGAAGGTCAGCCCCCCTAATCACAGCAGCCACCCTATAACTTCTCTCTCCCTTACCTCGTACAACGGTCTGCTTCTGATCCAAACAAGTGCCTGCCTGCATCAGTGTACCGGTAACATGACGCCTTGAGATCTCCATCCGGCAATGAGAGACCATGCCCCCACTAGCCTCACTCCCGTGCTCCGCTCCTACTGCACTAACAGGCACAGCGCCAACGTCAACTCCCCCTCCCATGGGTAGGGTACCTATACCCATCTGAACTGAAGGAGAACTACCAATGACCCCAGACCCAGCTCTAACTCCCCTGTCATGGGTATTCGCTCCTAGAGGCGGGAACGACGTGATAACTTTATTTGACGACCCGCGAATTGCCAATAGAAGCAGAAATAGGACCTCTACCTGCCGGCGTAATAGTACCCACACCGGAACACCCCACTCTGGATAACATTGACCCCCTTCCATGTGTAGCATAATCATCACCAAATTAGCAGAAACTCGTAGCTTCAACCCAAATGGGTAGCTCAAAAACTCAACCGCCTACCTGAATAGAAACTACCTCAGGGAGTTGGCGAACCCCTTTAACCTTGATTCTAGCCCACCTTAGTTCCTCACCCGCTTGAGTAACCTCGTAGATATGCATGAACCCCCCACATCTATCACCAATAGCTTTAAAAACTTCATCACCCCAAAGGTGGAGAGGGATGCCCACCACCCGAATCCACCGAAACCTCGAGCTCCGGCGAGACTTAGAGCTGCACCCCAGAGGCTGCCATAGATCCAACCAGAGTGGAGCGCCATGGACAAACCAAGTCTTTTGGTTAAGGATCCTAGCTGCTTCTTTCTCCGACGAAAAAACGAAACAAAAGGTAGAGAAATTCAAATAACGAATCACCGTACCTCCTATAGCATTCGAGTGTAACTGCACCCATGCCTTCAACTTCTCAATGGATGGTTGTATAGCATCTTCGCTACCCACCCAACCCACAAGATCTCTCCGAAAAAAAGACACCCTAGATGAGCAAGAGTCATCATGGACACAGAAATCTACCCTGAGAGAAGGATCCTCGATGACAGAGATCAGAGAGAATGGCCATGGCTATACTTTGGCTGCTTGTAGATAAGTTTTCATAATAATAGCAGTCAGGAAACTCAAACAAAACGTACTGCACCTCAAAGGTATCAATTACATTTGTCTCTTTCAGGACCACATTAGAAAACATTGGCGTCTCATTCTTTACAAATTGAATCAAAACTAGGAATCTACGATTTTGCATTTCGTACAATAACACATTTCCAAAGAAAGTAATTTTAGGCTGCTGAAAAGGAGATAAGCTAAATCTCTTTCTTAAAGTGATCAGAGTCGATGCCTAACATATGTTATATTACTAGAAGATGACATCTTTTCTTTAAGAAATTTAATATTTTTGAACTTCCATTTATACAAATATTCTGAATTTAGCAATTAGTTAACTGACGGATCCAGGAATTTGAATCAAGTGGGGAGAAAATTTCTGACGAACCCCCGGGGGTTGGGGGTGGGAGCCTCCCAGCTGATTTTTTTAGGTTGTTTTGACTTATTTTTTTTTTGCACTTTTTAACCTTAAAATATTTGAGGTAGTAATTAACTAAATTTGGATTCCTACTTTGTTCGTAGATTTTTTTTTTTAATATTACCCTAATGGGTTGTATGTTGTCTCCTCTTTTACGTTTAAAAATTTCTCCATAACTTTCTATATTTACGACAAATTTAATTTAATTTCAGACTAATAGATCCAGCTTAGAAGCATACATTATAAATTTAATTCAGGCTAATTTTACATTATAAATTTAATTTCAATCTAATGGACTCTATAGATTTTAATTTGAATATTCATTATAAATTTAAACACATATAAAAAAATATGCACATATAAAATATACACATATAAAAAATATACCTCTTTTTATTGATTGAAATCTTGAATTGGTGCAGTGAGATGAGGGAGGGAGGAGCACAGACCTTTGTTGTCCGGCGGAGAGAGGGAGGAGCAGCAGTAAGGGCGAGCAAGGATGAAAGCGCAGCAAGGTCCGGCGACGGTGAGGTGGTGAGCTGCTGAGCTTGAGTGGGGGAGAGGGACGAATGGTTGAGCTGAGCAGCGGCGGTCTGAGAGAACATAGGGGAGAAGTGAATATGTTAAATGTGTTTGGTAATTGGTTTGGTATAAAAGTTTGTGTTATTTTTTTAATTTATTATACATTTACACCCTCATCTTTTTAAATAACAAGAAGTAACCTGTAAGTTCAAACTTTTACCAAAAAAAAACTATATTTTTATCTTCATTGTTTTAAATTGAACTAGGGCAGTCGCCCCTCTTTGGACTGGGGTGGATCCGGCCATGAATTAGTTCCCTTTGTTTCAATCCAAAAAACTATGTTTACTATACTGATCATTATTAATACTATTATTGTTGTTGTTTATTTTATTATAAACTACTATGTAAATTAAAATTCTAGATATATGATTAACACCATTAAATTATTATCTATATTAGTGAAAATATAAATAGTATCCCCATTAAGAGTTTTTCGTTTAACTAACACCATAGATGTTGAACTAGGAAATAATATTGATTTGATAAATGAACCAGGAAATAATATTCATGTTACATTGACATAAGATATACACTTGATATGCTAATTTTTATTGAAACCATTGGTAAAACCATTTACATAAATCATGAGAAAATAATTTTCAACAACATATATGCATTATACTTTTAAAATTCTATACACAAGACCAAATACTAGTGAAATAAATTTCTTAAACTTAAAAAGTAGAGTTTACACCTTAATGAAGTCCTAAAAATGGATGGAAGACGAAGAAGATGATGGCAACCTCCCATATCTTAATTTGATATGCTCCATTGAGAGCATGACAACTCAAATGATCCAAGGGTCTAGATTTTGACAACAAAATCTGAACCTGAAAATTCTGATTTTTGCAGTCTTGTTCAAACGAGACTAGACCACGTTTGAATGACATCGCATCTCATTCAAACGAGGTTCCAACGAGAATCTAACGAGGCTGGTAAATGCAAATATTTACTTTTCATTCAATGGTTGTTTGAATTTCGTTCAAACGACCTAGCATTTTGTTCAAAAGGCCAAAACTTACTCCAAATTAGTTATAAGGCCATTTTGAATCCAATTAATTGCACCAAGGTCATCATATTATCCAAATTTAACCCACTATCCATCTCACAAGGTTTAAAGCCCAATTGGATCACATCAAGTCATCAAATTACACGTGTATGGTCAAAATCACGGGGGTGGGTGTTATGTATTTACTTATAAAAAAAAGGATTATATTGAAGTAGAAAAGATAGGATTACAATTGTCTGAGAAATTATATTTCAACGAGGTGGAAAGACATAATATTTTTTCTCGTCTTGAAATTGAATGCGACGGAGATATTTCTCTGAAAGTTGTTAAGAATGTGGAACCGAATGAGATATGTGGTACCATTGATTGTGACCATCGAGGTGAAAACGAAATTCGAACTTGTCAAGAGTGGAAGAAGACTATTTCATTGAGTTATTACCGTTGCATGAAGGAGATAAGAAATATATTTCCTCACCAAAATTTGATGAAGAGATTGGTGATTTTTTCAAGTTAATACTATTGATAAGGATTTTAATGATATTTTAATAAATTTTGTGAAGTATGGTGCTGAAGATATGCGTAAGAAGATTTTTATCACACATTTCCACGACAATGAGTTTGTGAAAGCATGTGAAAATTATTCTTTATAATTTTCAACAGATGATGTTTTTGGTGATACCAGTTGGGTGAATATAAAGTCATTTTTTAATGTTCATAACCAAGCAAATGAGAAAAATGAGATAAAATAGCATTTGTGGAACACACAACCGAGGAAGAAATTTTATTACGCCGCCTTGAAGATTTCATGAATACAACGCACGTCGAAAGAGATTGCTATGGAATGTTTTGCAATTGAAGGAGTTCGAGTTGATGGCAATTTTCAGCATTATCATCAAAGAAGCAACCCATTGTGACTATATCTACGTGTGAAGCCAAATATGTGGTAGCAACATCGTGTGTTTGTCAATAAATTTGGCTTAAAATTGTTGAAAGAACTTAAAATGGAATAAAAGAGACTGATCGAGATTTTCATAGACAACAAATCGACACTTCTCTTGGCTGAAAATCCAAAATTTCGTGATCGAAGTAAACACATCCACACAAGGTATCATTTCAGTGGATTGCTACAAAGTAAGTGGAACTCGTGTACATGAAGTCTCAAGATCACAACGCAAATGTTTTCAACAAGCCCCGGAAGGTTTTGTTATTTTGCAAGTTGTGAAATTTACTTGGAGTAACCAAATCAAGTTTCAGTAAGGGTGCTGGAAAAAAAACTTGCTTTGTAGAAAATAATATGTCAAGAGTCGTGTATTTGAAACTTTAAAGCAATTGAAGAGTCAAATGCTATTTACTTGAAAGGTTTGAGAGATTGAAAAGTCAATAGTCATATTCATGTAATAAAATCATGTGTCGTTTGGGCTAAGTCATTAAATTGAGTCCAATAACTTCGCAAATTTAGTGTATTGTAAGGATATTTTTCTCATGTCCAACATGTTACATTTGTGTATCTCGTACGCCGCTACATTTAGCACGTCACCTGTACGCCGCCACATTTGGCACGTCACCTCACGATATCACATGACGGCTTCAATCCGAATTTCAGGAATCAAGCATTCATAATCTCCATCAAATGTCCCACATCTGCCTCAACGACTTCACGTTCCACGATTTTAAGGACTTAATGCAAGTGGTATATAAGAAAAGTCAAAACAGTGAAAGAATGCAAGATATGTAAGTTCAAGGGCATTTTGCTAATTTTATAGCCAACGTGTGGAGGTCCGATCAAATGGAAAGTTGAAGAGCTTGCCGCAACGAAGATACTGGAAGAAACGACACCTCAATCCGATCTACGTTGAAGAAGTTATGGTCCTTTGAAAATGGAGAAAATTTCAAGAAAAACCCTTGGAAAAATGGTAAGTGTTTCAGCCCCATGTTCCAGCGATTTTCAGTGAACCGAAGGCCAAACCGGTTCGGGGGGCGAATCGGTTCGCAGTACCTGTACGCTGGCAGAGTTTCAGAATTTTAAAACTCTTTTTGGTTTCCCTATAGAAGCCAACTTCGGGGGAGTTATTTCACAAGACTTGTAAAGACGTTTTTTAGAGTTCTATCACCTCAAGTCTTCATATTTTTTAGTCCCAAAACTCATGTTTGATTCACACCAAAATTCCCATATAATTTTGTGAATCTTGTGGAACCCAAGAACACTTTGCTTTTGTTCATGTTTCGTAGAGTGTGTCTCTACACCGTATGACCGTGTGTCATTGAGGATCCTGCTGCGTGAAGATTTTTAGCTGAAGATTGGGCTGCGAGACCTTGGAGGGTTCTGCGTGTATTCTCTTGTTGAGTTCAAGACTGTGTGTCTTTGTGGGTTGGCTGTGTGTTGAACCATTGCATATTTCTCTATGTAATTGTAAGTTGCGATTTACGAATTCATAGTGAAATAAAGGTTTTACCCGAAAGGGGTTTTTTCATGAAATTTGTGTCTCGGCATATTTATTGTGTCGCATGCTTTATATTTGATGGGTTGATTTATTGTCATATAGATGCATGTTTAACGGCTGAATTTATTTAATTTAAAAGTAATCCCTAAGTAAATAAGGCTTAGCATACGTGCAAATTAATCAATTATCACACAGTCGCACTTTTCAAATTGGTATCAGAGCCGGTTGCGCTAATTTATCGCGTATTCCTATTTTTCGCAAAATTTGTGTGATATTATTTTTTTTTTTAAATCGATTTTGAAAATCGCAATTTTTCAATGGAGCACTTATATAATCGGATGCACCCCTTTGATGACACGAGACAGATTTTTGATGATATAAATTATTTAAATTTGACGTTTGCTAAAAGAATTGATTTTTTGGAAAAAGAAAATTCTCGTTTTAAATCCGCGATAGATCTTTTGCAAACGGTTCAAAATCAAAGAGATTTTTATCATCAGAAGCTTGTTTCCTTGGACCATGAATTTGTTGCTTTAAAATTGTCCAAGAAGGAAAGTGATGATAGGGTCCTATTTTTAGAAAAGGAATTGGAGGACCTTAAAAATTCGATGGTTTGTGTTTGTGTTTGTGTCAAAGAGGATAAAAATATTTTAGTCAATGAGTTTGTGGCACATGAAGAGACTCTTAGGAAAAAGTTTTCTTTAATTGAGGGGGAGCAAGATAGCCTTCTAGGTTTTATTGATAATTTGAAGAAGGCGTCCCTTAAATTGGAAGAGACTAATTCTTTGCTTGAGTCAAAAAATTTGAAGTTAAAAAATGATTTGACAGACTCGAGTAGGTTTGATAGTGATGGTAATGGCTCATCTTTTTCTCATGCTTCTAGTGCTAAAGCCAAAACCATTATTTATTTTAGAGGGTCAATTAATCCCAAGGACGTTAGAAAAGATCACAATTTAGGTAACATTCCTCCCGTTTATACATGTTCACATTGTGGTAGGAAAGGTCACCTTAGGTGTTTTTATTTTGATCTTGGAAAAAGTCCTAGGAAGTTTATGTCTAGTGTTTTCGTGGTTCCCAAAGCCCCCTCACGTTGTTTCACGGGTTAGGAGATCTCTTTTAAAGGCACCAGATTTTAGACAAGTTGACTCCCGTTTGCTTGCACATGATTCTTCCCTTGCCATATCATATAGATGATGCATGTTTGTCATACGCTAGTTTTTATTTCATGATATTTATGTTTGCTAGCGTTGTGACATGTACTTTTTTTATTAATTTTTATTTTTGATAAAAAATTTGAAAAATACAAAAAGATTTTTGTTTTTTTTGCACCGTTTATGGATGAACACTTAGGATGACCGAGTCACAAATTCGTTCCATTTTGTTCATGTGACTATTTGATAGTGTTTTGGGACAATAGGTCAATTCATCAATGTGCTTTATAATGTTTGGAGTCATTGAGATGTAATTAAGTGTGCTTCCTATATGTTTGACTCTTGATTTCCTTTATTGCAGATGTGCACGGATTTGTTTGATTATTGTGCTTGTCTTATCACATGTTGGTTGGGTGTTTTCACTTCAATCTTGTCTTTAAAACGAACCAAGCGCGATCAAACTTGATAAGAAAGGTGTGCTTGTAAGAGCTGTTTGTGAGTTTGTGTGTTTTGTTTGAAAACGATGAAGGGCTACGAAAGATTATTTTTTATCCTTTGCGATTAATCCGCCATTTAAATTGGACCTAAAAAATTGAGGAATTTTATTATCCAGCGTCCAAAGAGGTTTAAAAAGAGCCCGAAAAATTTATAGGCAATAAAAAGAAATTCATTCCAATTATGGGCCATTTAGATTTTTGCACCAATTCTCCAAACTTTGAGAATTTAGTTTAACACCTCTAAAAGAAAATATATATGAGGGAGTTTGGTTGGAGATTTTATAACGGGTTTGCACGTCCTTGAAAATCTTCAAAAAGCGTTAAATAGTTTTGGACGTTATTGGTGTGGAAATCACTTCGACTTTGATTTTTTGATTTGTATAAGACGATGTCATCTAAATTCAACAAATTTTTACACCTAAGGATACCTTTGATGTTCATTCGTTAGGAGTACACGTATTCATCATGCACATATGATTGATTGAGTTTATTTACCTATTGAATGTGTTCACACCCATACATTCCATTTTCATGACTTGGTTGTTTTAGTTTAAATCCATGGTGTGATTTTTTTTGTATCCTATTTTTGTATAAAAATTTTGAAATAATTCAAAAATAGTTTGTGAATTTTTTTTAGCATCTTTTTGCAAGAGCACGTTTGCCATTTGATTGATGCCTTGTTTTGAATACCGTGACACCCCGACTTTGCTTTTTTGATTTATTCTTCTCATTTGTCTATTTGGGGACATAATAAAAAGGGGAAGAAAGAATTATCATATTATGGGGGAGTTTTAATTTTGGGAGAGTTTTTGAGATATAACTTATGCTTTCATCATAAATTGGTATCATGTTTATCTCATTTCAAACTCGATACGTCACTTGGTATTTTTCTTTATCTCATGTGTGTAGGTACTACAATGATGATCATTATGTTGCACACCCTGATGAGAAAAGATTTGAGATTTTGAAGATTGAAGATTTGAGGATTTTGAAGATTGCTAGAACAAATGATGAAGACTTATTCATTTGTACCTTTCCAGTTTTGGGTTCATGGGATGGTAGATTTGTATAGGCATTTTGGTATTTGATAATTCAGACATTTTTATGTATGTACGGGCATAGACATAGGGGGAGATTTGTAAGGACATTTTTCTCATGTCCAACATGTTACATTTGTGTATGTCGTACGCCGCTACATTTGGCACGTCACCTCACGATATCACATGACGGCTTCAATCCGAATTTCGGGAATCAAGCATTCATCATCTCCATCAAATGTCCCACATCTGCCTCAACGACTTCACGTTCCACGATTTTAAGGACTTAATGCAAGTGGTATATAAGAAAAGTCAAAACAGTGAAAAAATGCAAGATATGGAAGTTCAAGGGAATTTTGCTAATTTTACAGCCAATGTGTGGAGGTCCGATCAAATGGAAAGTTGAAGAGCTTTCCGTAACGAAGATACTGGAAGAAACGACACCTCAATCCGAGCTACGTTGAAGAAGTTATGGTCCTTTGAAAATGGAGAAAATTTCAAGAAAAACCCTTGGAAAAATGGTAAGTGTTTCAGCCCCATGTTCCAGCGATTTTCTGCGAATCGAAGGCCAAACCGATTCGCGGTACACCCGAACCGGTTCGAGGTACCTGTATGCTGGCAGAGTTTCAGAATTTTAAAACTCTTTTTGGTTTCCCTATAAAATCCAACTTCGGGGGAGTTATTTCACAAGACTCGCAAAGACGTTTTTAAGAATTCTATCACCTCAAGTCTTCATATTTTTTAGTCCCAAAACTCATGTTTGATTCACACCAAAATTCCCATATAATTTTGTGAATTTTTGGAACCCAAGAACACTTTGATTTTGTTCATCTTTCGTGGAGTGCGTCTCTACACCGTATGGCTACGTGTCATTGAGGATCTTGCTACGTGAAGATTCTTTGTTGAAGATTGGGCTGCGAGTCCTTAGAGGGTGTTGCGTGTATTCTCTTGTTGAGTTCAAGATTGCGTGTCTTTGTGGGTTGGTTGTGTGTTGATCCATTGCAGATTTCTCCATGTAATTGTAAATTGCGATTTATGAATTCATAGTGAAATAAAGGTTTTACCCGAAAGGGATTTTTTCCTGAAATATGTGTCTCAGCATATTTATTGTGTCGCATGCTTTATATTTGATGGGTTGATTTATTGTCATATAGATGCATGTTTAAGGGCTGAATTTATTTGATTTAAAAATAGACCCTAATTAAATAAGGTTTAATTCGATATGTGTAAATTAATCAATTATCACGCTTTTCATATCTCTATATACTATAAAATGCAAAACAAGGCATTTATGAGCATTTAAGACTCCTCTTCATTGAGAGTGTCCACGTGGCCCTCTATATTTTAAAATGCTATACAAGAGAGTTAAGATTCCCTTTTATATAAGGTGTCCACGTGGAGATCATTGAAGTGTTGAGTTTTTCTTTCTCACTCCTCCCATTTAATCCATCTTCTCTCTCCGTCCCTTCATCAATTTGCTTTATTCTTTTCAAATTCTGTTCACGACTTTTGTACTCTCTCTCTCTCTCTCCAACTATTCACATTCTTCATCATAATATATGAGAAAAAACTCTTCGGTTTCAAATCAGCGAATTCCAAATCATCAAAATAGCACATCATCTTTGTTAATTCTCAGAGAATTATGGAGATGGGTTTAGAATCGGTTAGCAGGTGAGTATTTGGGGTTGGGTTTTAGTGTATGGAAGGTTTAAATGGGTTTGAACCGCAGCTTCGTCGATTTTTGTTGATAGGGCCAGGGGTTTGGTTCGATACGAGTTTCCATGGAACTGGAATAAAGGTCGTATATGGCAGGGAGAATGGGTTAGAATAGTGGAGCAGGAGGTTGTGGGTCTTCTAGCGTGGAGGGGAGAAAAAACCTGATGAGAAGAAGCCCGCAGCCGACAAGGCCCCAGTGGAACAGAACGACAAGGTGAGATATTATTGTTGACTCCCAAGGCTTTTTGTCATTATATTTCAAACTACATTACAATATTAACTGAGTGTCTTACTAAATAGTTTTAACTTTCCAATAAAAAATTGTGAATTTTTTGGTTATTTCAAGTACCGTGTATTGTGAACATAACGAAGCTGAAACAAATAGAGATGGACTATGAGTTCACTCAACCTATCCCCATAGTTCTACACTGTGTTCCCATCATGTGAGCATGTTGGGGTCCCATCAGCTCCGTCCTCTGCTGCAACACATGTCGACCCACGGACCGCACATCATCGGCCCATCACGTTCAACACATGGGCCTTCGCCCAGCGAAACACCGCCACTATTGAGGATGAGGGGGTGTTTTTGTCATATCAGATGAGCTTTTGTATGTACAGAGCAAGTGTAATAATGTACCATATGTATATCTATGAGTTGTAAGATATGGAAGTTAGAATATAGTTTGGTGATAGTCTTTATTTTGGGTGACTAGGTTGGGTGACTAGGTTTAGTTTTAGTGGTTACTACTACTAATTTTTCATTGGAGTAACATGAATAAATGTTAATACATGGTCAGTTTGGCCGATTATAACTTTTAGCATACAAGGATGGAATTGCCCAAATTAAAAATTAGTAGTGCCCTTACTAGCACCCAGTGCTGCTGCATCTATTTTAATCATTTTGTAATCTTATCTATTTTTTTTGTTGGAAGAAAAAATGGGAGTTTTGGTGAAGAAAGAACAAGTTGAGAAAGCTATACATGAACTAATGAGCGAGGGAAAATCAGATATGATAAGAGATAGAGCAAGATGTTCTGGTGGATTTGGCTTGGTTGAGATGGAGTTGTATGGGGATTTCTTGGAGAGTTTTGTTTGGTTGAGGTTTGATTTGTTTCAGGTTTTGCCGAGTGATGTAATTCCTTGACTTGATATTGGGTTTTGTTAGATATGGAGATGAGATTTTTTGTTGTGGTGGCTCTGTATTTTCTTTGGGTTTGTGAGAGACGAAAGAGGAATTGTTGGTATATTTTGGTTACTTGTGACTTAGTTGAGAGATGTCGTGGTTTTGGCGCTTGGTGGACGCGTGTGTTGGGAGTAACCTCATCTATATTTTTTTTAGACGTTTGAATGAAGTTTTTTTTTCTCTGATATTTGATGATAGTATTTTGTCTATTAAAAAACAATTTTTTTTTTATAAAATTTATTTTTTTGGGAATTCATTTTTATTTTGCTAGAAAATAATTTTTTTGGATGAATTTTTTATGTTTTTTTAATCAACATTAGAGTTTATATTTTTGGAAACTGTTTTTCTTTCTTTATTGTTTATTAAATATTTTTTCTGTATATTCCAAATTTTATGTATTTGTTGATTTTTTTCCTAATTTTAATAGAAATTTATTTTTTTATTAGAAATCTATGTTGTTATTGGAAATTCATTTTTTGCAATACTTTTTCAAACTTTTTAGAATATTTATTCAGTTTGCAATTTTAATTTTTTTTTCAATTTATTGAATATTTTTTTAATGTATTTTTCATGTTTTTATTTATTTTTTTTGTGTTTTTTTTATTTTCTTGATTTTCAGTAATTATTGAATATTTTTTTATATTTTATTTGAAATTTGTATTTAATTGGTAATTTACTTTGTTAATGGAAATGAGTTTTTACGCAATAATTTTTCAAACTCTTTAAAATATTTATTCAGTTTTCGCAAACTTTTAAAATATTTTTCCAGATTTTTATATAGAGTTTTTTTAGTATTTTCCTAATCTTAATAGGAAATCTTTTTTTAATGGAAAATATATTTTTTTGTTGGAAATTTGTTTTTTTTATCAATTAAAAATCTATTTTTTATTGCAGGCGTGGAATTTGGACTATGAAACACACAGTAATATTACGAATGATCAGTTTCCTTGCTTGGTTAACAAAAATGGCAGTAAGTTTACTTTCTCGATTGTCTTTCTCAACAAACCAAATGTGATGGTTATTAGGTGTTGAGACGATTTTCTATCGCCACCGGAGAGGAATGGATGGTAAATACATGGGTCTTTATGCCCCTTTCTCATATGGGACTTTGGAGGTTTCGATTGTAATGGCAGGCTACTTTGTGTTTCTGGACGTGAAATTTACTCATATAAAATTATCTTATTTTTATTTTAAAAAAACAACAACGGTGTAGTTCTTATTAATTTGTGTTAATTTAGTATGTGTTATTGTGTGAAGTTAGATTTCAATATATGTTGTTTATGAACTCAAAGAATCAATTAGTTATTTAGTAGGTGATGTGTACGAAGAAATGATCCAATAAGCATTTTACTTTATTTGCAGAAATTTATTTGAAATTGTTTATATATTAAACAACTATTAAATTTTATGTATTTATCTTTAGTCGACAATGTTGAATTTAATGTGGGATTACTCATATGATGGGTTAATATTATTTTTTTCGGGTGTTTTTGTTAGAATTTTTTGTTGGGTGTTTTACTTACTAATATTTAATGGTCTGAATTTAAACTTGAAATTGAACTTGAACAAATTACTATTTTTTTTTATCGATTCACAAGAAGGAATACAGAAATCGGTTGTTGCACAATTGTCTAAACCGCGCATCGCGCGAGTTTACACCTAATATATATATATACTAGCATGAAGGCCACGCGATGCGTGGCTGAATATATATATATATATAAATTGTACAAATTATTTATTAGCAAATCAATTGAGAATCGCCAATTGAAATCACATAACTATTTAGCACATCTAATTTTATTTTTTTAGATTAAATTTAAAAAACCAATAAGTAAAAAAGATTGATAACGTAATGTGATCAAGAACTGTCCTTCATCAGCCAAGATGATTATCTGGTTCTGTTTTGTTTCCAAAATCAATACTATGAATTTTATCTCGTGGCATCGTAATATTTTATACACGTCACAATTTTTTTCATTATTCATATCATTGATAAAAAAAATAGTTCATCTCACTAAAATCAATGTTAACCTAATTTGAGAGAAAGAGAGAACAAATAATAAGAGACTCACCAAGTGTGTTTTGCGGTCACACACATACACCAAACTCAACTAAAAAATGGAATCCACCTACAAAACAGAAAAAAAATCATACTCGATTTTAGGAGCTTCATCTATAACTGTCCCAACTTAAAAATAAAACTACAAAAATACCAAAACACACATATATATGTATATACCTGAACCGTATATATATATATATATATATATATATATATATATATATAAACGTCCCGTCCTCGAACTATTTTGAAAAAAAAACCCAATTGGCCGAGAGTTTTGTATGAAAAATAAGTTCAGCTTTTTTTCCGAAACATAAACCACTGATTTATGAATCATTAAAAATCCATATCATTAAGAACAACTTAATAAGTTTGACACAAAACAAACATGAACTCTCACGCATACATATAACAGTACCGAATAAAAAAATTTCACATAGTAAATATGTTTGGTCAACAACCCATTCAAGATGCCAAAAAATATATATGTGAAGAAAAACCCAATCACATAAAATGATGACAACAAAGGTTTGATAAAGAGATCATACCAAAAATGAGTGTAAGAGGTCATTTGTTTTCCAACAGAACAACTCTTTCTAAATGTTGGAGCTCCACACCCAAGGTTCTTACTCACTTTGTTTATTGTTGTATATAGTCGTAAGGAGTTTTGGGAAAAGGACATACCTTTGAAAGGGCTTCACATATTCATTACCGATTGGGATCATTGAATGGGTATATATACAAACCCATTGGGAATTGAGGGGATGAATAATTGGTAATTGAGGGGATGAATCATTCCAACGACTATTGGATTTCGATATTTGGAGAGCCTACTGAAAACTAAGTCATTTTTCACATTTATCCCAAATGCAACTAATTCTTAAAATTCATTTATGAGTCTTCCATATGTCAACTTCACACAATTTGGTTCATTTATGAGTATGCCACGTGTCAACCTCACATAATTTGAGTCTACAGTTTTTATATAGTCATATAGATTAGTGTACATTTGTACAATTGTAATTGTAAGTGAAGTAAATTCAAGAGAAGTAAGGCACAGAAAAGTGAGATAAAATTGTGTGAGAGTAACTATCCTCTTCACTTTTCCCTCATACTTAGTGGGTTAAGTCTCTTATTTTTCCAACAGTATCTGTTCTAAACTCCACGCAAAACTAGTGCGAAATTTAGGTTGTATGAAAGTTTAATGTGAAACATTAACATCCACAAATTTTCAGCCGCTTCAACTGGAGGCCTGAATCTCTCACTGCATACTACAATCATCATAATATACACCCTATTATGAAAATCTAGCAAGAACCATGGTATACAAATTTCGAGGTGTTGCTGATACCATGTAACAGACACGAAAGTATGTAAAAAGTTCAGATATACCTTTTCCTTTTCTTCTTCAGATTGAGGCAAACGATATTAAATATGTTATTTTGTAATTTATCATATCACAGTCTAAACAAGGAACAGAAGCCAAAAAAACTTTCTTCCCTACAAACACGATTTTCAGTGTCCAATTATCCTCGATACAGAAACAAGAACAACCATGCTAAACTTTGATCCGCTTCTTGGCAATCTTCTAAGAGTTTTCATATGGTAAGAAAGTAAATTTCTTGGCACAGACAATTAAAGCAACAGAAACCACATGCCCTTCAAGGATGTTAACTGTGCCAAAAAATAGAAAGACAATATTAATCATCAAACAGGCATTTGTCGGAAATGCATGTATAGAGTGCTTGTTAATGGAAAAAATGAAATGCTTACACCAACTGAAGGGGCGTTTGATCTTGGCTAGGGTAATGATTATTGGGTTGATGGCCGTTAACTTGAAGGAAGTTTCGAGCATCAAATGGCTGAGGTGACACCATCTCGTAGTCAGAAGCTCTGCCTGGCATCAAGTTCATCAGCTGTTGGGCTCTCTCATTTTCAGCTATCTACACAATCCACGTAATCAGTATACCATCCGATAAGCCAAAATGTGTGTGGGTGTGTGGGGGGTGGGGGAGGGAGGGGGAGTGGAGAAAAAGGATGAGGGAGAGAGACCTTTGCTCGAAGGTACTGGTTATTATTATGCAAGTCGATCTCCTGTGGTCCACAATGGTTTTGCATACAATGGAAAATGAAGTATAGTTAGGAAACTCAATTAAAACGTGCTTCACTTCAAAGGTAGCATTCACATAATTTTTTCAGGACCACATTAGAAAACACTGCGCCTGATTCTTTACAAATTGAATCCGAACTGGGAATCTACCATTTTGCATTTTGTACAATAACACATTTCCATAGCTCCCATTTGGTTGTCTCAAAATTGTCAATTCGATCATTAATAAATTAATTCATTTATAAATTGACCCATTAATTGTGTTTAATTTCATCAATGAAATTATTCATTAATTGCCACATTTTAGCTCATGTGCAAAATTTGAAATTAGATCATTTCACAAAAAACGTGAAATCTCACATAAAGTGCATGTCCCCTCTCCTCCTCCCCTCCCCCTCCCCCTCCCCTCCCCCTCTTGATTTGGTTTTACCTTTTTTTCATAGAACCTTAACATCAATTTCAAATTACCAAACATTGTGTAAAATTGGATTTAACTCATTTCAAATTCATTCATTTACAATTCACTAATTCACAATGAACCAATTTACATAATCAAACAATCTGCGTAACCAAACTGGGTCATAGTGAATTTAGGGAGCTGAAAAGGAGATAAGCTAGCTCTCTTCTAATTGATAAGAGCATCGTAACATTTGTGATAATACTAGAAGATGACATATTTTCTTTAAGAAATTTAACATTTTCTAATTGCCAATTATACAAATATTCTGATTTTAGCAATTAGTCCCCTTCGTTTCAATCCAAAAACCATGTTTACTTTAGTGGTCCTTATTATTTTTATTATTATTAGGGGATTTGGGGGAATGGTCCAATCTACCTCAAACTGTACAAAAATAAGACACTCTAAATAATTTTATAAATTTAGTCCATGTGCTAAAAATACCATTAAAAATTACTAATATACCATTTGACAATTCATACAAAAAAAAATTTAATTTTTAGAAGACCATAACTTCAAATCTAAAAATCCAAAATTCACAAAATTTATACATTTGAAATCTACTCGTCGAGATCTATCCAACAACACATATTTGATATTTTTGACAAAAAAATTGAAACCGATAAATTTACTATTTCACTAAAACCTCCATTTTTTCACTAAAACCTCCATTTTTTTTAGCAAAAACTCTATTTTTTCTTGCGAACACTATATTTTTTCCAACAAAAAATCTTCTTCTCCAGTGCTGACAATGGTACAGCTGGCACGGACCCAGAAAATGAAAGAAATAGACGAAGAGAGAGAGTGAGAGAGAGAGAAACAATCCGTGCGAGAATTTCGAAGGTCTTCGACGAGGATTTCGGCGTTCCGTCGACGATTTCAGTGGGTGGAGTGGGGTGGGGTGGAGTGGGGGTTATGTGATTATTTTTAGAATGAGTTTTAAATGAGTACGACTAAGGGTATAAATATAAATACTTCTTTAACTAAAACAAATGAAACTACTTATTTTATGTACTCCTAGCTCTAAAGGAACCATACAAATAAAGGTTATTGTACTACAGAAAATAAATTTATAAAGCTGAAAATCACTGTTTCATAAATCCAAATATAGGAAGGAACATGTGCTTGATCTTAATTCCCTATTTATTTATTTTGTTATTATTATTATTATTATTATTATTATTATTATTATTATTATTATTATTATTATTATTATTATTATTATTATTGTTGTTGTTGTTGTTGTTGTTTATCAAATGCATAATTAGAAGATAACGCTATTTCTCCAAACAAGTGGAGTTCAAGAACTATAAAAAAAATGATATCTAGGGCCCTACTATAAATTGTGCAAGTACAAATAAATAATTAAAGCTTTAAAGAATCTCTCTGTCTCTCTCTCTCTCTTAAATTTGAAATTAATTTTAGGGTTAAATTGCTAATATTTGTAGAGTTAATTTTAGTGTTATTGTTGGTATAAATTTTAGGATCAATTTAACGGTTATCTTTAGGGATATTGTTGATTTAAATTTGGTGCTGAAATGAAAAAATGTATGTTTTATTTCTCTCCCTCTCTATTTGTATGGATTCTAAATTTGGGGTTAATGTTAGGGCTAATGTTTGTATGTTTGTAAAGATTAATTTTGGGGTTGATGTTAGGATTAATTTTAGGAATTGTTGGTTTAAATTACAAATTAAAATTTTAATGTATGTTTCCTTTTTTAGGGTTTAGAATCTTTATTCAATCCATTTTTATTTGTCTTCCATTAGATCAAATAAATAATTAAGTAATTCTTTGGTAAATGCTCAAAAATAATCTTAAAAAATTTGGCTCCAGGGCTCCCGCCCTCGAAATAAAAATTTTAACAAGTTGTTGTCCAAAAATTTCAATTGCTGTCCAAATTTTTCTTTCAACAAGTTGTTGTCTTTGTCAAAAAATTCAAGAAGTTGCTGTCAAAAATTCAGAAAGCCAAGGAGTAAAAAATTTGAAGAAAAATTATCATGGCAAGCTCAAGCAATTCCACTCTAAATATTCAACAACCTTCGATCCCAATATTTGAAGGTGAGAATTATGATTTCTGATGTATCAAAATGAAGACTCTATTTATATCCCAAGATGTTTGGGATTTAGTCCAAAATGGGTATGACGAACTCGAATCAACGGCAACGCTATCAGCCGCTCAAAAGGACCAATTGAAAGTTTCAAGGAAAAAGGATGCTAAAGCTCTCCTTCACATTCAACAAGGCCTAGGAAACTCCATTTTTCCAAGAATCATGGGAGCAATCAAGGCCAAGGAAGCATGGGACATTATTCAAGTGGAGTTTCAAGGGAATACACAAGTAAGAGCTGTCAAACTTCAAGCTCTTAGGAGGGAGTTGGAAAATATGAAAATGAAGGAGAAAAGGTTGATGAAACACTCTATAGAATTTTGGTTGGAAATTTGTTATATTTAACATCAACAAGACTAGATATCATGTTTGCATCAAGTCTACTTTCTAGATTCATGCATTGTCCTAGTCATTTCCATCTCGGGGTAGGAAAAAGAGTGTTAAGATACTTGCAAGGCACACTAAATTATGGAATCAAGTATTACAAAAATGTGAATGTGAAGTTAACTGGATTTTGTGATAGTGACTGGGGTGGCTGTGTTGATGACATGAAAAGCACCTCGGGTTATGCTTTTTCTCTAGGTTCTGGTATATTTTCATGGGCGTCAAAGAAACAACAAATTGTGGCTCAATCCTCAGCTGAAGCGGAGTACATATCCGCATCATTAGCAACTTCCCAAGCTATTTGGTTACGGAGAATTTTGGAAGACGTGAAAGAAAAGGAAGAAGAAGGCACATAGTTATTTTGCGACAACAAATTAGCAATAGCAATGGCAAACAATCCGGTCTATCATAGCAGGACAAGACACATTGCTATTAAATATCATTTCATCAGGGAAGCAATTACAAATGGGGATATAAAACTCAAATATTGCAAGTTAGAAGATCAAGTTACAGACATTTTCACCAAAGCTCTGTCGCCAGGAAAATTTCAACAATTAAGGGAACTCTTGGGAATTAAGGAGCATCACATTAAGAGGGAGAATGTTGTTTAATGTGATGTGGGTCTAGCATAAATCATGCCATAATTTATGGTTCACTCATGACATGATTTATTATTTAATGTTTAGTGCATAATTCCACTCATATTTTGTGGAGAGTGTTTTCTGGAGTGTTGTCTCCTTAATTTATGGGATGTGACCCATTGCATTATTATGTATTATATATGTGTGTTGAATTGGTAAGGAATGCAAGGGATGAAATGAAAAACAAAGCTTTCATAAATTAAGTCTTTCTTCTCTCTCTCCCCCCAGAATACAAATTCCTCTTCTTTCTTATCCAACTTGTTATAAATACAAAAGCACCCCACATCCACAAAACATGAGTGGAATTATGCACTAAACATTAAATAATAAATCATGGCATGAGTGAACCATAAATTATGGCATGATTTATGTTAGACCCACATCACATTAAACAACAATATGTTCCATTAACGTATTGGAAAAGATTTTAGCCATATAGAAAAAGGTTCCATTTGTGTTTTCCAGTGTAGGTAATTTGTGTTGGTTAGTGTTAAGTGATTGGAGTTGGTGAAATTTATTGGTGGTGGGAGTGAGGAGATATCAGTTGAGGAGTTAGGAGAAAGATCCAGCGTTGAGGCTGTGGTACCATAACAACTCAACTTTATATTAGCAGCACGTGATAATAAATTGTTGTAGCAGGTATGGCAAGGTTTCAACAGTAAGTAAAAAGAATTTGTATTTTGTTGTCTATGTATAACATGATGCCCAGCTACGGCTGGTTTTATATTTACACTATTGAGATTTGTTCCGAGTTTTACATCAGATATAACAAACAGAAATTTTGAATTTTAAGCTTTAGTTCAACTGAGTCCGGAAATGAGGGAAGTTGGATTTTTCTTTTATTGACTGTTTATCAACTGGATGGTAAAATTTATTTTTACATCATCTTCTTTTAACAGTGGACATGCATGAAGTTGTTAAAATGTAGCCCCAAAACTTTTCACCTTTTAAGTTTCTAAATTAAGTTTACACTAATAACTCTTCCGTCAATTGTTAAAACTAACGAAATTAGTTTGCATGACTAGTAAATGAGGACAAATACGCATTTTAACACCCTCATACGGAAGCCCAACACCATAAATTAATGTTTGAAATATAATAAATATATTGGTAAAAAAGATTTCCAAATACCCATTGGAATCGACATCAGTAATTAACACTTTGATATGGAATTGAAATGCAAAAGAATGAATAGTTACCCTCTTCTGCATAAATTCGATTTCAGCAAACAACAGCTCATTCTGCATATCATAGAGAGGGAGAGAGACAGATGTTAGATTAATGAGCTAGAAGGTGAAAACATTTATTCATTGGTTTTACGTAAAATGTTCATTGAAGAATATGGATGAATACTACCTACCTTTTTGGACCGAACTTTGCTAATTCCTTTCTCTAATCTACTTTCAAGGTTCTTAAGTTCCCGAGGGTTTAGGGCACCCAGAGATTCACCAAGCATATTCCTGCGAAATATATTCTTGAAAAGGTTTAAAAACAACATTATTCGGAAAAAATAGAAGCTAGAATATATTATGAAAAAACCTGTTTTGGTTCTGCATATTTGAAATCTGTTGACGCAGTTTTGCAGCTTCTTGCTGGTAGTACTGATATGATTGTAGAACAAACACTAAAGTTAAAATTTCTTGTAAGATTGTAAAAAAAAAATCATCTAAGATGATTAAATAACACCGGAATATGTATGCCAGATGGCTAAAGTTTCCTCTTTAGATTTTGTTGTAATAAGTAGAAAATGCCTGGACAAAACTTTTGACTGTTAAATGCCTATAGTAAACTGATTCCTGAGGCATCTCACCGTTTTCCACCATGCATACATAACTCAGTACTTTGAAACTCTAATATAGATATTTTCTATATAATTTTTCCTTTGGCATGTATATAAGCCTAGTTTTATTTTTTAAGTTTTTGAGCGGATTACCTAGTATGGATTCACTAATAAATTTTACTTTAAAAAATTCTGCATTTTAATTTGGGTGTTTTTATATAAACCTACAATGCCTATATGCAGCCCCCAACAAGTCATTTTCAATTTAGTGTTTTTGGCTTTAATCTCATCTACAAGGACTCCTATGTAATTGTAGAATTGTAAAAAGTTTCATAATCGCCTAAAACTGTCTATAATTTCCCTCTAACCACCCATCCTTCTTTTCGTAGAGAATGACACTTGTCCCACATTTATTATAATAAGACTAACTACGAAGAAATAAAAACATGAGAGTGGCGACAAATAAATTTTGGGGACTTTACACATAGGTCCCATTTATCGGGTCAATATTCTTATAAGTCCTATTGACTTTTCAATAATCCCATACGTCCTATTGCAACTTTTTAGGGAATTTTTTCACCATTTTACCATTTTATAACTAATCATCCGTAACTTCCTTTAGGAAGATACATAAGTGATTGTTTTTTTTTTTTTATCTTTAAATGATCATAACTTTTAATTCACAAATCCGTTTTTGCAAAATTACTATTTTTGAAATCTGCTCGACGAGATCTATCAAACAACATCCATGAAGGCTATAAAATTCTAAAGAAAAAAATTTACACAAATAGTAAACTTTACTGTATGCACTAGAATATGAAATAATTTTATATATGTGTCATTTTCACAAACAGACAGTAACATTTACTGTGATAATACTACACAATATATATATATATATATATATATATATATATATATATATATATATATATATATATATATATATATATATATATATATATATATATATTATATACGGTGGATCCAAATCCTTTTTTTTTCAAAATTACCTTATATCTAAAGGTTCGCGCTAGCGGTATCCAATCCTTACCACCATTTTTGGAGCTTCAACGACATTCATCAGAGCTCTGATTTGGGGTGGGTAAGGGTGGCATGTGGTGCCGCTGGCGCGGACCTTTGAAAATAAGAGACTTTTGAATAAATGGGTTTTGGATCCACCGGAGTATCATGCGGTGTCGCTGCGCGCGGACCTTTGAAAATAAGATTGGATAAATGGAATCGGGATCATCTGGAGCACCGATTTGGGGTGAGTAGGGGTGGCACAAAACTTTAAAAATAGGAGCTTATTATATATATAT